>CAHIKZ030005450.1:170000-237500 GCA_903632075.3 Acanthosepion pharaonis
ATGATGGAGAATATCAGAATGTTTAGAAAAAAACAAATACATTAGACGAGAGGTACCGGAGAAAATGAAAGGTCTTTCCTATTCGAATTATGATGAAAAATAATTTCTTAATTTTATGACTACATTAGTTCGTTGTGATTTCTCCGATTATAAAATACCCATGGAAATCCGTGTGTTTCCCAAAGTTAATTAAATATTACACGAACGATCTTAAATATGAATTCTATTCGCTATACAAGAAGGTATAAATGAAGAGATTGAAAATATATAGCGTTTACAATATTGACGCTGTACTGGGTATGACGATAAACAACACCTGGCAGCACGTCTTCTGACAGGGAAATTTTGAGTAGCGTCGAATCATTTCTTAATTGTTGTTCTTCCCAGGTCCACCCTGACCTGGTACTGTAGCCCCTGTTTGGCACCCTTCTATGGGAAAATATTAAACCATCGAAACTAAAATTTGAACACTATTAAGGTATAAATGTACATTGGTATAGTAGAAATACCAGCAATATGTTCCTTTTGTGAAAAAAAAAAAAAAATGACGAAAAATACTTTTCTGTATTCAATTATTAAAACAGAGTAATATTCATATTAATACTACAAAGCTCCCAAGAAAATTAAATCTCGGTATTAAATGTCTTGTGATATGCCATTAAACAAATTATATTTCACTGAAGCTAAACTTAAACCTTTGAGAACTTACCACTGCTTTATTAGTGGTAGAGAAAAATGGCGTAATGCCAAGCCACCAGTTGAACAGTGGTAGAGAAAAATGACTTAATGCCCAGCCGCCGGTTGAACGATATGTAAACACTTGTAAATATTTTCATATCTACCGTGAAGTATTACATACCAATTATTTCCGAATTTTGATTCAGGAGCTCCGGCCAGAGGGTTAAAATTGTTCAGAAACGCAGAGCTCAAAGGGTTAAACGGATGAGAGCGTTATTGACTTCTACAAATACTTTCTTTCCTTTTCTCGCTTAAACCAAATATCGACTCTAATTTTTCATTTCCATCTTTCCTCGCGATCAAAACAGACTAAGCCTTTATTCATAAAGCGTAACTTACCGGCTAATTAAACCCTTCGCCTCCAATTATTTTAGGAAAAAAATCTTTCATTTTCAGACCATTTTTATTTGTTTTAAATATAGTAACTGAGAAATTGAGGAAATACCCGTGTGGTGGCTAACATATGAGTTGACAGTTTGATACGTCGTGTAAACACGTCTGTAGCTGTTTTTTAACGGTATGTGTTGGACGTGCTTATTCGTCCGTGTCTGAAAAAATAAAGTTTCGGTAAAAAAACAATATACACGTATTGGGTGGGGCAGGGGTTAACTAAGGAACAGTGAAAATTATAATATGAAGTTAAATAAACTTAAGTGTAAACATACAACACATTAAAATATTGGAAATAAAATTGTCCTTTGAGAGAGTGAAAATTCGAAATCGTTTTCAAGATCATTTTCATCGATCAACATCATTGAATATTATTTACATTGCTTGGACTGTTGTCCTCATCTTTGTCGCCATATTTATCAGAATGTTTCGGCTG
Source organism: Acanthosepion pharaonis (assembly GCA_903632075.3). Classification (NCBI taxonomy): domain Eukaryota; kingdom Metazoa; phylum Mollusca; class Cephalopoda; order Sepiida; family Sepiidae; genus Acanthosepion; species Acanthosepion pharaonis. The sequence continues at coordinate 171,565 of CAHIKZ030005450.1, forward strand.
TTGTACGCTCCGGCCTTCTTCAGGTGGTTGGAATGTCGAACTGAACCCTTTATTTCGCTCACTGGGTTAGACTGTTCTAGTTCTACGTGACATGTTTGATGGATATCAGCTACCAATTATCTTCTGTTAATTTTCCCTCTGAGCCGACCAAGCATAGAATTAAATACAATATGGGAACCAGTAATAAGGAGTGCCGGCAATGATAACAACAATGTTGCAATATGAGCTCTGGTAAAAACATCGATGATAACAGCAATGTTGCAATATGAGCACTGGTAAAAATGGTTGCTGAAGACATTAGGTTTTATAATACCTAGAAATCCATACCCAGATGTCCTCAAGAACACATGGAACAGTGGATAAAGGCGTTGGTTATATCGAGTGACAAGACCCAAAGAGTGTGAGTTCAATTCCCGGTTAACGTTGTGATAAATATGGCGACAAAGATGAGAACAATAGTCCGAGTAATGTAAATAATATACATAATACCTCATCTCAGAAATATAGACAGATCATTAAATATATCATACTTTTTAATCATTTCACCGTGCAAAGAAATAAATCCACGAAAACACAAGGGTTTACGTCGTGTGAAAGAACAAGTAAAACACAACTTTATTAAAGAGAGAGAAAAATCAAAGAGAGTAAATCAAGAATATATTAGTCATTGTATTTGCAATTTTGGAAGATCGAAGTTAGCTTGAAAGCATGGAGCTGGGAAAAAATTCCACAAACGATAAGTTATAACTGTTAACATTGAGCATTGGGTAACATCTAACAAATTCAAATGATAAAATGATGTTTCTAATCTGGTACATCCATAATGTATAAATAAGAAATAGGATTGATCTTTTTTTATCCAAAATCTCTAAACACGAACAGATGGTGGACCTGCACATGTGCGATGAATTAATTGTCGTCTAAATTAAGCAACAAATGTCACTTATGTTTCCTTAGGGACCTCTTTGAATGAATATCAACTAGTGTTTCCTTTGGGACGTCTTTGTATGGATATCAACAGCAATTGCAATATGAGCTCTGGTAAAAACAAAAACATGCAAAGAGAACAGCAAAAACTTCAATATGAGCATTGGTAAAAATGTTTGATGAAAACATTAAGTTTATAAGTCGCAGTATTTCATACGCGGATTTCCTTAAGGATACATGGCACAGTGTTTGATCCAGGAGGAGACACGGTGGAGTAATGGATAGTGGCTTGGATTGAGGAATAGGAGAGCCGAGTTCGAAATCCAGTCGAATCCATTACATTCACTTACGTTCTAACAGCCTTGGGAAAGGTGTGAATCCTCTCTCTTATCCCTCCAGCAGGACAGACTAGGTAGTCGAAGTTCCCTATAGCCTTGGATAGCAACTGGTCTAGGAGAAGGAAAACTCTGAATTCAAAACCTGCTCTTAGAGGAGGTTGAATGGAGTCTCTCTGAGCCTTGGTTGGCAATCCATTTAGTGTTGGTGTCACGATAAAAACACCCTTGATAGCCCTAGCGAAGCATCAAGAATTCAGCTATTTGACAAGATTATGAACTACACCAATCAAAGTATTAGTGAGTTCAGTCTCGGCTGAGGCCGCAAGATGATGATGGTGATGATGTGACAGGAACCAAAGAGTTATGAGTTCAATACCTGGTTAAGAAAGTGGAGAACTTGAGAAGGTGAATTAACAGGAGATAACTGATAACTGACTTCTATTAGATCAGTCTACACAAGCAAGCGAAATAAAGGGTTCAGTTCGGCATTCACCTGAAGAAAGCCGGAGCGTACAAACGTGATAAATATGGTAACAAAGATGAGGACGATAGTCCGAACAAAGCAAATAGTGCCTATTCGCAGATCTTTGTTTTACATTTGTCAACTAAAGACACATTCATATTAGATACCTTGTCACTTTGATTATATTAAGCCCAATGGATCTGGTGATTTGAAGGCGGACCTTTGCAAACAAAGAGAACGGCATGCATTTTCAATGCATTTTTTTAAGTTTCCATGACGTGCATGAAAAAACAATTTATTTAAATTAGATCAATTATGGTGATTAGCTTGTAGTTAGCTTAGATGTGACTCAGATTAGATTACCCTAGACGTGACACAAGGCCGAATGTGTGAGTTACCTAGTGAAGGTCGGACTCACTATTCAGTCCTAACTGATTTAGCGAGACAAGCCTGCACGTCGAAAGGCTCAAATTATTTTCTAGCGTAGCTTAGATGTTGCATAACGCCGAAACTGGAGGTCACCCAGTGAGGATCGAACGCCCTACTGAGTTGTAACTGATCTTCCAAGACAAGCTTGCTAAACATTACACCACGTCGAAGTTCCCTAATGTTGTTCTAGCCGTAGCTTAGATGTAGCACAAGATCGTATGTGTGCGGAACACAGTGAGGATCGAACTCACTACTTAGTTATAACGGATTTAGCAAGACAAGCTTGCTAGTCATTAAAGCCCGAATATGTTTCTAAGTGTAACTTAAATGAGGCACAAGGTCGAAAATATGGGACTCCTAGTGAGGATCGAATTCACTATTCAGTCGTAATTGATCAAGCGAGAGAAGCTTTCTAATCATTACAACACATCGAATTTGCCTAATGATTTTCTAATCGTAGCTTAGATGTGACAAAAGGTGGGACGTGTGGAGCACCCAGTGAAGATCGAAGTCACTACTCAGTCATAATTTTTCTCTGGAGAAAAGTTCGCTAACCATTACATCACATCAAAGGGCCCCGAAATTTGATTATTTATGGCTTTCTAAAAATATGTTCTTAAATACGTGAGGTACACTGTCTATATATGCGCTTGTTCATGTGTGGGTGCGTATGCGCATGCGCATGTGTTTCTATGTGACTCTGTACTTAAAAGGCAATTTTGTATAATTATCTCTTAAAGTCTTTCAAAATAATCCTGCGAACAATTTTGTTAATCGACTGATGACGTCCATTTAAATTACTTTAGACGTAAATGTGGCGTTTCTCGGGAATATTGCAATTTTCTTTGGAGAGTTTTATACATTTATTCTTTCTACTTTCTCAAATAGAAACACTCCTATATCCTTTGTCAGACAGTCAAGGAATAAACAGACACTTAAGCCTAAAAGGTTTTTATCACACAAAGCTTAGTAGCATCAGTAATAATGACAATGATCATTTCACTGTTAAGTCGTTTTTCTACTTTTCAATGTATTTCTCAGTAGTCTCTGTAGCATTATTCACAGTTAAAACAAGACAAAATAGGAATGCTTCTGTCATGGGCAACATTTTACGATTAGTAGGTTGAATAAGAAATGACTCATCATGAGGTAGGTTGAACTTCTGAAAAAAGAATTCAAAGTAATTTTTCGTTGAAGGTACCACTCCCATTTTACTATAGAATACCATACGCAGAAGCATCTACTGTGCAAACGGTGAGGAAATGTCTTTTTTTCTATAATTGAATGTATAAGTATTGGTAAAATAATATTGTCAATATTTCGTTTACTTTTTCTTTTTTGTACAAATTATTCATTTAAGTATACTAAACTATTACATATCTCTACCATTCGTCCATGCTTAGTATATTTCTACCACATTAGTGCCTCGCTATTTACCTTGAGCTCCTTGATAAAATCCAAAGATTAATCAGCAATATTATTGGTGCTCATGTGGCAGCTCAGCTTCAGTTACTTTCTCATCACTGTAAGAACTTTTTCTGTGTCTTTTCTATAAATACTGCCATAGTAATGGTTCGGAAGAGCTCTTCACTACGGGGCCTAGTTAGGATTTTCATAGAGACAGTAAAGTATTATGGTGGATGTTGTAAAAATGGTAAGTAAGAATATGTAGTTTTGGTAGAAACTTTGGATCAATGATCGTGGCTAGCTAACTTTAATGTTAAGACAGAATAGACCATCCTGCTTCGCGTTTTGACCTTGTGCCACATAAGCGGAATAAATATCGTTCTTCGCTATTGGCATCTGGATATTTTTTTCTTATTTAAACGCAGCACTAGACTGGCGCCGATATCTCATCAATTTAAAGTTAAGCTGGCTAGATGCAACCGTAAGTTCTATGCTAACAGTTTCTTCTCTCACTCTTCTCGGTTGTAGAACTCTATTTCGGTCCCATTTTTTCTAGCCAATTTTAATCTGCACAAATTTAAATGCAATGTCATTTGTTATCTTTTGTTCTCCTGAATAATGTTTTCACTTCCTGCTCATTATTAATATTTCTGTTCCTAATTCTTCCACACCCAGTAACCTCTTGTGTCTTAGTTGCTTTACTTCCTTCAATGTGCCGATACCGATTTAAAAAATCTAAAGGGAAAATATATTAAGTCTTCAAATATAAAAATTATGATTATTAACATATTTTTTTTTCTAAAGTAAAACATGCTTAGCCGTATAATCATCCTTAGTAGTAAAATACATCAGTGGTTTTAAATGGTGAAAATAAAATGTTACAATATTCAATAAATTGTTACAATATTCAATAAATTGCATTTAATCATTTTATTCTGGATGTTTATATATGAGTAATTCTTAATGTAAAAATGATGAACGAAAGTAAACAAAACAATTTTAATAAACTACATTTTCTAAAATAAATTAGGCGTATCATTCGTAAAACCAAATATACGGCAGTTCATGTGTAACCATTTAGATTAATGATTCTCATCGTAGGCGATGAGATAAAATCTTCAAACGAGCTCTAAATTTTCAGTGGAGTTATATGATAATGTTATCATTTTAATAAGGTAGAAACACGAAGTAATCCCTTTCAATACATACTTATTTTTATTTTCCATTTTTTTTTGTATTTTTCCGTCTTCAATTTTCTGTTTGAATATCCGTCCTTATATTTGTGTGCTTATATATTTGAATATATATACATGTTTGTGTATTAGGACCTGAATGTGTTTCTCCTGTCATTTGTAAAATCCCATTACTTATCTAACTCCTTATTTGATTTCATATTTCCAAATATGTGTAGCGATCATAGATATTTTTTACATTAGCAACGAATTTAAAAGACAAAATGTGACTTCGTTAAGAACAATAAAAAATATTTTTTTTGTCATAGTTTTATTTCTGAAAATTTGTGAAATAATTTTCAAATTGATGCTCGGTCATATTTAGAATCTGTCATATGTAATTTTAAATTTAGCAGTTTAATTAAAACTATATATTTACATTAATTTCTAAATTAATCAAATCTTAACTTTAATGCACTAAGAGATTATAATTAGTGTATATTGTCACGTTATTTTGAATTATCATATAGTTGTATTCTAATTGGCAATCATAGGTTACGTAAAAATGTTTCCCCTTTCCTATTGAGGGAGTGTGGTTCGTTTTGAACACTTAAAACTTTTATTTTGAAATCAATTCCATCATTTGATAAAACCCCAGAATTATTGAAACTATTTGTAGTGATGTTATAACAAGCATATGTTATTAAAAAAAAATAAATATATATATATATATATATATATATATATATATATATATATATATATATATATATTACTCCACCATCTTTTCTGACCTGACATCGTAAAGTTTGTTAGCATCTCCTCTAATGAACTTGCTTAACTCGCTCTAAAATTGGCAAGTCAGTATTGACACGTGCAAAACAACCTTGTCTTAGCCGCTTTTGTCTAGAAGAGTGTATGGGGTTCACCGACGTTTAGAGTTGTCCACCGATACACAAATTTACGCGAATAGCCTTGTCCAGCTGTTTTTGACTACTCTTCAAAAGTAATCTGTGCCTTCAAATCTATGTGCGCCACCGCTAGCAGAAGCGGGAAATGGAATAAAGAGAGAGAATGAGGATCTCTATACTCGTATACGAGCGGGTGCCAACTACTTGTTTAAAATGACATCATAGTTTTCTTCCTGATTCTCTCGTCTTCATCTCTATCTATAAAAGCAGGATGTGTGTGTGTGTGTGTGTGTGGGGGGTGTGTGTGTGTGTGTGTAACGAATACACGGCCGCAATTTTTGAAGGATTTGCACCAAAATTTACATGCACATGCTCATAGTTAGCGCGAAGGCCAAGACCGACGTTGCATTTCCCAAATCACATCGATAGTGGAAATAATCGATTTTTTCATGCTTCTACGGCAGTTTTCCTGTAGTTTGCTGCCATTTTCTACTGGCCAGAGTGAGAGCCTATAGCTGGCTGCTACGAATAAGCAGGAATATTCTATTGGCCAGCGTGAGAGCTAAGAGCTGACTGACACGAATTTTAACTAGCATACTTGCATGCAAAAAATCGATAGCTGCATTTGTCACAATTGGGAAAAATTTAAATCTGCATGGCACTTTAGTCCAATTGGCTTATTCGCTTGCTTAAACTCAACGGTGATTCTGATTCTGCAGAACTGGGTTGAGTGTGAAAAAGTATTTGTTGTTAACATTCTTTTTTCATTCGGTTTTTCCAGTTACGTGTCCTTTTTTAAAGTTGATCGTTTTGTGTTCATTTTGTTTAGTTCTGCTTAGTTTTTCGTAACAGATTTAATCTTTAGTATAGAACGTAGAAAAATTTGTAGTGTGAGATAGGCAAGAAGTAAGGCATGTAGCAACATCACCACGGCAAAGGGGACTCCTTTAAAGGCAAGGAAGACAAAAAATATTTTAAGTCAAGTGATAGCGATTGCTGTATGAGTCGTACGATTTTTGAATCAAGCACGGGCAACGCCGGGACAGCCTGCTAGTTATATCATATAATTGTTAGATTCTCCAAAGTTTCCTTCGATTTTATATATCGCTAAAAATGAAAGAGATCTTTCTGATAGGCTTTTTATAGTTACAATGTTCCTTAAAATTCCCCGTTAAAATGTAGTATGTAGAATCAGGTGTTAATCATTAGAGTTAAACCAGATGCTAAGTATCCTGGTTATATACATACACACACACACACACATATATATATATATATATATATATATATATATATATATATATATATATATGTATAATCTGGAACTCTCATGAATATAAATTTTAGAATTATGAACTTATTTTTAATATATATATTTCTATTTAAAATACGAGTTTTTTCGTTCTCCTTGTAATTAATATCTGTCGTCATTCAGAACGTAGGCGATAATGGTTCTCCACAACATCCGGTACTTTTTAGGTCTTAATATATTTTTGCTGTTGCTCCTAAACTTCGTTCCACCATCCATTTACTCAACCTCACTAAGTAGGTCATACATTGTTTACCTCTGTCTTACTTGCATTTAGACTGTCCTGTGTCAATTAGATTTTCAAACCCCATTTTCCTGATTATAAGCACAAAAATGTTCAATTGACCTTTCTTGATGTTAAAAGTCTTGGGTATGACGATAAACCACAGCAGGCAGCAAAGTATCTGATCAGAAGATTAAAGATTTTCGGGAGCATGGAACCATCTCTCTGTTGCCGTTGTTCCAAGGCCCACCATGACCTGGAGTTACTGCACCTATTAAGCTCCAAGCTATGGGAAAATAGTAAAACATCAACCAAAACAAAGCACTATATAAGTATAAAAATATATTTTATAATAGAATTAATAACTATTTATAGTAAAATTATGAACAATACAATTTTATAGTATGATGGCCAAAAGTAATTTTTATCTATAGTTGAAGGTCTACAATGGCATTCAGAATATATTTAGGTGAAACCATTAATTTCTCTACAAAATATTTAGAGTTCGACATTGAATAACCCATATAAATGTTGATATTCCGCAAAACTAAATAAGCACGCAGATGTGTAAGTTTCGTTATGTTTCCATTGTTTCTAAAACTTCGTAGTTGTTCAAATGTTTGGTCAATGATATCCTAAGCATCTTTCTGTAGAAATACATTTCTATTACTTGAGGTCTCTTCTCTATCATTGTGGTGAGGGTCCAAAAAAATAAAAAATAAATCATTGTGATTATTTTGAAAAGTCGTGGTAGTAACGATGCTACGTTCAATTGTCATAGATTGCTGAAAAAAATATCCCTATGTCACCCTGGATAAAACATTTTTTGTATTGTTTTTTTTTTCGGTTGGTTTATCCAAGCGACGATGAACAAAAAGAAACTGCAAGACTTGAGCTCTAAAAATATTGATTATTTCCCACGTCGTATTTCGGTCATTATTACCCATTAAAATCTTGGTAAGATAGGTAACCTCCTCATCTGAACTGATCTAGTAAATTTCCAAGTGCTGCTTAGATGTGGTACAAGGCCGAAATTATGGGACACCCAGTGAGGATCGATCTCACTATTCAATCGTAAATGTTTTAGCGAAACAAGCTTGCTAACCATTACACCGCCTTGAGGTGCTCAGTCTGGATTCTTCTGTAACAGAACTAAATTCCTCAAAGAATATACAGTAAAAATTTCGCAAAGAAGATCTTTGAGAACTTACGACCATATCACGTATATATATATATATATATATATATATATATATATACGTTTCTGTTTGTTCAGAGAATTCAAGCAACATCGAAACTGGACTGTCCCTAGATGTGAGACCACTTGAAAATCCTAGGTGTTGTAAGATTAGATGGGAGGGTAGTGTAATGATTTGGGGAGCCGAGTTCAAATTACTGTTGGATTCATTGTATTCATATACGTGATAATACCCTAGGGGATGCTATGAATTCAAATATGCACTCTCTATGTCTTAATTATTATATGTCTCGGAAAAAAGGTCCAAAATATTCTTTTTAATCTAAAATGCTTTCTGACTTTAAATAAAATGCAAAAGGTTGATAATCTTTGAAAAAGAATAACACACGTGCCACTTTCTGTCATATACAGTCAATTTCCGATTCAGATATTCATCATTATTACCTTGCTTAAAATATAAAATTTAATAGTTTGGGAGCGCCTTGGGAGTATTATACCACATTTCAAGTTTTGATAGTTTTTAATCGGTATCAGTCCAAGCAAGGCAGTAATGCCACTAAAACACAAGGGATTACAGGGTGTGGAGGAATTAGGAACAGAAACATTATTGATGAGCAGAAATTGAAAGAGCCATCTGGTTGACAGTAGATAGCGATTGTCATTGCATTTAATTTTTTGCAGATTAAAATTGGGAGGAATTCATGTAATCAGAAGGGAGTTCCATAACCGAAAAGTTTCAGAGAAGAAATTGTTAGCATAGAATTTACTGACAGATTTAGTCAGCTTATCTATAAATTAATGAGATCGCGACACCAGTCTATTGCTGCACTTAAATTTAAAACTTCTAGGTACCATAGCGAAGAACTCAGCCGAATTATTACCATGAGATTATTTATAGAAGACATAGAGTGGCAAAACTCCGGTGGTAACGCAACCCAGTAAATGTTCAAAAGGATTCGTGTTTCTAACATATTAAAATTCTAACGTTATCATATAACTCCCCTTAAGACTTAGAGCCCGTTTTGAGGGTCCTCATCGTCTACGGGGAGAATCATTAATCTAAAGCAGTTACAAACAAACTGCCGTCTATTTGGTTTTATGAAAGATACACTTAAATTATTTTGGAAAATGAAGTTAATTAACATTTTGTTTATTTTTGTTCTCATAGGCACACTATCAATCGCTCATGCATAAACACACCCAGAATAAAGTGATTAAATTTAATTTATTGAATATTGTAAACTTTTAATGAAGGTAATATTTTCATAATTTAAAACCATTGATGTCTTTTACTGCGAAGGATGATCAAACGGCTAATCATCTTTTTGATTTAGAAAAAGGATATGTTAATAATAATAATATTTATATCCAGAGAATTAATATAATTTCCTATTAGAATTGTTTTCTTTTTTTACATCAGTATCTCTACATTCAAGGTAGTAAAGCCACTAAGACAGGGGTTACTGAGTGTGGAAGAATTATGAACAGAAACATTAATAATGAGCGGGAAGAGGAAACATTAATCAGGAAAACAAAAGATAACGATTGACATTGCATTTAAATTTTCTAGATTAAAATTGCTTGGAAAACATGGAGCCAGAAGACAGTTCCACAAGCAAAAAGTGTAAGACAAGAAAACTTTACGACTATATCTCGCCAGCTTAACGTTAAATTGACGAGATCTCGACGCTAGTCTAGTGCTGCGTTTAAGTATAAAAGTCTATGTGCCATAGCGACGAGCGATATTTATTCTGCTTATGTACAGAAATGTGGCACAAGGTTAAAATGGGAAACGCAGAAAAGGATGGAATTTTCTGTCTTAACATTTAACTGAGCTAGCCACGATCACTGACTGAAATATAATAAAATATTCCTTCCACCAAAACAAGGCATTCTGACTTACCCTTCTTACAACATCTACCATAATGCCCCAGTGTCTCTATGAAAATCCTAACTAGTCCTCATAGCGAAGAGCTCCTGTGAACAATTACTATGGAAGCATTTATAGAAAACACACAGAGAATCTTTCTACAGCGGGAAATAACTAAAGCTGAGCCGCCATATTTAGACAAAGCATATTGCTGTTTATTCTTTGGATCGGATGATAGATCTCGAGGTAAATAGGAAGTACCAGACAATATGTGGCATCAATATTCTATGATTCGAATTGTAGACTTATCTATAAGTCTTCCATTCGACTATGTATAGAATATTGATGCCACAAATTGTCTGGTACTCCTGTTATTTATCTCGAGCTCATTGATAAGAACCAAAGAATAATCTGCAATATTATTGGTAGATTCTGGAGAGTATTATTGTCTCGCCGGACATCGACTTTCTTAGCAGCTGAACTCTCTGGCGATTCAATTTTCTCTTTCCACTTCATATCCTCAGAGAACGGGTTCCCGACTAGGCGCTACGAATTACGTTCCTGGAGTTTCCTGAGGGAAGGCAGCAAGAAGTCACTTTGTTGATTAACGGGGAGAAGTTTAGTTTTAGAGGCGTTAAAATTAACAAACCATCATTTGCACAAGTTAAGGACGGACTCGAGATCTTATATCTACATCAATTTTTTTTAGGTAAACCTATAAAGATTCAATTGATTAAATGATATTTTACTCTCCAGTTATATTTAAGTATTAGTAAGTGTTTGTTTTGTGGATAGGTAAATATTTTTTTCTATTTGAGTCTGGGAGCATTTACTTGCATCGCGGATTGACAAATATACATAATTTATATTTGAGTCTATAAGCATTTACTTGTTTTGTGAATAGGCGAGTATTGATCATCTACATATAAGTCAATAAGAATTTACTTCTCGATGGTTAGGTAAATATTGATCACTTATATATGATTCAATAAGCGTCTATTGCTTCAGGGATAGATAAATATTTGTTTTGTTTTTTTTTGTTTTGTTTTTTGGTAGGTAAGTCTTTAAGATTCTGTTGCTTCGGCAATGAATAAATATTGGGAGTTTATATTTGAGTCTGAATGTATTTTCTTGCTTCGGGAATAGGGAATTATTGTTTTTTTGTGTTATTTTTCATTTCAGATTGGAATCTCTGAATTGCTTCAGGGATATGTAAAATTTGGTGTTTTATATTTTAGTCGGAAAACATTTAATTGGTGGCGGTATGAAAAGGGGGCTTACCTGCACAGAATATTAGACATTCTTCCTTTTTAAGTTCAGTTATATTACAATGAAACGCACGATATCATAGGGTTAGAAAATGAATTCTGTAAATCCCCCCACCCAACAAAAAAATAAAATTAGAAAGGGATATAAGACAATGATGTACTTTCTCACTTATACAAACTTTAATGTGTGACTCTTCGGTGAGAAATCCAAGTTTTACCATGGTTCATTATTGGCTAACACAATCTTAATAACTTAAAACATTCAGGTGACACGATGTTGATAGCAGACTGAGAAAACAATGTACAGAAAGACTTACACCAACTAGTAAAGAAAAGGGAGAAAAAATAAACCAGTCGTCCTCAAAGATTTTTTTTTACCAATGGACTAATTTACCCATCATCTTTTTTGGCTGATTGACTTAACTATTTGATGAAAAAAATATATTTACTAATAGATAAGTTAAATGATTTTATTATAAAAATATATGTGCTTCCTTTATATATAACATTTATATAATTTATATATTAAATTTATTTTATTATTAACATTTTATTTTTTAAATATTTTATCGTAAGTTATTTTTATTTTATTAATATTTAAAATTAGTATTGTCATTTATATATATATATATATATTATATTAAAATAATTTATATAATAATTTATAATCTTTATATCATCTTCCTTTATATATATATAATCCTTCCTTTATATATCATTGCCAGGTTTTACTGAACTTTAAGTCAAAACATCCGGAAAAGTGACGCTATCTTATATCGTTTGAATTCGTTTTCTGGTAGTTTTACAGATATTTTTCTATTTTTTATTATTTGAACATGGCTTAGTTTCCTGTAGAAATTACAATTCTAAGTTGTACCAATCGTGTCGAAGTGAAATTGTTTCTATAGGCCAGTAAAATATTATTGCTGATCCCCAATATGCTTTTTTTTTGTGAGGACGCCAGTACTGCTACATGGTCTCTGCGGCTCTATATGGAGCCCGGTTGAGAACCATTGGATGAGGCATTAATTGTAAGAAAGACAGATTATATGGTTGCCAGCCAAGCGAACAGATCAACATGTGAACTTCGAACTAGAGCCACTAATATCAAGAAAGAACAAAGATCTAGGAATTTTTTTTTACAGAAGGCGGAATATGCGAAACCAAAAATCCGAAGACTCTCTGGAATATTGAAATATGTTTTTCAAAAACAAAGCCAAAGATTAATTAAACAACACATTGCATTATGAAGTTAGTAGGATTGGATTCTCAATAATGCTGGAGAAATAGGACACTCAAAAATCTATTTTTATTGACAAGGCATTTTACATCCGTTAATGCGTTTAGTAGCCATTTTCAATTCAAAATAAAAGAAAATCTTTTGTTTTTATATATAAATATTTTATATTAACCATTGATATCTGTTTACTAGGTTGGGGTCTTCCGATAGATTTCGCTCTAACCTGACGTTTCATTCTTACCTAACTACCAAAGTAAACCGAAACTCATTGTCGATAAAAAATCCTTTCCTTTGTCTCATTTATTCTCTCTCTCTCTATCTATCTATGTATCTATCTATCTATATATATAGATAGATAGTTAGATAGATACAGAGATTGTGGTGAAATAAGACAGTGGGAAGAATTTTTTTTTAATATATATATATATATATATATATATATATATATATATATATATATAATTTATTGTATTAGGTGTGTTATTTTTAACCACTGCATATATGTGACCCTCTTAACATTGAATTCTATCATCCAAACGGTTCTTGAAACACCTTCATATTTCTGTTAGAGATTACGGAAAAATGTCCGGCCTTGAGTCAAATCTTTTTTTCCATAGGCCGCAGAATTTGAGGTTTCTTTATCTTCAGAGAGGAGGTATTTCCAAATCGATATATTGATTAAACGTCAAAAAGGGTAACCAAATAGAATAAAGTGGAAGAAATATGAAGGCTTCGAATTTCCCGTTCCCTTGTGCTATGACGCTCTCCGAACGTTTCAAAAACTAAATTGGCTCATATCTTGTTTGAGAAATGAGTGTTTTCGGGATAACTGGGATAGAAAAAAATATTGCAACGATTATTAAAACTGCAGATTGATTTAGACTGACATTAATTGATCAACTGTTTGAGTTTTCGACCTCTATTCCTTCTTTTGATCCCAACATGTTCTAGGTGAGAATGTCCCTGGAATTTCATTTCAGTAAGATTGCATATGAGCAAAGAACGAAGAAATCTTACGCCGATCAAAGATATATAAATTCTGTCCGAAATTTTGTGATGAGAAGTTATCATTATTTACCCTTCTGTCATTCACACTAAAAAGATTATCCTCCTTTTTCGCTTTCATTCCCGCAGTGTTTCGGGCGTAATGTCCTTAGCACTGTATCTATTGCTTGTCGATCCCCGTAGCCCTCAGGAAAATGTTGAACGGAAGCCAATATATTTTATACACGACATAGATTGATCTGTCTATATGGATCGCTTGATAAGTTCTTATTTTAATACATATGCAAACACTTTCTCCTTCTGCGGGTGTTCGAAGAAATCTAATCACACAACTAAAAAATAGCCGTCACTGTCCTTTTGCCTGGCTCGACGTGTGACACAGACTTGCTGGGAGATGGATGATTTTGATCGAGTGATCTCTAGAATGGTTGACAAACAAGGCTATAAAACCCAGTCAGTTAAGTATAAGAGATACACTCTTGACCAATCATGTCTATATCGATGAATAATGGACTCGGCAGAATATTTTCCCGTAGAATATTACTGATTGTCAGCTAAGGATATAGGACTTAGTCTGATCTGCTATTTAACCAATAGCTAGAGGAGAAGAGTCTTTCAAAACTTTCCCAAGTGTATTTTCCCCTAAGTGAATATAAGAAGCCCAACTGAAATTCGGCTTCGTTAGGAGCTAAGCAGGCTGAACTTGTATGTCACATGTATCCGCCCATATAACAGAACATACGGATCAGAAGAGAATTGAAAAAGCTATAAATGTGGTTTTGCGGGTGAATCCCGAAATTTCTACTGAGATAAAATGTGAGCAACAATTAAGATGTTTTTTTTTCTCTATCTATAAAAGGCAGGATGTGTTTGTGTTTGTGTTTGTGTGTGTGTAACTAATGCACGGCCGCAATTTTCGACGGATTTGCACCAAAATTTACATGCACATGCTACATATTAACGGGAAGGCCAAGACCGACTTTGCATTTCCCAACTCCCATCGACAGTAGAAATAATCTATTTTTTCATGCTTCTACGGCAGCTTTCATGTAGTTTGCGGCCATTTTATAGTGGCCAGAGCGAGAGCCTATAGCTGGCTGCCACGAATAGGCAGGAAGATTCTATATGGCCAGCGTGAAAGCCAACACCTGACTGACACGAATGTTAACTAGCAATGCTAGCAAGCAAAAAAATTGATAGCTGCATTCGTCACAAGTAGGAAAAAATTAAATCTGCATAACACTTTACTCCAATTGACTCATTCGCTTGCTTAAACTCAATCTTGATTCTGATTCCGCAGGACTGGGTTGGGTGTGAAAATGTATTTGCTGTTAACATTCTTTTTCTCATTCGGTTTTTCCAGTTACGAGTCCTTTTTTAAAGTTGATCGTTTTGTTTTCATTTTGTTTAGTTCTTTTTTCGTAAGAGATTTCATAGTATAGAGCTTAGAAAAAATTTGAAGTGTGAAGGCAAGAAGTAAGGCATGTAGCAACATCAGCACGGCAAAGGGCACTCCTTTAAAGGCAAGGAAGGGCAGAAATATTGTAAGTCCAGTGATAGCGATTGCTGTATGAGTCGTACGATTTTTGAATCAAGCACGGGCAACGCCGAGTCATGCTGCTAGTGATTAATAAAAGGTCACTTATATCTAAAATAAGTAAGTGAAAGTTGAGATTTCTTTTATACATTATGAGAAAAGAGTGCTTCGAAAATTTAACATTTAAATCTTGCGGGAAGTTTACAGAAACTAAATAGCTGACTTTTTTTTCTCCGAATAATGTTATGCAGTGCATAGCTGACGTAAGAAAATATAGATCCAGTCATTTCCCAAGGATGTTTGCACAATTAATTATAACACACGTATATCGTATTTCGCTTATTTCTCATTCTGTTTCCTCTGTTTCCAAAGCAAAGATTAAACTCAAAATTACTGTGCAAACTTACGAAAGTTAATACGTTAGAATCCTAATCAAACGCTTTATAAATCTGTTAAGTAGCCTTTGTTTTCTATATAAGAAGTTTCTTCAACCCATGTTTGATTTTCGTTAACAATGTAACACCGTCCAAATGTATAATCCTGGAGAGCATACCTTGTCAAAATAATGTCAAATTCAGTTCAGTATCATAAAAAAATTAGGTCAGCCATCGGTTTTACCCGGATGTAAATGATCCTGTTTGTATTATATTTATGCTTTTAACACTTTGAACCGTGACCAGCGTTTTACCGGTGGTAGAGATAAACAACGTAATTCCCTGTCACCGGTCGAACAGTGGTAGAAAAAATGACTTAATACCTAGCGACCGGATGGACGCTGGGTAAACATTTGTAAGCATTTCTTTATATACCTTGAAATATTACATACCAATTATTTGACTCAGCAGCTCAAGGAAGAAGGACTGAGCTCAAAGGATATCTTTTTTAAATTTCTCTTTCTAATTCCATTTCCCATCTGAACGTAGTTGATTATGGATTTCGAGAAATATATTTTCGTTATAATCGGTGAATATTCAATAACTTGTTGGATAAGATATTGATGTATTAAGGCTTACCTACATCACTGTCGGGATTTCTTATTTTCTTTCTCTGAGACTGATTCACATCTATGACTAGATAGCCTACCATGTTCGGTTATTTAGCACACATTTCGATTGAGATGAACTGGACAATTAATGCGCTTTCCAAAGTTAGTTTGCGAGAGAGGACGCAAAAGACTTGGCCGGGAATTAAACATTTCGATTGCGGTGAACACGACAGTTCATGCGCTTTCCAAATGAACTAGCGAGAGGTGACGCAAAATACTAGACCGGGAATTAAACATTACGATTACCGTGAACTGGACGGTTCACCCGCTTTCCAATGGTAGTTTGCGAGAGGCGACGCAAAATACTTGGCCCGGGATTAAACATTTCGATTGCGGTGAAATGGGGAGTTTATGCGATTTCCAAAGTGTTTTGCGAGAGAGGACACAAAAGAATTAGCCAGGAATTCAACATTTCGATTGCGATGAACTGGAGAGTTCAGGCGATTTCCACATATATTTTGCGAGAGGGGAGGCAAAAGACTTGGCCTGGAATTAATCTTCTTTTCGGCAATTCCAGTGTCCGTTCTGATAAACATGGCAGTACCTGTACACACGTGAAAATATAGAAAAAGCTGAATGAAAATAGTCCTCATGATTTGAATGGATTTTGACTCTCAACGATACCCAATTTATTGTAGCTCAAAACAACGTGTGTCATTGTCTAAACACTTAAACCTACTCTACCATCTGTTCGGTGAAAACAAAAGGTATTTATACTCTTTTTGTTTCACTCGAGTTATTATGTGAGCATTAAATTATCCAACCCCTCTTTACACATGATGTTTACAACAAATTTAAACCTTCTCTTAGTGATTCTATGTATAATTGTCATTTAAAACATTAAAAAAGACTTAAATGTTCATCACATTTTCTGTTCGTAAGAATCTCATCATCCGCCTGTCGCAATAAGTTTTTATTTCTTTAAATGTCTTGTTTTCCACATTCATTATCATATATGATGACACACGTGACATAGCAGTTCAACACGCTTAGTTTATAACGTAACCTTCTTCGATTTGCGCTCTTTCTTTAGGAAATCTGACTCATCAATGTTCCTATCTGACCAGTATTCTTACTTCATTCAACAAGTCTCGATAATTTTTCCCTACATCAATGATCAGCCATTGCTGATTTAATTTCGTTCTTTCGATGTTCACCCCTTCTTACTATTATATGGCGGATAGTTTCACATTTATAATCTTCGCCACAACGGCCATGAATGAAGTACAAACGACACTTGGTCTTGTTCGATTTACAAGGCTGAGCTTTCTTCTTCTGAATATTATCTAGAAGTTTCTGAAGCCTTCCTAATTAGTCTTGGACGTAAGGGAGACGATTTTCTGTCCTCATTTTGATCCTTAAAATTCTGGAGAAGCTGATGTTATGTTTGCAAGATAGTTATTATTCTAAAGGGCAACAAAGATCCTTAATTTTTTTTTCGGTGGCCGTGGGGTTCCCAGTAAATATTTCATTTTTTTTACTGATAGCAATGACTTTTTTTACAGATTCAAATTCTAACCCATAATATGTTCAATGAGTTATGTTCATCCCTTTTTTTACTCTTCTGCGTGAGTGATCGTAATGAATCGTAGTGGAGTTCGAACTCTGCTCGCGAATTTCTCATTCTAAACTTTTATCCATGGCACCCCTCGCAAATCCTCATGGGAAAAATACAAAATGTTGAAGACTTAACAGTTTGCGTGTAAAAAGATTTTGTAAAATAACTTTGTAAAATCTCTATATCACGGGAGAAATCTCGGCTGGGACCTTACAGCCATGACATTCTCAGAGAACGCATAAGAAAATCATCACGAACTATGTTCGTATTAATTGTTTAATTTAATAGTTTTCAACGGTTTATCAACCCTTTGCAGGCTATTTACAGTTTGAATATACTTTTAGATTGTCAGGATCTTTTTGGTTTGGGGATAGAACTCTTACTATTTTACCCATAGCTGGGAAAGAAGGGTTGATTCATACATTCCGAAGGGTATTTATCCGTAAGTAAATAAAATAAAACCAACGGGAATTAGAACTCAGCTCTCTGATTAACAATTTCGAGACATTATAAACTACAGCACACGCAACTCCGAGTTTACAGCACCTGGTAATCCCAAGCGGTCAACCGCTTAGTTACTCGCCAGGCTCGGCATTGCTTAACTTCGATGATACAGGTACAGATGCTTCAACGTGATGTGGCAGTAATCTGAACTAAGTTAAATTTAATGAATTACATGTAGATATAGAGTATAAAAAATGCCTGCTATAATCTCTTCCTTATTTGGTATATCCACTTGGAAAATAAGAACCTGTAGGTTTTTATCTAGCAAGAATGGAATTACATTAAGAATTATGAGCTTCATCAAGAAAATGAGATGTTCAATTCAGACAATTACACTTCCATATTGAAGAGATTATAGGCAGAAAAGGATGAAAAACATCAGGAATTGGATGGACACTCAGAAGGCTGTATGATTCCCAAATGTCGATATCAGACATGACTATAAACTTACATTTGTACATTCTAAGAAACACGTATTCAGATCACCATAACATTCTCTTCAGTTTCTGTAAAATCTTTCCAGCCCAAGCAAGGCAATAAAGCCACTGCGACGTAAAGTGTTATGGAGTGTAAGAGAATATAAAAAAAAGCAAAACGTCATTATGTAGCGAGAAAAATAAAAGAACAGAAATTAAGACAGAACATAATAGTGATTTTCCAAGTAAGGCCGAAATTAGGGGGCACCCAGTGAGAATCGAACTCACTACTCAGCCGTAACAGTTCTAGTGAGACAAGCTTGCTAACCATTACACCACGTCGAGGTGCCTAAAGACAGATCATAATATATGACATTGCAATTACATTTCTGAAGATGGAAATTTACTGAAAAGCAATATGCCGGAATAAAGTTCCACAAGGGTGAAGTGCAAGTAAAGAATTTGTTAGTATAGAACTTAGTGTTACATCCATTCATTTCAACGCCAAAATGATGTGATTTTGGTGTCAATACTACAAATCTGAAATTCATAAAATGCGGGAACCACAGAGAAAGAATTCATCAGAACTCCCACCACGAAAGTATTTAGAGAAAGCACACAGACGTACTACATCAGGGTGGTGGAAAAGCGTCTGAAGTCGAGATGCCAAGTCAGGAGCAATTAAATTGCAGATTCTTCTTTGGATTTTTTTAAAGGATCTCTAAGTATAAAAGAGCATTAGATCATATACGACAGTAATATGCTAAGCATGAACGAATTCAACGGAACTTTAATTAACTGGAAGATTCTAAAGCCACAGGGAGCTGATCATAATACAAAAATATGCAAGTTTCTAGGAGGATGGAACAATGAAGCTACCACAAGGACAGCAAAATATGGGAGAAAATGACCCATATGACGTAGAATAAAATTCAAAATCATTAGAAAAGAAAAAGGTAATATGTAATCACCATTAAATATTATCCTCAAATTATCATACCAATATTCTTACAGCATATCTTTAAAAAATAAATATAATGTATTAAATTATATCAACAAATTTAATTTTTAAATGCTTACCATGTTTGCTCTTTCTAGCGAAACAGTGGTCAACTTTCATATTTTAAAACTATTTCTTCATTATTTTCGCATGGCTCTCATTTAAGTAAGCAGTGTATCCTTTACACAAGAAAGGCTTTCTCTAAGTTGATTCAAAATCCATATCTCCTTTCATCATCCGGGTCCAAATGAGTAAGATCCGTGTTCCTTCGTGTTTGCAACGTCCATTTCCAAACTTATTCACGCACCGGTTCTTGTATTCTCTGCCAAAGAAAATTCCACCTTTCCCGTTGTCGTTACGCACATTCTATTTCCCTTGAACAGCAAATAAATTTACCCAAACTTTATCTCCATTGTTCGAGTTGATTCACCCAATTCCGTCGAAACATTCAGGATTAATGAAGATAAATTGCATTTGGCCGGAACCTAGGGAGATCGTCTTACAGCAACTGGACCATTCCATATTTGGTAAATCTGGAATGGAGTGTCCTTTTACCTCGAAGGATTCAATTACATTTCGACGCGATAAATACATAGAATTTCATTGTAGCCTCTGTGATTACTTGTCCTTTAGAAAATCCATATATCAGAGTAGCAGAATGAAATACTTGTGAATATGAAAATATGCATCGTTTTAAAACGTCAAAATAACGAGATGTAATAAATACTTAAAATCATATATACCCAGCTTTCAATTTAAACACACACACACAAACACACACACACACACACACACACACACATATATATATATATATATATATATATATATATATATATATATATATACATATGAAAAAAAAACTGAAAAAACAAACGAAAATCTTAATATGCAATTATGCTGTATTAATGTTAATAAATATATAAATATAAGTAATATAAATAAATTGCATATTAATATTTTGTTTGTTTTTCTGTATATTTTTTCTTCATACTGTCAGATCTATATCCATATATTTGCTTATATATATATATATATATATATATATATATATATATATATATATATATATATATATATATATATATAAAGAATGAACAGTAAGATATATAAACCGGTGTTCTTGTAGATATTTTTATTTTTACAAAATAGTGCTAAATGTAAATTTACAGAGCATTAATATTATAAAATAATTGATTTAAAATATGTTTTTTCGCTACACAGTTCTAACCCTGTTTTAAAAATGGAAGCTAAAAGCCCCGAATTTAATTTTGTAATTAAATTAAAGACATTAGTTCCATTTCATCCTCAAGCGAATTTTGGAGTGACTTTTAAAATTACTGGGTTTTAAATACACAGCTAAAACAAAATTCAAGGTTACCAAGGTTACAGATAAATCTATTTTTGTTAGACAAAGGGGTGTCTGGGTGTTTCAATATATATATATATATATATATATATATATATATATATATATATACATTGTATTTAGTATACAAGTATACCAGTATTTAGGCAGCATCTTTTCATTCATACACGTTTCATTAAATAATATAGACAAGTATTGTCTATTTATTTTATGTAATTTTTTTCGTAATGTCTGATAAGTTTAATAACATTATCGTTGAACGAAGAAAGAAATTCACAATATTGATCCATATTTTTTTAATACAATCTAAGCTTCCGACTTACTTAAGCCATCATCAAAGATGTCAATTACAACATATTATGCAATATACGGACAAGAGAGTGATGGTAGCCTGTCAATGTTTACATAGATGATTTCTAAGCAACGATAAACACGTGCATATAAGACGCTAGAAGCGAAAATCGCACCGCATCTCATGACGTCACACATGACCACACGAGAGCGAATTGGAGAAGTATGAAGTATGGAATGCCATTGGTATAAACCAATGGCTTCTGTTACCAATTATAGACATTTAAGAATATTTGTATATATGCCATAACTGATTTTGTTTAGGTTGGGTTTCAACTGTTTGATGTATAATGCTTCAAGGACTTTAATTTTTTTTCTATTGTTTCATGTCGAAGTACAATTGTGCTTTCGACAAGTATTTTACGTAATTGTGTGTATTTTACGTAATTGTGTATATATATATATATATATATATATATATATATATATATAGTTTTAAATGGAGTGTCTACGTAACCTGAGCAAAAGAAAAGTATATGCATCATTTTTTTATTAAATTATAAGCCTGCATTATAAGCCTAAACGTAAGACTTCGAAACTTGACATATTGGATGGTCGTTAGTTATTATGAGAGCTTTCCTCAAAAGTACGTGTAAAATTCTTATACTTACTCTTGCCTATTGAAGATATTGTAGGAATCAGTCTATAAAATCGTCCGGAATTGAACAATCAGAATTATGTATTCTTCCCTAAGACAGTGCTCCCGCCTCTTTTCATTCATCGACTACTAACTTGCTTTTTCACCTTCCGAGAAAACCATA
Organism: Acanthosepion pharaonis; assembly: GCA_903632075.3. Lineage (NCBI taxonomy): Eukaryota > Metazoa > Mollusca > Cephalopoda > Sepiida > Sepiidae > Acanthosepion > Acanthosepion pharaonis. Next base: position 193,866 of record CAHIKZ030005450.1, read on the forward strand.
TTTTGATCTATAAGGTTCCCTTATTTTTTTTTTTAATTATTTAAAATATAGGAGAAGCAATACTTGTAAATATGAAAATGAGCATCGTAAAAATATGTGCAAAATAGCGAAAGGTAATAAAATCTGAATATCGTGATATATAACCATCCTTCCATTTAAACGCATATATATATATATATATATATATATATATATATATATATATATATATATATGTGTGTGTGTGTGTTTGTGTGTGTGAGTGTGTATGCGTGCGTGCGTTTGAGCGAATGTGTATGTGCGTGCCCGCGCAACGGCGTGTGTGTGCGGAATATACGTGGATATAACGAAGAAATAAGCGTATCTTCATCGGGGTATTTTAATATTTTTATTATTATTTGAGTATTATTTTTTCTTTCCAATTGAAAGAAAAATAAAATTCCAAAGCTTTTCTGCGAATCAAATTCACACAAAATATTTTATATCTAAATTATTTACAAGCGAATGAATTTCGTTAGGACATAAGAAACGGAAAGCGTCTCATCGGGAGAATGTGTGTGACACGGATTTACGTAGTTTTATGGATGCGTATAAATTGTAGCAGTCGGCAGCTGGTAAAAGGTGAGCTGTCTTAATATTAATAGCTGCTGTTGACAATTAACTTTGTCTGTATGTTTATTAATGTTCAACATCCTTGTGTCTGTTTTTAATACCAAACACATCAATAAAGCCGTTAACAAGTAAGAGGTAGCTAATTGTGAGAGAATGTGATGAAAATAAAAACGAATTATGTAAATATATTACTAAAATAACAAGAATTAAGACGACAGAAGTTAACGAGGGACATTGTATTTACATTTTTGACTGGATATTGTGAGGTCGGAAGATAATTCCACAAGCGAGATGTATGAACGTAGCAACTCTTAATTACGGTTACATCTAGCCATTTCTACTATAAGAGAATGAGATCTGGCCGCTTATCTAATATTTATGAAGTCTAGGTTCTATAGAGGAAAGTTCAATCAAGGAACAAGTAACATTTAATTATTTATAGAAGAAGACGACGAAAGCTACACTCGAGCGTTTAGGAAATGACTGAAACCGATATGCCAGGTAATGACGAATAACATAGCATATTATCTTTTTTTCTTTTTGCATTTTATCAAGAATTTCGAAATACAGAGCAGATACAGCAGACGAGATATGACAGCAATATTCAGTCCATGGAGGAATGTTATACATGTGTATTTATAAGAGAGATTCTGGCGAGGAAATAAGGACTAGCATAAAACAGTAAAAGAACTTTCAAAGCAGCAGACCTAACAATTGATGTAATATAATATTTCTTCTTCCTGTCAGAGTAAAACGATATCCTGAAAAGGCGCAAGTCATTCTCCTTGGTGTCCGCATCAGCCATGTTGATGAAAGACTAAAAAGGTTCTCTCAGATGATTAAAAGAGAGTAGTTTTGTGTTGGAGGTGTAAAAAAACAAGCTATTTCTTGTCCCAGTTAACAACAGCGTAGGTCCTTCTTTTAGTTCAATTTGACATTATCGAATCCATCAGACATACTATTAAGGTAGGAGTAAATATTTGTGTTACTATAGATATTAAGTTGAGAACTGTTGACAGCAGAAATGTCGTCGATGAAAATCGGGAACAATGTAGATCCAAGTAGGAAACCCTTGGGAAAACGTGCATTACAGCTATAACGTCTAGACAAGCGGCATTTCAAAACAACAGTCATTTCAAAATTTGATTGGAAAAATTGGATCAGATGAGAAATCCCTCCAGAAGTATTAGGATCATTCAATTTGTGAAGAAAAATCAAGTCAAACATATTCAACACATTCAAAGGAACAATACCAGCTTCAATCATTCTTATCTAAAGCTTCGCAATAACCGGTGATACATCAGCACTTGACCCTAACGAAACAAAAGTGGCATTGTGTATCTGAAAGAAGACCCTGCTTTGTGAAATACTTAACAAATACTAAGGTGTACACTGCTAATAAGACAATAGTAAGAAGACAGCCTAAGTTCTTAAAGATTGATACTGTAGGAGATGATTTCCAACAAGCAAAAATGCAAGAAGCCGCAAGACATTCGTTGTAATGTTTAGAAATAACAGGAGCTAGTTCAAGGTCAAATTTCTTAAGGGCTATCGCGTGGACTCGTTCCTAAGTAGAATGTTAGGCAATGGCACTGCAATGAATCCAAGAGTTTAATTGGAAAATCCTTTACAGACAAAACATTCTGCCTTTTATTACGCCGGTTAAGTGAAGCGGTCCGATTTTTACAATATTTTCATTTTTTTAACAAATTATACCACATCAAGTTAAAAGAGAAATCACAGAAGACACTAAAGCGGAATGTATTCGGGCCCCCAGTGAGGATCAAACTCACCACTCAGCACAATTACACCAAGTTGAATGTGACACTGTGTCTCATAATTCTGTTAATAAAAACTTAGCTTGTTTAATGACACATTTACAATTATTCCGGGTAGAAACAAAAAAGGCGTCCGTTGTGTTCGGAATACTTAAGCTGGTACAGCTTTGACAAAATGATACCTATTATGCATCTCTACAACTTCTTTAAATTTGGAGCCACTTTACTTTATCACTTACTAAACTGGCGTTTTTAGTTCTTATCTAGTGTACACTTACACCACACATTCTCGTAGGTTTACATGCTACTTGTCGAAGCTTACGCTTGCACCATTTTGAACTGACTTCAATATTACGCGACGTAAATTAATTTGTCAAAGTTCTGCTTCACTTAAAAGACCGAAAATAAACAGTCTTGTTTAATTTTAACCGTGGAAGAAATGATAGATCAAATGCCCCAGAGTTAATAGTCGATCCGAACGAATTATTATCACAAGATATTTTGCAAGAAAGTTGGTCATATTGGAGCTCCGCAAGCATCTTAGCAAACCTATAACTGTGATGCGTTATGCAGTAATCATTCAAAATGTCCTACATTGCAATCAGTGCAACTAGTCAATCGTGCTAAATGTCTATCAATATGCAACAGATGTTTGGTTATCCCTTCTACAACAAATCATGTAAACATCGTCGACGTGTCTACTGGGGGAGTCGCAATATGGCGTAGAACGATATCCAACACGAAGTATTATTCACGTCGCATCTTCTCGAATTAGTGTGGTGTCAGTTCTATGTTTTCAAGCATTTATATCTTATGTCGTCGACTATTATCCGTTGTAATAATACTCTTACCGCACTTACCTAGGAAAATGTGTCTAGTTTATTTAATTGTTGGGATTTCTGTTGCAGTTATTTGAAACAAAAGCAAACGATAGAAATTTAGTAACTTAAAACAGAACAAAAGTACAAATGTGTTCAAACCAAAGACCTCAGGGAAAATCTATTGGCATTTTTAGAGTCCCCCAGTCATATTTTCTTTCTTCAAGAGAAAAACCAGTTCACGTTGAAAATTTTATAACAGCGACATACTGGCTCAATAATATATAAGCCAGATATTTATTTAGTTTATTCATATATTTAATATACTAATTTTTTTCATCATATATAAATAATTATTTTAATATCTTTTTTTGACGTTAAATTTTTTTTCATTTTTCATATATTTCCTGGATTTGACAAACCGTAATAAACGTAGATAATTTGGAACGAATTTATTTCAGCGATCTTGTAATTCTGCATACAAAAAAAACACTTATATTTTATAATGACATAGATAATTGAAAGTACTTTTAAAAAACAAACGAAGACAGGGGTTTCCTCATATAGGGCGCATACAATGTTTTACACGATACCAGTTCTCTCTATAGAAATAACCTCGATTAAGTCAAATTTATGATAATCTTTTGACCAAATCTACGATAAAAAACATGTCCATTTTCACATCCGAAACAAAACTGCGTTCTATTAAACATTGAACTATTACTTTTTTTTTTATCAACCTTAAATTGCTTTTTCTTTAATAACAAGATTTCATGATTTTAAGATTGCTACTAGATTCGAAGTTAGGTCTCATTCTTACACATTTTAAATTATTAAATTGAAACGTAATTTCTATGCTAACGGTTTCTTCACTTGCTCTTTTCATGAGGATCACCCGTCCGGTTTTTTGTCCCCTATCGACGACAACAAAAAATAAAAATGCAATGTAAAACGTCATCTTCTGTCTATGGAAAAACGTTCATTTATTGTCTTACCTCTCTGTGGTGATCTCCCAATCTATCAAAATCGCTGGATTTTAATGGCTTCATCCTAGCGTGAAACGATTAAAAAATCGATAACTTTTAATTTTAAAAAGAGTACGTCGAACATATCTGACGGTGCCTAATAAAAGTAAAAAAAAAAGCACTATATCCATAATTAAACATCGTGAACAATACTTCTCTTTGTCTGCGGCTAATGTCAATAACAAGCCCACCAATGCGCTACTAACAGCTCTGCTTTATACATATCCAAGCGTAAGTCCGGCTGCAATTCGCATGTTTCGACTTCCTATCATCATGTCGGAATTAGTCTCGTAGAAGCTAAAAACTTACCATCTGTCTTTGGCAACCGATATTTTACGAGCATGTATGAATGATGGATGGGTATTTATCCTGACAAGACGTGCAGGGAATACATTATTTGCTTGTGTAACCCGTGACACTACAAGGAAGAGGAATTATTACGCGTAGCCTTACTTGTCCGGGACTGCTTCAATGATATAATCTCTCAGGATATACTTTCTTTGAAAAATGTTTAAGTGTGTCGGGTATCTTAAGTGTGTACTGTGAATAAATAAACGTTAATATATAACAAAGTTGAACCTATTGTAAAGGTAACGATTTGTGGCTTTGACATTATAGTAAGAGAATAACCAAGTCGTTGTGTTGTTTTTTTCATTTTACAGTTCACTATAATAAATACTTGCAAAATTAGATCAACTTTTTTGAGTTCTGTTTCACTTGCTTTTCTTTCAATATTTGGATATTTTAATTGATTTTTTATTGGTATTAATGTTCTGTATCAGCTTCTTAACCAATTGCTGACGCTTTTAACGTAATTCACTATTTTAAATTTTGAGGTAATTCTAAAAGTGATTTACTCAGTGTAAATAAGTAACGGAATTCACACGGGGTGGGTTGAGCCGGCTCCAATATTGGAGTTTCATGGGAATTTGGAATTGAAACCGCAATAAAAAATAAAATATAAACGCATCTTGAGATTTGATTATAGTGGTGAAGGTTTCGTGCCGGACCATCCACACTTTTGAAGGGCCGATTACAGAGACCTGGTGCACTACGTGCCACTAACAGCTCTGCTTTATACATAAAGGTCCGGCTAACGACCCTCCGCAGGTTTTGAATATACCAGTTGTTATTCAAGGCTATAGAACCTGGAGGGAGAAGAAGAGGATTTCCCTTTCGAACTCGGATCTCCGATACCTCAATACAAGCCGCTATCCATTACTCCACCGTGGCACCTACAAATGAGGTGTTGTACAAGAACTGAAGTTTGAACTGAAACACACTCCTTTGTACATGATCAAGCGAGGCAAGCGTGCTAACAATTAAATGAACAGAAATTTTACGTGGTCTGTAGGGAATATTTGCCCGAGCCTACGGCACGGATACCCCGCTTTAAACTCGGCCTTGTGCCACATCTTGCTGCGTAGGGCAGCGGGTAAATAATTAAATGAACAGAAATAAAATTAAATCCTACTTCATAATCGGCTGCTTAAAAATACGTGTAGCAACACAAATAAAAAAAATTAGCTCACTGTAGTTGACTTTTCGCCAAGAATAATGTTAGTCACGCCAATGCAAGTTTCCTCTGTAATTGCTTGGTTGTGAAGTCATTATCCGTACATTAAATAATGCTGGTGTATATAGTCTGGTGTTTCACTGATATATATATATATATATATATATATATATATATATATATATATATATATATATATATATATATATGAACATTGAAGTCAACACTCAGAGGCGACAGGCTGTTTCATGCTGTATGCAATCATCAGGCCACTGATTGCGTCTGAGTGCTGTCGCCTTTAAATTTTGACTTCTATGTTCACTTTCATATTTTTATTTACATACGCTCTATCTGTAATATTGATCACTTTATCCTATAAATATAGCATACCTATATATATATATATATATATATATATATATATATATATATATATATATATATATATATTATATATATATATATATATATAGGTGTGTGTATATGTATTGTTAGGTACATGTAATTGTATTTGACATCCTTAGGTGGTCACGATCGCCGAATATGTCAAATTTTCATGTTTGTGGTGCGTACGCATTTCGCAACTGAAATCAACTTATGAATCGGCAATTCTGAAAGAATTTTGTAGCTGTGCATAAGACACATACCTATTTTTGCTTATTATTATTTAGAAAAAATACGTAAGGGATTAAGGTACTAAAAAACAAACTAATACTGATTTAAAATGTATGATTTTTGGGAGGATTAATATTTGCGAAAAGTCACTTTAATTTACTGGGAAAAATATCCAAAATATCTCCATACAGAAAACAATTATGAATGCCGAATTGTGCATCACTTATTTTTTTTTTTAGAAATATTTGAGTTTTGGTTTGTGAAATGAAAAAAAGTAATAGTTCCATGTCAGTAAAAGAGAGTAAACAACGGCCAACCTTGTCAAGGAAATTTATTAGCTTCGAAGCTGATCAGTAATGACAATGAAGACTGATTACTAATATCGAAAATGCCTAATCATAATAAGTAAATTAGAGTTATATTTTATTGAATCAGATCACAGTCACCATCTTCAATCGGATGTCTGTTTGTATTCGAAGGGTCGCTACATTGAGCGTATCCTAGGCAATTATTAACTAGATAACCATCAATTTTTAGCTCAAATCACAGAAGATGTATTCCAGCTTGAAGACTCGCCTTGCTCACTGACACGCTTATTTCATCGGTGGAAACTTTCCGTTCTAGAAATCGACTTCCGTTTAGATAACTCTCTTCCAAGCGATGCCTTGTCATTGTTTTACTGGTTGTTATACAACTATATAGCTTGGTCAATGTCATCGTGCTAAATGTACGTTTAACCTATCTGAATATTGATCCTCCCTTCAATAGTTCTTTGTTTTAATCCTGTTGTGAACACGGCCATCCTCCTCAACAGAAAATCATGCTTGGGAAGCAATTTAAACGGCGATGAGCCGACTATGTGAGAGATATTACAGGGTTTGATGTTACCAGTAACATTATACATTAACCTGATAGGAATATGCATATCATTATATTATTCTCAAGGTCTTCTCTTATTTCCCTAAATATATTGCAAGGACAACAGATAATAAATATTCTGTTAAGGTGTTGTTTTATAATATGAACATGACTTATTTATCAGTTACTAGTGTCTGTATAATGGATGCTGAACGGTTTGCAGTGTTTTAAGTTCTGTGGACAGTCCTTCAATTTCATTATTCATGAAGAGGAATTTCTATCGTCCCTGGCTTACGCATAAATCTGGTGTTAGAGTGAAGCTAAGCTACACATAATAAATGAATAAGAAAAAAAAAGAAAGAAATACCATATCTACGGATGAGTCATATGTACTTTGCGATTTTGTGACTCAATTATAATTATGGATGTATGCCACTCATGATTACGTTGGAGTTAAGACTAATTTTTGCTACACTATCATACCATACACCAGTTCTTATTAACCTGTTTCAGAGGCTCTGTGAGGATCAGATAAAAATCAATATTTGTTCCAATCATCGGTTTTACCCTAAGAAAAAGAAGAAAATGCATCCGGACACGTCTTGAAGGAAAATGCACCCAGCGCCTAATTACATTACCGATCGCTAGGTGTCTGCTGACTTATTGTTGGGTCCATATCTTTACCATTTATATGTGTCATCATTGTCTATACGACTGCCATATTTGTCCACTTTATTACGGTAATTGCTAACCCTTAATTTCCACTGTATACCACAACTTGGTTATCTTCTCAAATACGGGTTACGATTAATTGACCACAATTTCTTTTGAGCATGGCTGGATGAAAAGTGATATAATTGATTTGACCATGAGGGTTCAGTATGGGGAACTGAAGGTAAAAGTGCTGTGAAAAAACAATGAGACTGTGAGCATTTGCTTGTCTGTTTATGTGTCTATGAAGGACTAGTTCTTATAGGGGTCCGTAACACAAGCAGAACGTTACTAACGGTGTAAATGACTCAAAAACACTTACGAACCACAGCCGTGAACTTACACGAAATGGCATAGTAAACAGTGGATAATAGAATATATTTTTACTCAAACTAATGGAAGGATTGAAAGTACACTTACATCCCATAATGTTATGGGAGTTCCTGCAAAGGAATAATGATGTTGACACATTCAGAAGCATATGTAATTTTTAAGGAGTCATGGCTGACTAGCAAGAATAAAATTATTCCGACTATTGTCCTCATCTTTGTTGCCATATTTATCAAAACGTTTCGGCCGTTGTACGTTCCGGCCTTTTTCAGGTGGTTGAAATTTCGAACTGAACCATTTATTTCGCTCACTAGAGTAGACTGTTCTTGTTCCACGCACCATGTCTAATGGATGTTAATTATCAGTTATCTCCTGTTAATTCATCTCTCCAGGATTTCCACTGCCCTAATCAGGTATTGCACTCCAAATTTTTTGGGTCCTGTCACTGGATCTAACCAACGTCTTTACCCTCTGTGCCATTTGTCCTAATGAATACTCCGAAAATATGGAGACAACTTGAAAAGTACTACCAGAAACTGACACGAATATCGAATCATTTGTCATTCCGACCCCGATGCAGTGACTTCTGTCTTATTAATGTAAATAGTGTACATAATACCTTGTCTCAGATATATAGACAAATACTGAAAAAAGTAACTTGTTTGCAAAATTTCCTCCTGGATCATATATTTGTCACGAAAGAATATTCGCTTGATGCTTTCTGGTACATGGGATTCCCTGATTACATCCATTTTATTCAAGGGACCCCAGTTTTTAGCCATGCAAGTTTTCACACCCTTTCCAGTAGAATATATCTTGCTTCCTAGGTATGCAAAGTAATCAACATATTTGATTGATTCTCTAGAGTTTGTTTGTATTACGCCTTGCTAATTGAGGCTTATGAATTCTATTTTAGAGCAATTGACATAGAGTGCAACATAGCAGCGTTTTATAGATGATGTAGGAAAGCTGTGACATTGGTAATGGTGTGTGTAGTGATAGCTAGGTAATGTGCATGGTCAATATATGACAACTTTTTGCAGGATATCGACTTGAGATTCTGAATGAAAATCAGCATATAGGTTTTACTTTATCACGCACTCCTGGCAAGACATAAATATTTCTCAATTCTGCTGTCTCAATGATTTTTTTACCGCCTTCTCACATTGTTAAACAATATTTACTTAATGACTATACCCGTTATGCAGTTCTCATGTAAAGTCTTAAAAATTTACCTTCGGGTTAAAAAAAAAAATCAACCTCACGAATATCTTGAAGTAAAAAAAAAAAATTGAAAGACAAAAAGAATTGATTCTTTTAATTGAAACAATAAGTGTTTTTTTTTAATTATTTATTTATTTAGAGTGGCTTTTCACCATTTTCTCGTGCAAAGAAATAATTAACCTTCGCCAAAGAACAATTATGGTTTTGCCGGAAACGAAAACAATGGAAAATTAAATAAAATAATTCTTCTTTTAAACTAGTAACAATCACTATCGTGACAGAAATTGTCATTTGATTTGAAAAATATTCTTTGTCTTTTTTGAAGAGTTTTATATCACATTAAGCAATATCAGTAAGAAAACGAGGAAATGCTATTAATATTATCTTTACCATTTTCTCTTTCTTGTTTCTTTATATTTTGGCAACACTCATATCGTTTTATTTTACCACAGCTATTAATTACGTAACTTAAATCGAAAGTTTAATATTATGGCTTATTCTTGGGAGACAATTTTTGTGTTTTTTATACATAGACACGTTTACATAATAATTGCTCGATTGAGATTAAATGATTTGTTTTGTTGTTATTGTATAGCTCATCAACTTATTGCATTTTGCATGAGACAGAAATTATTTTTAAATTATAAGAAACTGTTTTAGGAGGAGAGTTAATAATGATTTTTACTTATACAAATTCTACAAATTAACCGATAACTGGAGTGAGAAAAGGAGAGCCAACTTCAAATTATGATATGTTATTTATCACACCATCAGTACTTCCAAACTTACAGTACCTAGTAATTTCCAAGTGGTCAGCCATTTATGTAGTGACCAGATGCAACACATTTTAACTGCGGTAATCATACACGAACCACGTCTGCATAGTAGGAACGTTGTCATCCATCTGAACCGTTATTAGTGATTGGCTATATTCTTTCTAAAGATATAGGTTTATGACAAAAAATATTATTATAAGTCATTTTATTCGGGAGTTGAATGTAGTGATCAGTAGGTATTATGGATAAGTACGGTATTGATTGGGGTTTCTTTCCTATCATTGTATTTGAATTAATCAGGGAAGACAACAAGGTTCGAAGTAGAATGGTCTTCGCCAAGATTCATAGGCTGCATTTGTTCAATGCAGTTTTGAATCATTGCTTTAAGTTGTATCAGTAACAATAGACATTAGTCCAAAATATCTATCATGGCACTTAATCGTATAAGGACATACTAGATACATATATCACAGGCAAAAATAAGCGATATTTTGAAATGCTTTCATTAAAGAGACCGAAGAATATGTTTGCGGTGATCCTGAGTTAGATTATAGCTTCCATTTGGTTAACACAGGCCCCTAAAACGGTCTCACATTGATTGTTATCCCATATATATATATATATATATATATATATATATACATATATATATGTGTGTGTGTGTGTGTGGGGGGGGTGGTTGTGCAGGTGGATGTGTATGTGACTCAAAAAAAAATTTAGCTGCCTCATACTCATTTTCGATATTCTCAAATTTAAAAATAATAAACATATATATATCATGTGGGCCTCAGTAAGAAAATACCTCGCAGTTGTTGGTCTCAGTTCGAGAAAGCAGTCTCCCATTCAGTGTGTTCAAAACTATCTATGCGACTCCTAGGTCTATTATCTTCATCGTACTTAAGACACCACTCTCGACACCCATCCATGACACATTCGCTTAACTCACGCTCATCAAATGTGATGTAGAATGCGCCAGCGCCTAAAGGATTTTTCTAATTTTATTATTATTATTTTTATTTCTTTTGATTTCTGGCGTTTACACATTTTTTTCCTAGCCCCGCCCAGGGACCTAAGGTTACAAATGGCATCATGACACTTTCCACTGACGAAAAAAAATACATGTATAAAACCCTTCGTAAAGTGTGGTCTGTACTTGTCAGAACAATTTTTTGAAACTCTTTGAGGCATGGACGGCAAGGAATCCCTTCAATTAGTGTACTTATTATTATTATTATTATTATTATTATTATTATTATTATTATTATTGATTTATGTTGTATACACATAAGCTTGCGAGAACCTACCGTAATCCTCAAGGTAAAATGGCTTCATAACATTTTTCAGTGATCATTTTTGTAATCCAAAACAAAGATAACACACCGATAGTGATAAAGCTCTTGGTAAAATGTGGGCGTTACTTGTGAGTACATTTTTTTTCGTATTTTTTATGCATGGGCTAACCAAAATCCTTTCAACGAGTCTATCAGAAACTTTTACAATCTGTCCCAAATCTCTAACTAAAACTGAAACTACTGATGGCCTTATATGACATATTTTCCCTCTATAAGATCCTTTTATTTTGATCGTTTTTTGAAGTTCTTCAAAAATACATTACAATCTTCATGTACTGCCATGTCAATAAGAACGCACCATGACGTGGTCTTTGATCATTATATCTGGCCGATTTATTTTGTTCTGTCTGTGTGCATTTCAAAGTCCTGCTACTTTGATGTTCATACCAATTTCTGGCAGGTTTCTTCCGGGAAAAGTTGCATATTTTCCAATACAGATAATGACCCACTCTGTCATGGCGAATTTTATATTCAGTAGGTGCTAACACTGTACAAGCTGATACATGATGGCGACTTGTTTCTGTAAATTTATCACACAATCTCTATTTATATTCAACACGATTGTGCCGTGGGTGTGATTGGTGAATTCTAGTTAGCAAGCATTATTTTCTGTGCAGGTTTAACTATGTAACTACTGATGGATAGGGGTTTGTCTTTATCCGCTTCCCTGGTAAAGGCAGGGTATTGACCATGAGGAGGCTTATTTTTCATCGTTTTTGCATTTTATATATTGCATTTGCTTTTTTAGGTTCTCTGCTCCTGCACTACCTGTATGATGGCTTAATGGAACTTTTTCATCCAGTTGAATTTCCCTTTTAAATTTGTTGACTTCCTTTATTACTGAATAAGGTTTCATATTTATTTAATTGTATTTGATCATCATCCAACCATGTGTAGTTTTTAGCTATCTTTGTAGACCGCTTGTTTTGGTTTTGTAAGACAGTTCTAGTTGAACTAATCCTCCGCCTCTTTCGGATTTGCCCACATACAGACGATCAATATATGCCTTAAGATGATGTGCGTTATGGCAAGTGAGAAGCTTTCTCGTTTGGTGCCCATTCGCTTAATATCAGCTACGGTCCATTTAAGGATGTTTACAGTTTATTGCGCCACAGGTACAAACCAAGAATTGTCATAGTCCTATCTCCGTAACCGGGTCTGGTTGGTGTTCATACCAGTTTCTTTCAGTTTCCTTCCCGTAGAATTTGCAAATTTTCCAATGCAGATATTGGCCCACTCTCTCATGCCGGGTTTTATACTCAGTGGGTGCCAATATCATGCAACCTAGTTGAATAACAATTATTATGTCTGATATTGTTATTCAACAGTAGGCGCACACGTCTATAGTGTTATTTACTTTCTCCTTCATTCCATCTCATTCGCTACTTCCTACATATATGTAGGTTTCTTATTTTTCCAGTTTCCTTTTTTTGTGTGACAAGATTTAAATCTATTGGGTGTTTCTTGAATATTACTTTTGCACATTTATCTTATCCGAAATCCATAACTATATTGACACTGAAACATTTTACATTATTGAAGAGACCCTTTAACTCATTGTCGTCTTAAGCAAAGAGTTCGATACCATCCATGTAGATTAGGTGATTGAATACTTTCTTGTTTATCTTTTATTCATAGCTATTATTGTTTAGTTCAGTTGAAAGGGGGGGTTAAGGACAGACAAAACAGAAGCGAAATCTTTCCATGATGTGCTAAGATTTCTACGTCTTTTACCTCAATATGCCAGGATCCTTTCGCTTATCAATGGTTGCTCTTTATTATTAATATCATAAGTATTATTATTATCATCATCATTCGATTTCTGCTATGGACACACACTACCTACAAGTCTGCGGAAAGACCTAAGGCAGGTCGTGGTATGTTGTTATGGCCCATTTCATGTTTTTTTTTTTTTTTTTTTTTTTTTTATCTCCGATGAAGTTGCTAGCGTTACATAGACAAAGTTCTCCTTAGTGTGTGTGCTGTACTTAATAAGACAATTTTCTGTATGTCTCTTAAGCTGGGGTTTCAGGGATTCTTTCAATGTGTTGTTTTGTTCCATTTTTATAATTCCAAGTGCACCTATTACCACTGGTATTATTCTTGTTTTCAATTTCCACATTTTTTCTATTTCAATTTCCAGGTCTTTTTGTATTTTGATAGTTTTTCAAATTCCTTGGTTGCTATGTTACAATCCGCTGGACAAGCCATATCAATTAGTAGGCAAGTTTTTTCTTTCTGGTTTTGACAATAATGTCCGGCCTATTTGCTTCAATTTTTCTGTCTGTGTGGATGGTATAATCCCATAGAATGGTGACATCTTCTATTTCTGTAACCGGCGCTGGCCGATGTTCATACCAGTGTTTGCTTACACATTTTCCAAAGTGTTTGCACATTGTCCAGTGTAAGTATTGCCCCACTCTATCGTGACGATTTTTATATTCATTTGGGGCAAGTATAGAACATCCTGAGATTAGATGGTCTATTGTTTCTTGGTATTTGTCACAGAACCTGCATTTTGGATCCACATTATTATGTATGATATTTGCCTGAAAATTCCTAGTGAAAAGACTCTGGTCTTGCGCTGCAAGAATAAAGCCTTCAGTTTCAGACTTTAATCCAGATGCTCGTAACCATTATAATAATTATTATTATTATTATTATTATTATTATTATTATTATTATTATTATTATTATTACATCGGCCCTTTTATTACTAAACAGCTCGCAATAATAATAATAATAATAATAATAATAAACTAAAATATTGTGTCAGCCCAAAATGCAGATTCTGTGATAAATATTCAGAAACAATTGATCATCTTGTATCAGGTTGCATGATATTGGCACCCACTGTGTATAAAACCCGGAATGACAGAGTGGACCAATATTTGCACTGGAAAAGTTGCAAATTCTACGGGAAGGAAACTGAAAGAAACTGGTATGAACACCATCCAGAGCCGATGACGGAGATATGACCTGTTACAATTCTATGGGACTACACAATACACACTGACAGAACAATCAAGGACAACATCCCAGAGATTGTTATTAAAGACCACAACCAAAAATGTGTCTTTTATTGATATGGCAGTTCCATAAGAACATAATAAAAAAACTGTCAAAATACAAGGACCTTGAAATAGAAATCTCAAAAATGTGGCACATGGGAACATCAACAATCACTGTTGCAGTTGGAGCGCTAGTATTGGTTGGAAAAAATTCAAGTAGACTAATTGAAGGGATTCCTGGAAGCCTAAGTTTCAAAGAAATACAAAAAAAAAATTCTCAAAATTACAGCCCACACTTTACGAAGGGCTTTATCTATGTAATTTTTTTTTTGTCCGTGGAAAGTATCATGATGCCATTTCTAAACTTAGGCTTCTGGGCGGGACCCGGAATAAAATGTGTACACGCCAGAAATCAAAGGAAATAAAAACAACAGGCAACAACAACGACAACAACAACAACAACAACAACAATAATAATAATAATAATAATAATAATAGAGTTTCAAATGGATTTAGTAATCCAAATAAAGCACAATACACAGACTGAAGCTGCGATATACATAAAAAAAGAAAGTAGAAACAAATGCAACTGACCAGATGCAGAAACAATGGCAAGATAATCTGCTTCATGGCCAATACTCTACCCGTACGAAACAAGCTGATGTAGACAAGCCCTGCACCCATTAGTGGCTACGTAGGGTAGGGTTAAAAGCTGAAACGGAATGTTTCATCCTTCCCCCACAGAATCGGTGCTTGCTAACTAGAAATTATCGAGAATACATACTAAAATATTGTGTTGGCCAAAAAAAATGCAGGTTCTGTGATAATTACCCAGATACAATTAATCATCTTGTATCAGGTTGCATGGTATTGGCACCCACTTAATATAAAACCCGGCGTGACAGATTTGGCCAATATCTGCATTGGAAAATCTGCATCGTCTACAGAAAGGAAACTGAAAGAAATTGGTATGAAAACCACACAGACCCGGTTACAGAAATAGGACCTGTTACAATTTTATGGGACTACTCAATACACACTGACAGAACAATCAAAGCTAACCGCCCAAATAAACGGAATCCAATGTATCTTTGAATATCTTCAAAAAGCTATCAACATATAAGGACTCATGGACAATCGAAATCTCAAAAATGTGGCACATGGGAACATCAACTATCACCGTTGTCTTTGAAGCCTCCGCATTGCTTTGAAAAGATTCCAGAAGACTAATTGAAGGGATTCCTGGTAGAGACTAATTGAAGGGATCCCAGAAAGTGATACAAACAAAAAAAATTCTTACGAGCACAGACCACACCTTTTGTTTTATCTATGTATTTTTTTTTCTCTGGGAAAATGTCATGATACCATTTCTAACCTTGGGTCTCTGGCCGGGACCCGGAAAGAAATGTGTACACACCAGAAATCAAAGGAAATAGCATAATAATAATAAAGTTGGATATGTCCCTAAATCGCTGGCGCATATATGGAACTCTAACAGAAAATAGTGATATAAGCTGGATGATGATATTACTCATTACTTCAAATAAGAACGTTAGGAAAAAAAACCCATCAACACTGGAAAGAGTGATAACAGCTTGTAAACTAATGAACTGGTTCTAAGTGTTATTTTTGGTGTCATTTTCTTAAAGACTTGCTATCTAATGACATGTTCCGCCCTTGGTATTCTGAGCATCATTGTCTAGAATAAAATATTTGTTTCCTTAAAGCTCCTCCTCAGTTGAGAGGAAATTGTAGAGGATCTCTTGCCATAAATGAGATTTCATCTCATATTAGCTGGTCAAGGTAGTTTTTTCTAAGAAAATACCATAATATGCGTTTATGGATTAAACAGTTCCATTTACTTATTACCATGTGACTTTCGCTTTCACTTTCGCTTTCGCTTTCGCTGCCAGATTTCCGTCATTTCTCACGGTAAATCCCAATTAATTGCATTTTCCTACTTAGTTGTTATACATTTCTTCCCGCTTTTTTTAACTACTTTGTCTAAAAGATCCTGCACTATATTTGGAGTCAGCAAATAGCATGATATAATTTGCGTAAGACTGCGCTTACAAATAATAAATCCTGTAGGAAATTTACTTGTCTTAACATTGCCTCGTTCTAAATTTTATAAATTGGTTCGTTTCCTAAATGGTCTATTAAACATTTGTAGGTTATTTAAAATCAGAAAATATTTTTTTTATTTATTTCTAAGTTTGCTTCTTTTCGTTCGTAGTTTATAATGACTTAATTATTACAAGCCTTACTAATTAAGCCATAGTTATGGAAGAAAATGTGGATCCATAACTTTCTCATGGTTATTTAAACGTAAGCAAATATAATGAACCCAACGGACGTTGGAACTCAGCTCTCCGATTAGCAACTCCGAGCCATTCACATTCACTTCAAAGCTTACTTCACATTGTATTCCCTAACCGTCACCCATGTAGGTACTGGCATGGCTCGGCGTTGCTTAATTTCGGTGTTCATACTGGTGTTTCAACGTGATTTGGACGTAAGCAACATAAAGTTTAAATAAATGTGGTGAGAAGAATCATCATTGACTTACTTCTTTTTCATGTATTTTCACTCCGTATGCAGGCGGTTTTGCTTCCAGTATAAATTCTGGATAGTTTTATGTCTTTCCAAAATTGAGCTCAATTCTAACAGCTTTGGGAAGCAGCGATTGGGAAGAAGAAATTCGGCCATGATGCATAATATGAATACAAACTGCCGTCGTTATCTATATGGCATCTTTGTTTTCGTATGTAGAGAAACGTTTACATTTGGCAATGTTTTCGATAAATCATTTTTAGTATTATTTTATTGCTACTTTTGCTCCACATATGAGTGCTGGTCTATGTCAAAGCAGTTTCGGTCAGAGCAATCTATGCGAATCGAGAAATAAAGCATACGAATTCGAGACATCCCTCTTTATTTTTGATTTGGCATTGTTTTGTTTCTCTCGAAAAAGTATCGACTGGGAATGTTGCGATAAAATTCAACAAGATTGAGTAAAACTAGTAAGAAGAAAATGATAATCTTGAAAAAAAAATGTACTAAAACTCAGTAGTTCAGTTATGTACCCTACCTGATACACGCTTAGGCGGTCATGTGTCTTTCGATACATGACTGACGAGGCAGATGTTTCTTTTCCCACGGTAGGTTGCCTTTCCTTTCTGGGGTAGAGCATTTGCCTCCCAAGGCTATAGAACCCTGCCTGTCCGGCTATTTACCCATAGGTGGCGGGGTATAGAAGAGGATTCATGCCTTTCCCAATGGTATTAGCGCGTAAGTGAATGTAAAGGATTCGATTGGTATTCGAACTTGGCTCTCCGATTCCTCAATCGTAGCTGACATCCATTACTCAGCCTTGCCACCATTAAAACTAGTAATGAAACGATAATTGCGAAAAGGCTTAATCTTAAATATATGTATAAAAAAATGGAATAAAACTCATGACAAAATAGTAATAGTCAAAATGGTTTCTTTGAAAGCAATGAAACTAGCAAAACTAGTTCGTTACATCAACTTACGCGCAAATCCCCCTTAGAAAGATATAAATGTATGATTTCTCCCCCAGTTATGGGATGAATAGTAAGACAGAGACATAGGAAAAAAATCTAGCGCAAACAGAAACGGCAGTCTGCTGAGGGAATATATTCTGCCAAGTCAGTCATGAATCGAAAGATACATGATCGCCTAAGCGTGTATTACACATGACACTTAACTGCGTTATTGAAGTCTAGTAATAAAATGGTAATCATGAGAATGCTACATCTCAAATCAACAATAAAATGTAGGAGAAAACTTATAATCACGTCATAAAATAATGAATAATATCTACCCACTCGACTATGTTTATCTCAATGTTTCGGCTAAACAATCCCTGTTGCAGATGCTTACTCTGTGATATTTTGGTTTTATTAAACACTCAGACAGCCTCAGGGGATTTATACTGCAATAATGGTGAGAAGAACTTAGTTACACTTTTTGACAGATAGATCATTATCTGGCATGCTTAACAGACTGAACACAGACTGAAACACTCTGTCACGATGACATGTGACGTCGTGTTAGCACAAACATCGTCTTTTCTCAAGTATTACTGTATACCCATTTTATCTCACAACGTTTGGTTTCCACCTATGATATGAGTAACCCTTCCGGTCAGGGTTGATCATCTCCAAGTTGCGTATCTGTTTTTAAGCAGAGTGCGAATCAATTGTGGCTCGCTTCGCTGACAGAGATGCAGCTGAAGAAAATAAATACTGCTCGGTGCTCGGTCACGGGGAGAAGATGCTCCATGCTACATCCCACCATTGTACTAAATAAGGGAAATCAGCAGTCATACCGATAACAGCACAACTAACAGTACCGGGGGCTGGGAATTTTTTGTACATGGCCCGTGTGTACGCGCACGGGTTTCCTCCGTTAAATCTCGACCTTATATCACATCCCCAGTGAGGAGACAAAGGTTAAATATTAAACTATAGTAGGGTTTTCAGTGAATTTCCAAAGTTTTCACACGATTGGATCGCCTCCTCCTCACCTTCCTGTCAAATCGACAATGGTGGATTTCCTATTTTTAATTTGTAAAATAACTTTTTACGTATATGTCTATGGTTTTGACATGAGATATTGTAATTATTTACATTGTTTGGACTGTTTTCCTCATCTTTATTATCATGTGCATGACGTTTTGGCCGTTGTATGCTCAGGACTACTTCAGGTGAATGGAACTTCGAAATGAACCATTTATTTCGTCCACCGAGGTAGAGTGTTCAAGTTCCACGTGACATGCCTCTTCCAGATGTCACAGATATCTACGTTTAACTCAACATTCCGGTTTTTTGTTCATCACTACCATAGCCAGATATTGAACTCACAACACTTTGGGTCGTCACTGGATCCGACCAACCAACGCTTTTATGCCTTAGACCACGTAAACTTGAGATGAATAAATAACTCGAAGTGCTAAGTTAAGGGGAGATAACTGAGACATCCCGACTAAGAATTAGAACAATCAATGTAGGTCATTGTCATAAAAATGCGGAATCTTTAACAATAGATTGAGATTCTTTGAGGTACTGATATCAGTTACGTATCCTCAGCATAAATAATTACTAATTGACCGAATATATTACGGGGCAATATTATAAATTATAAATTAGGCAGGACTGATTAGAGATCTTTGGGGGGATGATGTTCATTGATCTCCAAGACTTCATATGTCTAGACTTTATTGACAACCTTAATATATATACTCGTTCTGAAGGCGATTTTAATGCCGTAAACATTTTGTTACAATGTTCCCTGTAAAAAATGATGATAGTATACTACGCTCTTCTCCCGATCAAGTTGAATTTTAATCCGAACAGACGTTTAATCAAGGATCCACATTCTCCTCGACTAGATAATATTTAACGTCCATTCGGTGATTATGATACCTTGCTAGGTATAAGTATCACAAGCCTGTTTATCCCTGTTAAGCAGTTAAAGCTAAATCAGCTACAAGCTTAATTTCATCTCGGTCAGTTGTTCTCAGCTTTTATTTACCTCGGGACCACTTTTATTATTAATTTGTTTTGGTAGACACCATATTTATTCAATGAAAAAAAAGTTGTTTTGTTTTTTACCACTAGGAAGGTCAAGCAGTTGTATTATAGGAAAAGTAAATGTATATACTTCCATTATATATAATTATTATATAATTTATATATTCATTTCATTATAAATATTTTTAAATATTTTATATTAATCAAATTACATTAATATATTATTAAATTATGCAGGACTGATGAGAGACTTCTGGGGGATGATCTTCATTGATTCATTGGGTATTTGCGCGAAAGTTAATGTAACGAACTAGTTTTGTTGGTTCATTGCTTTCAACGAAACCATTTTGACTATTGATATTTTATTTTATTTTATCAATACTTAAAATTGTTATTATTATTTATTATTAATATATTATATACATTTATTTAATAAATTAGAATTCTTTATAAAATTTTCCCTTTTATATATAATCAGCCTTATGTAACCTTCTCGGTTTTTAGTCAACTTTTATAATTAAAACATTCGTGTGAGTAAATGGACGCTAACTTACATCACTTGATCTTGTTTTTCTTGGGTTTTTTTATTTTAATCTTTTACTATAGGGTCGATTACTGTAGAAATTCCAGTTTTAATTTGTAACAACTGTTCTGAAGAGACATTGCTATATTAGACCTCCAATTTGTTATTTTTTTGTATGGAGCCCTAGTAATGTTACATGGCCCTCGCTTTAGATCCACTTTTTGAGATGTTTTGCGGTACAGGGATCGACTATGGTGTCATCTTCTTTCTATGTGCCGTGTCTTTTCAGAACGTAGGCGGTCATGGCTCTCCACCTCTCTCTATCCCTTGCTGCTCTCAACAATTTCCTTCCCTCTGCCACTTCCCCCAGACCACGATCTGTCAACCACTTGCTTAAAGCCGCTAGATATGCCATGCGTTGTTTTCCCTTGTATCCCTTTCGATCCGTGATTATCATTTACTCCAGGGCCGTCATGCCTCATTATGCGACCCAGAAACTACAGCTGCCTCTACTTGACATTAAGCATAAGTCTCCGGCTTGTTTTCAACCTCTTTAAAACCTCATCGTTGCTCACACGCTCGGCCCATGATATCCTTAGCATCCTTCTGTAGAACCACATCTCCGTCGCCTCAATTTTCTCATTCATATTTGAGGAAATCGTCCAGCATTCGCTGCCGTTAAGAAGGAGAGATGTCCCGTTACAGCCCAGTATTGTTTTCTTTGTTACCATAGAAATTCTCCCGTCTCGCAATACTCTGCTCGCTTTTGGAATGCACCCTTGTCTATCCCAGAACGTCTACCGGTCTTAGTGTCGGATTTACCGCCCTCTGTCAGAACACTTCCTAGAATTGCTAATTGTTGTGAGACCGTAACATAGCTACAACATGGACACTTCCAGGACTATATAAAGTATGCAATACAATACTCTAAGAGAAGAGGAGGAAAGATAGAGAGAGAGTATTCTAATACCGTAATATCAGCCGCGTACGACTACCAATATTGGCCACTAGCACATAGTAAGCTCCGCTTACACTTACACTAGCTTTGTAACCTTTTTGTTTAATATATCTTTCTTACCTCTAATCCGTGTCCCGTGTATTCCTTCCGTGGTCCCAACTTTGGGTCCACATCTCTAATACAGCGAGAATGGTTCTGGGAAATAATATGAAGTAGAAATTAGGCGGGATCTTTGATAGAGCTTTGGGGATGAACTGCAATGATCCCTTGGACTTTAGAATCTGGAAATTACCGACAAATTAATGAACACACTCGCTTTGGAGAACATTATAACTACCAAGACACTTTCAGATATGCCATCGGTTGAATGTACGTGGGCTAATTTTCTTAAAATCCATCATATATATTTTATTCAGACAGGGAGTTTTCCTAGAGATAATGCTTTTCATGAGGACTGAATCTTAACCAGATCGAGAAATTGCAGGTAGGTATCACCCATGTCGTCTATTGTGAATTTAGAGACAAAATTCATTGTGTTATGATGTTGATTTGGGGTTAGTAGAGACAAACGCCAAATAACACGTACAAATAAAAAGGGTTTTAATAGGTTGGTAAAAAGGGTACAGAAATCGCCTGAGTAGTCAATAACTAGCTCAGCTATGAACTTCTCTGTCTATCTGTCTTCCCCATGTCAACTGACATGCCACGATTTAAAACCTTTGTTCACAGACGCAGACAAGTTCATCTTCAAGAGGGGTGGTAGGTTTGTCGGAAACCTACCACATTGCAAAAATCTTGGCTATATTTGACCAGGATAAGATGAACTCAGGATCATTTACGATTATAGACACGAATTGTTTTCCTCTCCTAAGTGTCTTGGTGAGTTTTAAGAACTCATTATCAACTGTATTGGACTGGATTTTCATAGCTGTTATTCGATAATGTCAGAACTCTGTGGGGAGTTTGGAATGCAGAGTTATGTATGTTACAATGTTCCCTTTGAAAGGGATGTTGGGATGTTTGAAAGGGAGTTTGCCGCAGGACATTTAGGCTTGAAACAAAGCAGGCTATTGGGTCTTTGTTGATATAATATGTGGAGTATAAATCTCTCCATACCGTAATTAATCCATTCGGAATGAGCGAGGCTCTCCTCTGATCTCTAGTTCGGAAGAATGCTGAAAGAGAAGCCTCTGTAATGCTAGGTTTAAATTTACCCCAGTCAGCTTTACGTAGCGAAAAACCGCCCTGTGAAATAGAAATATTAGAGGATTTGTAAGGTCTAGCATCGATCCTGACATTGAAAAATAAGTGATTTGAATATCCAATCCAGCGAGAATATTTTTTGCAGAGCAAGGGATGGGTTAGAGGACTGAAATGTGTGCATGATACCCTGTTATATCTGGAACAAGACTAGCATTAACAGTCGGATCGTGATCATATCGTATGCGATCGTGAAGTCACGATAGAATTAAACTGCATTATCGGTTGCGTTTGAATGGATTCATCCATCCTCAAGGAGAAAATCGAAATTGATACCAATATGAATCTTTGTTGATGAATGATATGAGAGGATGACATTAATCTTCTCAGTTATTCTGTCACAGAATACAATTCCATCATTGTGCGGGCGAAAGACAGTGAAGATGAAATTCATACTATTAACGAGGTCCATTCGAATGGACTTGGATGAGAAATCGGGGTTTTCGTCGATTGGAATCTCTGAAGCAAATGAATCCATTCTATGTTATATGCCCAAAGCACATGGCAATGTTGATTTAGATGGCCATATATAGTGGTTAGTGGCGAATAGCCTGGGGTTGTAAATTCTTGATAAGGAAAAGACTGACCAATTTATCAACGTAGTCTATTCTATTACGAGTATAATAAAAAGAAAAATAATATTGCAGAGATAATGTTATAATATAATAAAAATAAATAAAAACTACAGGTAAAAGAAATATAAATATAAAGATCTTATTAATTCTTACTGAGCTAATATATATAAGGCTCCTCTAATGATATGCATACAATAAAAAAGCTGGAGAAAAGGAAGTTGCAAGTTTTGACAAAACCGTCCAATTCAAAATGCCCCAAACATTTTTTCATCATAACGACAGTTATATTTTTAACTAGCCGAGAATATTCCATTCGGGCGGAATTTAGTCTAACTCATAAGGGTGGCGTTTTTTGGGCATTCGGCTTTTACCCTCAGAATGCTATGTGCATTAATTTATAATAATTTAAAAAATAACAAAATTAGTTTATCTTTTTTCCACATCTTAATTAAACGTAATCTTTATTCGAATACTCAACCTCCATGATCCCTACATAGAAAATCACACTTAAAAGACATTACAACACTCGCGAAAAGAAAATAGATCCATATCTGTTTCGTACTCTGCTTCTCTTAGGGTTAAATTACCTTGTAATTAGACGATATCAATGGATATTAGGAGGAAAAGTGAAATAAAATTTAAAACTTTAATAAAGAATTGTTTTTTAAACCTTCTCTGCTCGATATTGAAATTTAACTTCAAATGAGGTTGTTTAGGATACGCAGAGTCTGAAAAACTGACTGACAGGCGGACGGACGGACATACGTACACTGTGCTTTATTTATGTAGACTCTTCATTCAACAATCACAAGAATTTATGGAACTCCGTTTTCTGGCGTCGATGACCACCCTTCTTTTGTAAAATATCGAAATATTTTAATAGAATGAGGTAGAGATCACATGGAGTGACAATGAATATTAAAATTCAAAATGTCTTTTATAGAAGAGAAAAAAATATATTTATTCTCAAAATCTAATCACTGCAAATATTGAACTGGGAAAGAAAACGACGTGATGTTTCAAACAATGGAAAATATCACCTTATTAGAAGTTCTACCAGGAATCATTATTAGCTGTTACAAGCTTTGCAGCGTAAGTTATGCAGATAACACAATTTTGATAAAGGTGACAGAAAGGATATTACGAGAAATCCTTCAGGAGGTACTGAAGGGGATGCAGAAGACAGAAGTAAACATCATTTGCCAAAAGACAAAATGTATTGTTGTCAGCAAAAGTAAAAGACAAATTTCAAATTGGAGATAAAATATCAAACAATTTAATTACACGTGAAGTATTTTAAAGCGCATTGCACAATTGAAAGATGATTTTCAAAAGTTAAGCAAAGTATTAAGACAAAGAAAGATCTCATTAGAAACAAAGAAACGGTTGCTGAATTGTCATGTAATGTCATTCCTCCTATATGGAAGAGAATGCTGGGTAAACATGTCACAGATGAAGAAGAGGCGTGAAGCTGCTGAACTTTGTTTCTATAGAAGGATGGTAAGAATACAATGAGATGTGAGGTACGGCCATATTTGTTAGAGAAAACAGAAGCAAAATGGACATTTACAATTAACATGAATAGATATTTGAGATGTCTAGAAAACATAATGATCAAAGACGGCATGGAAAATTTGAGATTACAGGAAAGAGCTTGGAATTGGGGAAGAAATTTTAAAAGCGATAACAAAAAAACAAAACAAAACATAAATTAAGAGCTATAAAAGCAGGAAAATCTGGGGTGCTACGATCACCAACGAAGTGACATGGTACATTATTGATGAACACTGTATTGCACTCGATACAATCTCATTAATTTTACTTTGGAATAAACGTACCTCACATCACGTAAAACCGTTTTGCTTTATTTTTGTAATATAAGAAAAAATAATCTAGCCGGATCGTGATAAATTGAACGCTTTAGATAATATCATATTTCATTCGCCATATCCTAAGTCTTCAGACACTTCCGAGACTCAAATCTAGTGAGAGCCAACTGTGATTCGCAAAAATATTGTGGAAAATAACCACAAGAGTGTGTTCGTTCCAAAAGTTATGAACGCGTAATAGATTCTGTTCTCAGGAGCAGCCCGAGAAAATTTATTTATTCTGGAGATATCTAACCACAAACAACTCGTCATTTTTTTTCCTAACCACACGCTGTTTAATCGCTCCAGGCGGATCATGGTTATTTATGTAATTTTGTTACGAGTCTGTGGGACATTGAAAAAAAAAAAGAGGATTTAATATTTTCAAACCATATACGTTACAGATGACTAATAAGCGACAGCGAACACAGTGAGTCGAAACTGATGGGCTTACTTTTTTGTTATCATCTTTTATTTTACTTGTTTTATTTTCCCTATATATTATGAATGACATTATATAATTCTCTGTCGGAATACGGACATTCAGGAAGAGACAGAATTTACTTTATTTACATTATTCGTACTGTTATCCCCATCTTCATTACCATATACAAAACGTTTCAGCCGTTGTACGCTCCGACCTGCTTTAGATGATTGGAATTTCGAACCGAAACCTTTATTTTCTCCAGCAGGGTAGATTGTTCTAGTTCCACGTGCCATGTCTCTTCCAAATGTCTCAGTTATTTCTATTTTTTTCTCAACTCTTCAAGGTTTTTGGTTCGTCACTGCTGTAGCCTGGTATTGAAATCATAACACATTGGGCTTAGTCACTAGATCTAACCAACGCCTTTATTCACTGGGCCATGTGAATATGTCAAAAAGATGAGGATAACTGTCCGGTTAATGTAAATAATGAAAATATCATAATATCTCATCACAGAGATATAGAAAGAATCAGAATTACCTATTTTCTGTAACATGAATGTAGCGAAAGAAAATGTATTTTTACTTGTCTTATAACAAACACCTAATGATATACTAGAACTCGTGTCACACATGAAACCTATAGTCTATATACACGTATGGAAGGTTTATATATGTACAGTATCTATATCTATGTTGTATTAGCCTGGTAGTAGTTGTCCCAATTACTACTGTTATGGGACCTTACCCATAATAACATAATGGAATATTCCATAAGTAATAAATACTGCGCCTCAAGAGGAAGCAGGGAGTTCAGTCCAAAGTCGGGCGATCGGCTAACAGGCTGACCAGTTGAACTCTCTGCCTTCAGGCAGGGAGGAACCCGAACGAGGCTACGCTGAAGGGCGGAGTCTCTTTCGGGGAGGTAAATCGACCCTGAACCCGTCTATACGGGTTCAAAGGGCAGATTTTTGGCCGAGCACACGGGCTCGGAGATCCCACGGGCTCGGAGATCCCACGTTCAATCGGCCTTGTGTCACATGATGCCCTCGTGGGGGGGAAGGTGACTAAATATTGTTCAGTCCGAAGTAGGGCGACCGGTTGACCGGGTGACCAGTTGAACTCTCTGCCTTCGGGCAGGGAGGAACCCGAACGAGGCTACGCCGAATAGGCGGAGTCTCTTGAAGCGAGGTAAACTGACCCTGAACCCGTTTATACGGGTTCAAAGGGCATATATTTGGCCGAGCCTACGGGCTCGGATATCCCACGTTAAACCGGCCTTGTGTCACATGATGCCCTCTTGGGCGGGGGCGGTGACTAAATACTGTTCAGTCTGAAGTCTGGAGTGAAGTCCGTCAAGTGTCATTCAGTCGAGTCAGAGGCAGACAATTACTACTAAACCTGATTGTTCGTTCTAACACTTTCTACTTCGCTGTATATATTCCTGTTTGTAATATATCTGCATTATTCCACACCTGTGTTCGCGTTCTTCTTTATTGGTTCTACCTTGGACTATCACCGTAGTACAAGGAACCGGACCATAACGACTATAAAATACTTCCATTTCATGCGTGTCAAATATCCTATGACAAGTTTGGCTCCAAGCTAAAGAAGAGACGAAGTCGGAAACCTTGCACCTCAAAACCAGTTAATCATTCAGATGAGGCTCGACAGTTGAGCCAAGGAAATTAAAACAATGATTTTAACCCTCTGCTGCCTTACGGCTACATCGAAATAGAGAAAAAAAATCTATGGAAGTAAATCCATAGCGAAAATCGTGAGTGGAACTACGAAAGTGGATGACTGTCATTACTGACAACCTTTCGGTAACTTCTGCAGTAAGGCCTGAACCAAATATAATACTTTGTGATAATTTGTATCATGTCGGTACGCCAAAAAGCGGAGCCATCTTGTCTGGGTTGCGCACGGCTCCTGTATATCAAAGTCAAAACCCTGGGCCCTGGTGTAGCCACGCCAGTAACGCCAACAAAGGACTTACATTTGACGATACATGTTCTAAAATTATATCCCGGATACCTGACAATTGTCGACAGGTACAAATAATTTTCACCGAAATTGAGAAATAGGTGAATAAAATCTATAGAATATATAGCGTAATAAGAATGCGAAAAATCTTCATAATTATAAATAATATTTTATCATATCTGGGCTTCGTGAATTAATGTAGGCGTAGAAGTCTTTGTGTGACGTAGTATCTAGGAATTTTGTCTTTATTCTAGCGAGAATGTGAGAGAATCTGTACTTACGACCCGGCTGTCGTACGTGGGCAAAATCCTAAATTCACTTGGGTTGATCACCTGTTCATAAGACAACTCATGTCATCTTGGGAAACGATGTTCTACTCCAGCTGCATATGAGGTCATACTCCATTAAACATTAACGTTACACAAGATTTGCTCTCATGATTTTGTTTACATCAAGTTGTGAACGTTCTTAGTTATCTCTCAAGTTCGCAAAATATGAAAGCCTCTTGGTAAACCCGCAGTAAGTAATCGCATTAGAAAGCGATAAAGGTCATATATGAGTTTCTAATGCACTTTTGCGTTACTCAGTCGAAGGAAGGCGGCATCGAGTAGTGTTTGAGAATCGTATTCGTACTGTGTGTGCATTTGCAGGTCAGAGCAGGGTTTAAGGTGTCAGCACAGATTAAATCGTCCTGGAAGAAATATTCTTTATTGACATTAAATTTGATTAAACATATAGTATTTCCAGACCTGAATCACATACTACAGCGTAATTTTATGGAAAACACACACACACACACACACACACACACACACACACACACACACACACACACACATATATATATATATATATATATATATATATATATATATATATATATATTGGACATTGAGTTAAATTACTACTGAGTTGTGAATTCGATCGTCACTGGATGCTCAACAATGTCGGCCTTGTGCAACATCTATACCCTCACTAACCAAATCACTATATATATATATATATATATATATATATATATATATATATATATATATATGCTATTAGAGACGTTAGATATTTTATGCCGATTAATTTTATCGATCGACATTTTTCTAATTACAAATAATCATTTTCAGGTAAGGAGGAAATTCTGTCTGAATTTGCCCAAAGTTTATTTTGTAAGAAATATCTATCTATCTATCTATCTATATCTATCTATCTATCTATCTATCTATCTATCTATATATATATATATATATATATATATATATATATATGTGTGTGTGTGTGTGTGTGTGTGTGTGTGTGTGGTTGTTATGTGTGTATGTGCGTGTAAGAGCAGCAGAGGATAAAGAAAGTAGAATATCATAGAAAATGGATATGTTTATAAAAGTAATATATAAAAGATATTGTATGAACTTATATTATCTGCTCATATATTTTATTAGCTATATTTACAATGTATTTTCTAATTGAAGAATCTATTATGAAGAAACTCGTACGTTTTTCCGGATATTCTAAATAATAGACGTCATTACATAGTTATTGATATCAATTTTTTTATTGGAGATTGCAATATTTAAACTTTATTCAGTCATACAAACAGTGTTTGGAAGAGCTTATAATGACACGCAATGAAGTGATGTAAACAGAATGTTGCAATTTGTTGAAAATGATTTCTTCCCGAGCAAGGAGATAAAGTCACAGGTATGCATCGAGGGAAAGAAATTGAGAAAAACTCCGAAGTGAAAATGAATAGACTCTATATAATGCCGCTACTAACAAATTCCGTGGTGATACTCATCTAAGTTTTCATAACCCAAAGAAAGTATTGGGATCCAAGAGCGATGGATTTCCTTTCCTACGAAGCGCTCCATCGCATAATATTAGCAGAACATACCAAACAATTGCCAAGTCTAGGTTTGAAATTAGTATACAGGAAATTTCTATCAAAAATCTTTTATATTAAAAATAAAACAACTTCATATTTATCTGGCTATCAAACCAATTATAATCATATACCTATTATTCCTTAGTTAGGTTTTATCGATGTGGTCCTCTGCTTTCTTGAACGTCAATTCATAGAATGCTTCCAATCGGAACATATACTACCAAAAGACCCCTCCTAACTAGACGCATAGAGGACTAATATATCTCCAAAACCAAACATTACTAATGTCTTTCCTTTAAAAAACGATAATCTTGAATCCACTACCGAATTCAAATACGAAGAAAAATGAACAACCGCCTTACACTGATTTGAAATTCTATTTATTCGAAACAAAACAAATTATATGTCAGACTTTTCAATCCCTAACACGCAAAAACATTCATTTTATCTCATGTGGAAATATCTGATATTTGCTGGAAGATGGTCGTGAAATCAGAGACACATGGAGAAGTATTATGGACAATAGAGTATAACAGATATTTTACAATAATAATAAAAAAATCCACATTTCAAACAAAGATGTTTGCGGTTTATATTTTTTTTAAAATATACATTTTATACACTTTTCCCTCGTTGGAACAATTATAAACTCTTCTCTCTCTCTCTCTCTCTCTCTCTCTCTCTCTCTCTATATATATATATATATATATATATATATATATATATATATATATATATATATATATATTATTTCGATAAACGTGTAATCAAATATGGTGATAAGCGAATGTTTTACTGGTAAATTTTCTGTCAAAGTGGGATGAACTATATTGTTCAATAATTACAGTAATGTCGCACTTATTATCAAAAGTCGCACTTGGATCAGTTATTTTAATTTCGATAAACGTGCAATCAATTTACAAATTCATGAATTATTCATACAAAAACAAATGCAAAGGTTAATGATTTAATTGGCGAGAAATCCATCGTCGCAAACAATTCAAATAATATACAAAAAAAAAACAAACCATATTTGTACAAGAACGCACAACTGTAAAATTTAAAATCAAACTCAGCGTTGCTACTGCACGCTCCAAAAACAATAACTCATTTCCAATAGCATTTTTCGGATACAACAATACATATATTTTCGTTGTCCTCTTATTACTGAGAGAAAAAACAAGAACAACATCTATTCCATACCTGAAGATGTCTCTAGGAACAGACGAAAGCTTGTAGTAAAAATAAGAACTAATGCAGCAGAAATTTATAGAAACAAGGATCTTTTCATTCATAACAGGTTCGTATACTATTTGTATATTATTTGAATTGTTTGCGACGATGGATTTCTCGCCAATTAAATCATTAACCTTTGCTTTTGTTTTTGTGTGAATAATTCATGAATTTATATATTTATATATATATATATATATATATATATATATATATATATATATATATATATATGTGTGTGTGTGTGTGTGTGTGTGTGTGTGTGTGTGTGTGTGTGTGTGTTTAATGGTTGTGGTGTGCTAAATGACATCACTGCCCACGAAATATATATATATATATATATATATATATATATATATATATATATATATTACAACTAAATCATACATAAATACACAATAATATGTGCGAACAAAATAAGATAAAATAATTTAGAAGACATTTTAGAGAAATGTTTGTATATTTCAAAATACATAAACGTATACAAGAGATAAAAATATTATGCTTATCTCTTTGTTAACAATATCTGCTATCTGAGCGCTGTTCACATACATTGGTTTCGTTTGGCCGCCGTCGAAGATGAAGAGAGAGAAAATTTGATTTCTGTTTCAATTAGCGACAAAAACGCTTGTTCCGTTTCCTGATATAAGTTTTCCTAATTATTTTACTATTTTGTTATAATCAATCTTTTTCTTTGTTTATTGTTAATTACAATTCTTATCTATAATTTAACGTAAATTCATTATTTAACTCTAAATTTTTTTTTACTATGTTATTTTGATTTCATATTCTTACATAGTTTTGAACTAGTGCTTAGAGATAATGTAGTCATTTATATAGCGCTATCACTAAAAAAAATTCTAAATGACCTCAAATGGCAAGCTGTTCAAGGCAGAACGTTAACTGAGAGAAGGGAGACAACTGGTTTAAAACCTGTGCAAGCTGAGTATAATTCGATAGTTTAAATATAACACAACTTTAAAAATATCTTTATGGATAACATTTCGATACGCAATGTGAGAAAGTAGAAAATGTTTTCTGAAAAAAGTAAAAAGGAAGATTAAATTCTAATTTACTTATACCAAGAAATCTAAAACATTTTTTTTATTTTTGTTCTTTTACAGTTCTCTCTCTCTCTCTCTCTCTCTCTCTCTCTCTCTCTCACACACACACACACACACACACACACACACACACACACACACACACACACACACACACACACACACAAAATGCAGACAAAATTTATACGTCGGCATAAATAGCCATAAACTTCTGAATTTGTTTTTCTAAAACATTTTGTTTGTTTTTTGTTTTTTTTTTCACTTTTTCTTAGTAAGATTTTAGATTTGTCTTTTCAAATCTAAATGACATTTATTTTTTCCTTTTTAAAAATAATTTTTATAAACATGTAAAAAAAGAGAGAGAGAGAAAGAAAAGGTTTAATGCTGCTAGGAAAAGTGTATTCAAAATTGAAATGTCGATTTCTCTTAAATATTTTTAGTAATAGTCTGACGTGTCTCCCAAAAGAAAGCGATCTATTTCGTCTAAATTGCACTCGGGTTATGGCAATATTCCAGCAAATATATATTTAAATATGTCAGGGTATATGTCACTTTTTTTCTATTTTTTCCCTCTTCTTATCTCCCTCTTTATTTATCTCTCTCCCTCCCCCCTCCCTCTCTTTAGCTCATTGACATAAATATGAATATATAATGGAAAGTACAAGTTCCCCCTTTCCCCCAAGTCTAAATATATTTGTCTTTGCGCTTTTTAGTTGGGCCAGGAAGATTCCAGTAACTCCTCGAAAGAGCAGTAGAAAGAACAGCTCGACGTACCTCCTATATAACAATATCCTAATTCACCCCAGAGTTTCAGAAACATTCTTATATACGGTAAATTGCAGCGTACAAGTCGACATGGCGTACAAGTCGGCCTAATGTGTTTTAGCTTGAAAATCTGATTTAGGTCTGTACCTATCGCATACGTTAAGCTACCACTGACCCAAAACTAAGTCCTATCGTTGAGTGAAGTTAGGCTACGGATGATATCTTGTGCCAAAACTACATATGGTCACACAAATTAACTGTATACTGAGACAATAACCGTAATATAATTCCATGTGCGTTGTATAGCAAGGAACCGACAACACAGTGATAGATACCGTATTGGAACTTCCAGTAATTCAAACACATATGCAGACATCTTTACATCAGATGATGGACAGTATTTGGAACAAAATTTTGGCGGATCTTAAATATGGGATCATATAATATTTTACTGTGAAAAAAATTAAACCCTATTGAAATTGCAGTTAAAAATTACAAACTACCACATGCATGAGTTACCTTAATTTATTTTTTAAGATAAGTTGTATTTCAGAGTTACGTTTTTAATTTCAATTCAATATGGTCATATTAAAGTAACATTTAAAACCATGTTAAATCATAATTTCGCAGTAATTATGCTTTTTCAGTATATGTATATTCAGTAACCTGAAATTATATATTATTAAAGTGTCCTGATTATCAGGAAATTGCGCAGATAACACGCATACCATACCATGTTATCTGATTGTCACCTGAGTTAAACGGTGCACCAGTAAGTCTTTACAATTAGTGTAACCTCTGTTAGAAGCGTTCTGGGTTAATTTGCAGTTTAGCACCGGCGCTTAGTTGACATTAAAAATTTCCAGAATACTTACATTTATGTGTAATTGTACATGCTTCATTCGACCTGGTTTGGTAAATTTGATAAAATCTACCGTTTGGTAGATATCGATGGTAAAATTTTCGATTCATTCGCGTCGCGGCGACGATTACTGGCGTTGTTTACATATATTTGCTGCGTTATAGCTATGAATAGAATAATCTCTTATCCTGATTATTGCGCATGTAATATAGTTCTCTTGCGGAGTAACTGAAACAAGTAAGGTTAGTAAAAATGACCGTTAACTACGTTCTTTTCCGTGCTTAGCTGCTAACCATTATTATTACAAAGAGTATAATAGGTATCGCCTAAAAATCGCTGCTCTGGAAGCAGAGAGGAGAAAGCGTGTTCGATGCCATATTAATGGGCAGATCCTTAATATATTTAAAAGGTAAATTTCCTGTGAGCAGATACCACATACGACCACTCGTTAGAAGTTATTACGCAATCGTCAGGCATTGGTTAAAATAAGTATCGAGTAATATTTTTATAGATCAGGGAACATCTCCTGGTGTCTTAATAAATTTATGCTTGTTTTCTTCTTGGCGGAAATAGGCATTGTACTTCCTGTCACACATATCTACAATTTTACTATCATCGAGTTGTATAAATGGTATAAAGTCCCGATTTCCACACATATCTATTACTGGCGGCTTAATGATTGCATGAAAACGTATGAAACTGGTAGAATTGCTCGCTCACAGCACACAGGAAATTGAATTTGAAAAATTATATATATGAAGAAATATAGTCTTAAGGTTTGCTCTATTCATGAATAAAGTGCTCGATATCAGACATACAGCGTGTGTAAATATAAAAGTGAATATAGAAGTGAACGCTTTGAGACGACAGTTTGTTTCCTGCTAGACGCAATCGTCAGGCCACCCTATTGCGTCTAGCATGAAACAGAGTGTCGTCTCAAAGTGTCAAAGTGTTCACTTCAATATTCACTTACATATATATATATATATATATATATATATATATATATATATATATATGTATGTATATATATATATATATATATATATATATATATATATATATATATGTATATATCACTTTTTATAAATGTTTATTGTAGTTGATGTATTTTTATTTAATTTTTCATGTGTTCTAATTTCTTTTCTGAATGTAAATTATATCCTTTTTTTATAAATGTTTCATTAACGCTTGAAAACGGAAACAATAAATATATGTGTGTATGTGTGTTGATGTATTTTTTATTTAATTTTTCATGTGTTCTAAAATTTCTTTTCTGAATGTAATATATAACGCCCCCCTGCCGACCAACTGTCTGGGTATTGGTCCTGTGACGACCAATTGTCGCACCCAAATGTGACGTTCTAACCTTTTGGTGATTCGGATGGGAATCTGGTTAGATTCGATATCAGCCTCGTCGTTCCCAACTCGCCTCCAACGTCTGGTTACCGAAGTAACTACTTTGATTTCCAGTCTACCTACCCACGTTGTGAATTGATCTTAGGCAGACGAAATCAATCAGTCGCCGGGGCCGTAATGCAAGTCGAGTTCGAATAAGGGCGATATCGCACAAATAGATGTAAAATAAAATAAAATAACAACTCGAAAAGTTCAAATGTGTTAAAAAAGGATAACAATAGTTTATATCTGATTACTGGATACAGGACTGCATCTATTTCCCAACCCGCTATATGGATACGTGACACGTTGTTTTTGTTAGGCAATTCTTAACATCTTAAGTTGTCTGTTCTTTAAGAAACTGGTTCTTGGTGTGTCTTCAGGCGATATTCGTAAAACTTGTTTTGGTGGTATGAGTCTAAGTCGTTCTTCAAAAATAAATTGTTCTTGGTTAGAAGATGAGTTCGGAATTGCGTGAATCTTTCAAGTCAGCTCTCTGCGAGGCTCTGCCAATTGCCAGTTCCAACTGGATCTGGATCTGGAACTGCTCGAACTTGACTGGAACTCCTGAACTCGGAAAATCGAACTCGAACTGGTTTTCGCTCGCTGCGACTTTGCTTATATGGACGCCGACCAAAACCGGGGTGGGCTTGTCGGGGTTTGAGTTTCCCCGATAATTCCAAACCCACAATCCACTTCTTTGTTTTCGGTCAGGAAATTTTCACTCCTTTCCATTTTTGGAAGTCTTCTCCTACTCCTACCTTCTTCTATTCTCATATGGGTATCTCACCATACCCTCAGAGGACGTCAACGGTTTTCCCTCTTTCTCGCAGTGACATCTCATACCTATCCCCTCAATGGGTGTCAGAAGTCCTCCCCCTGCATCACATGATCACCTCCGCCTGGCTCTCGTTAACATTTGGCCAATGGGCGCTCAGCAGTGACCAGACTAGCCTTGTTTTAAAAAAAAATCTTGCTCGAAGAAAAAAAAAACTTTACTTTTCCTTTTCCTTTTTCCTTCTTTATTTCTCTTTTCTTTCGTAGTGTGGTCCCTTAATCGCAGCTCTTATCTTCAATGTCACCTGGTACCTATCAATGAGATTTTCGCCAATTATCAAGTGGGTGGTCATCTAGCGAAACACAGCCAACTTTTCGTCCCGATAAGGTAGTTTCGCTATTCTAGCCGTATTTGCATTCTTGGTGCCGATTTCTGATAAAATAGTTTCGCTGTCATAGTCAAATTCCAACACAACCCAGATGCCTTGTTCAACGACACCCTCCCATCGACAAAGACTCAAGCTATGGTTGGGTTTTCTTTGTTTTCGCAACTCGTGTGTGGCCAAAGGACAACACAGTTAATTTTTATCTATTTAGAATTCTGTCTCTGAGGCCAGCTGGCCAACCTGGAATTCGTCAATTAGCTTTTCGCCATCACCAAGCGGTTGGCCCATTAGACGCTTTCACATTCTGGCGTTATCTATTCCCGATAATATAAGTTCGCCACCATGACACAGTTAATTTATATCTATTTAGAATTCTCGATAATGGCAATAAAAATTTTCACCATTTTTCCTTGATAAAATAACACCGGTTAATGTCCCTTTCGTGATAGGTTTTTTTTTATCATCTAAATTTAACACTCGCCTTTCTTTTTTTTTTCTTTCTTTCCTTTTTCTTTTCTCCTTCTATCAACCCAAAATGGTGTCAGAAATATATATATATATATAAATATGTAAAAAGTTATTATAAACATATATTTAAAAATATATATAGGTATGAATATATATACATATATATATACGTAAAAACTAATATATATATATATATATATGTATGTATGTATGTATGTAAAAAAGACACCGAATAAAGTGAAAATAATGTATCTAAAAGAAAACTCTTAATATCGTCCCCTCCTATTTTTGAAATATACAAATATGAACTAATCTCAAGGTAAAATAATATGATAATTATATTACAAAAACAAATCAGCAATAATAATGACATTGAGTCACTTTCGTTTATAAAACATTTAATTATATCGCTTAGCTTTCTCCATAATTTATCTAGACATTCAGTTAGCTAGAAGTATATTCATGAGAGTTCTTGATTTTAAAAATGGCGACAGACAAATTCAGTTCGTTTTACTGTAGCCTAAATGAGAGGTTTCTAATCTTTAGCCCGAGCCCACCCCACGTACATCTGCCCCCGTCCCCGCGAAAATTACAAGCCTATGTCACCGTTTCCCTTTGGGAATATATCTTTCCTAGATATCGTTTAAAACATCAGCTCGCAGTTCTCAATTTACGATAAGCCATGACTCGCTGTTTCTCTTTCGTAGAATAGGTCCTGGACTGGGACTAGATAAATCCAGCCTAATTGAATCTGGAGCCCTAAACATGGCTTCTCCAGACACAGATGTATCTCCATATTATATGTAAGATCATTCATTTTTCTTTCTTCTTACATACTGCTTTCCTGTATGGATACATAATTCTCCTCTTATGACATATGTTTATCTGTATATATTGTTTTGGTTATGAATTACTAGTATAAAAGTCTCTCTGAGAATAAAGTATCTTTGTCATTCTGTTTTTCATTCATCAATCCCGTTCCGTCCGTGTTATATTACGATGTTATTATATCTCGGATATAATAATGTTCATAGCGCGGGAAATACAAGAGGGAGAATAAATATTTCTTCCATAGCAACCTCCGGTTACTTTTTAATTCAAAATCTGATTCGCCTTGTTTAAAAAACAATTGTTTTATAAGCAGTAAAAATATCAAGTCATTTAATAATTTCCTGCTTTTTGTAATTCTCTGTAAATTTTGCCATTTTTGTATTTCTTCTAATCCCTGTATTTGCTAATCGATCATACGAGCTTGATATGAAGCTTAATTTGTCTTTCTTGGATTAAATCGCCCTTGTGAATGCAAAATTCTTCAGCCTCCCACCTTTCCTCATTATGTCGCCTAAACGTTTCAGTTGTCCCTCTCTGATTTTAAGCAGTACAGAATGCAGAGGCTAGGTCAGGATTGTCTCTAAAAGTATCTAGCTAATCACGTATTCATTCGATGTTATTCCCAGCATCTTTCTTTAGAATCATAGTTCAGTCTTGTCTACATCTGTAACGAACCTATCTAGGATTCACTGCCATATAGAATTACTAATATTACGTAACAGTTCCATATTATTTTAATTGTTTCAAACGAAAATTTCCTGTTTCTAAAGTTTTAAACAGCTACACACTAAACCCCTCGTACATCCTAAGAATAACTCAAATTATATTTATTTAAATAATAACCTGTTAAAATTAGACTGCCGTCGATAACGACGATGCATGGCTGAGTTTTACTTTTTATCTCTTGGTGTTCTTTTTTCTAGGTATCCCTTCCCTTCTAGAACACGGGGAACATGTCACTCCACAACTTCCTGAGCTGTATATACTGCGCTCCATAACGATAGAACATGTCTGACCTTTACTATTTATCTAGTGGTATTCTGCTTCTATATTTCACGTCCCTTCTAGAACAGGAGGAAAATGCTTCTCCACAACTTCCCGACCTGTACGGACTAAACTCCATAGCGATGATGCATGTCTGAGCTGTACTCTTTATCTAGTGATATTCTTCTTCTATATCGCGTCTATTCAAGAACAGAACGAACATGGCTCTCTACAACTTCCTGAGTTATATGGACCTCGTTCAATAACGATGACTGGCGTCTGAGCTTTACACTTTATCTTGGTATTTTTCTTCTATGTATCACGTCCCTTCAAGAACAAGTCGGACATCGTTCTCCACAACCTCCTAAGTCGTATAGCCTGCCTGCCATAACGATGAAGTATATCTTAACTTTACTCATTATCTAGTGGTATTCTTCTTCTATGTATCACGTCTCTTCTAGAAAAGGGCGAATATGCCTCTCCACAACTTCCTGAGCTGTACAGACTGCACTCCATAACGATGACGCAGGTTTCAGCTGTATTCTTTATCTAGTGGTATTCTTGTATATGTCGTGTTCCTTCTAGAACAAGGTGAACATGGCTCTCCGCATCTTCCTGACATGTATAGATTGTAGTCCATAACGATGATGCATGTCTGAGGTTTACGCTTTATCTAGTGCTATTCTTCTCTTTGGCATGTCTCTTCAACAATTTCTTGTCCTGTATAGATCATATAAGATAAGACACGTTGCCCCCCCTCTCTTTCTCTCTCTCTCTCTCTCTCTCTCTCTCTCTCTCTCTCTCTTAATATTTGTCTCCAATATATCCAGTGAGTCTCAACATTTTTAAGACACCTTTCCTCATTATGTGTCCTAGAAATTTTCAAATGTCTCCTTAGAATTCAACGAATAAATATCGTTTTTGCATCCATTATTGCTTAAACAGTTTTCGATGGTCGCGTATTCAGTCCATATTATTCTAAACATCCTGCTGTTGTACACACTTTTATGCCTCAAGTCTATTCAACATTTGTCAGGAGATTGTGCAAGATATGTTACTGTGTCGTGGGATCGATATTACATGAAAATTCAACACCCCTTTTTTTTCAAACGAGATTTTCGTGATTCTTAATATTTTCCTTATATTTTGCAAGGTACCTTTCGATTTTCTATTGCGTCTTCATTCACGTACGTGCTATGGCCTTCTTCTCACCACCCAAGCTATTGGTAAATAGCAGGACAAATCGGGTTCACTAGCCTTGGATGACAACTGGTCAACCGCAGAAAGAAATGGCAACCTACTGCGGAAAAAAAACTTCGTCGCCAATCATGTATTGAAAGATACATGATCGCCTAATCGTGTATCACGCATGACACATAACTGAATTGCGCATTTGGAATTTGATGTCACCTTTTCCATCCCCTGTATTCATGGTGAAGCTCTTATAATTGAATGTCGATTAGTGCATGGGTAATCTTCAGTCGACGAAATAACAGTAGAGAAACCCCTATCGTCATCCATCCTGAGCATATAAACACCATCGTAACCTGTGCTTAAGTACCAGATATTTTATCGGGGTAGACTAATTGCGTTGGAGGATATCAATTTCCCTCATGTTTATTTAGACACGCAGCATGCAACGGAGACAATATTGGTTAAAGATCTCCTTCAATTTCTTGGAACTTCAGTTAGTGATCCGAGTCTCAATTTCATGAGACAATGGAGATAAAAGGCAAGTATTGTAAACATCCAATTTCTGTCCATTTGATATTCTCTGCTGAAACCATAGACGTCCATCCATTAATAACTTTATTGATTTTGAGATAAATTTTATCGCTATGAGTATTTACCATATAAACAGAAAAAAAAACTTACTAACCTGAAATTCCTGTTCATACGAGTAAATGATTAGTTCTGAGAAGGTTTCATTTAAGAACAGGATACATACAGTATCGATCAAAAAGGTTTAAGCCCCACCCAGAAAATGCACCCTAGCTATTGGGATAACGCATTTAAATTCATTTTGGTGCACGCACTAAAAACAAAATAACTTCTTAGAAATACGTAAATCCGGCAACCATTTATTTAACACAATTTTAAAATATATATATATATATATATATATATATATATATTTATTTATACACGTTTCATTAAATAATATAGACAAGTGTTGTCTATTTATTTTATAAAATTTGTTCGTAACATCTGATAAGTTTGATAACATTATCATTAAACGAAGAAAGAAATTCACAATATTGATCCATATTTTTTTAATATAATCTAAGCTTTCATGTCTTTTAAGCCATTATCAAAGATGTAAATCGTGAAAACATATTAAACAATATACGGACACGAGAAGTTTTTTCCCGACAGGATGATAGTCTGTCATTGTTTTTACATTTTAAGTTGATCACATTTAAAACAAACGATAAACACGCGCATATAAGAAAACGCTAAAAAATAGAAGCGAAAATCAAAATCAATTATGGCATCTCATTCTAAACGTCATACAATTTCATGACTCGTACACGTCGAGAGTGAATTGTAGAATGTAAAATAATAATGACAGAAACTGTCGTGTCCGTTGGTATAAAGTTGAGATTACATTAAAAAAAATGGGCGTTCAATGATATTGTTTCAAACTTATCAGATATAGACATTTAACATAAAATAAATACACAAATATATATTATTTAATGAAATTGTATAAATGAAAAATATATGCCTAAATACACACAATTTAAATATATTTATATATATATATATATATTGATTTTATATTATATATTTATATATACAGAATCGTTTTTATATATTTTAACATTTGTTTGTATATGTATAATGCTTCAAGAAAAAACTCCAGAAAATGATATTTTAGTTTTTGTCTATTGTTTTTCATGTCGAAAATAAATCTATAAATAGTTGTAAAAGACACATTTTCGACAAGTATTTTCTTGAAAATTGGAAAGTGTTTTAACTGAAAACGGAAAGGCATATTGTTTTAAATGCCTAAAAATGTTAGAGACAGAATTTTCGTTAGAAACAAAAAAGATTATGTAATATGTTCACTTAGAACAATGTTGATAATCGTCGCAGTTGATGAAATGACTTGTGGCATCAAAAACCTGGTTCTACAGAACGATGCTGAGAATATCATGGACTAAAAAAAAAAACTGAAAAAAAGACAATGCTTTAATGAAAATGGAAAAAAAACAGTTATAGTTAGAATCAGTGACAATTGAAATTTTCATTATGAGGATAATGAGCCATTCATAATGGATCGAAATATCTGAAAACAATAACATATGTCTGGCAGAACAATGATTAACAGAGATAGCAAAGAAACAAAAGAAAATGGAAGTTGAGATAAGCCATCATCGTCAACATAGGGAAGCGTAAACATTATGTAAATACAAACAATTAAATTTAAAGAGTTTCAAGATGTAACTTTCTTTCCCCTTACTATATAATTCCACGGGTTCTTTTGATCTTCCATGACGGTAGCACGTTCTCTTTTATGGCCAATTATTAAAACTGAGCAATTTGTTTCTTCATACTTTTGACAAAACAAGACAATAACGAAGGGACATTTTAAGAGCGTCCTCTAAATGGCGGATAACATATTTAAATTCATTTTGGTGCACGCACTCAAAATAAAATAACTTCTGAGAAATACGTAAATACGGCAACCAATTACTTAACTCAATTTAAAATATAATTTCCTTTACAGAATCGTTTTACAAATAAATTTGATTATATCATTTCGGCTTGGTTCAGGAAAAAGTATATATTAAATTAGTAATAACTTGAGAAATTCAGTAATTCTAAGAGCAAAACCAAGAAGAAACTCTAGAATATGATGAGATATATCGCACGCATTCACTTTGAAACACTCCCTAAAGTTTGCCCACAAAGCCTTCAACTAAATTAGATCAGAGAATATTAACATCAACTGTTTATTTTTCAAACAGTAGATTCTTCAAATAAATGTGTTTTCTGTAAAATTATCCATTTATTATATTAAATATGCTAACCGTTTTAGAATAAGCTCATTCAATCTCGTCGTTTTACTGGTGAAATAGCTATGTGTAACTCTAAGTTCTAATCTAATAATTTCTTTGCGCGCACTTCTCATCTGCGCGATTTCTTGACACCTAAAATCTTCAAAAAACTAAATGCAGCCTTACTTTCCATTTCTAACTTCCTTAAGCATGTCCTTTCATTGTTCTTTCTTCTGACTATTTTTTTTTTTTCGTATTATCACGCTTCCATAAACCATTTGCGCGTCGTACTGGCATCATTGCCTTTTTGCTTGAGGGTGAAAAGTGAAAGATATATATATATATATATATATATATATATATATATATATATATATATATATATATATATATATTATTAGGGTGTTTGTGTGTATGTGATTTTCATATATTGTTATGTCGTGACATTAGAATGAAACGATTACTCATCAAACAACTTCATGACGTTTTCAGGGTGTATTTATATGAGAAACATAGCAGGTGAGTTTTAAATCTGTTCGAGATTTTAAGATGGAATATGTGAAAAGTTGGATGTTTAATGTTTTAATTAAATGTTAAACTTTTACTCCTTTCAGGAGAGCATTATCAATATATGATAACAAAAAACCTTTGTCATGGAAACCACGCTACATAAAAAAGCTATGTTCTATTTGATAATTCATACGATAAAATTCTTTAAATATTTTCTTCAAGAATCAATTAGATTTGTCTAAAAAAATGACTTAACCTGACATTTTAATCAGAAATTTGGCGATGAGTGATTGCTATTATTTGTATTATTTACATGCGTATTTTACTTAATGTTTACATGCGTATTATTTTCCTAATCTTTGTTGTAATTATGCTAATTATTTGGCCGTTGGTATTTCCACCTTTCACCAGGTGTTTTCTTAGCCTCCTTCACCCACAATGAAGTCAGTAAAACCGCTAAGATACAAAGGGTTACTGGACATGGGAGAAATAGAAAACATACACATTAGTAAGGAGCGAGGACAAACGAAGAGCACTATGGCGGACAGTAAATAACGTTTGAAATTGCATTTACATGATTGAAGATTAAAGTTATCCGGAAGTTATGGAACCGGAAGAACTTCCACAAGCGAAAAGCGCGAGAAAATAAAAACTTACCATAGAACTTACGTTTACATCTACCCAAATCAACGGTAAATTGGTGAGACGTTGATGATAAACTTGT
>CAHIKZ030005450.1:242500-305000 GCA_903632075.3 Acanthosepion pharaonis
TAAGATAAGTTATTAAAATGCAAGTGAATGTTTTTTCAGCCGAAATATCGTCGATATAAGGAATTTTGTTGACGATTGACGGATTTGGTGTCTGGTATTTGCTTGTTTTATTTTCTTAGCATTACCATTTTTATTAATTCCTTCGATTTTTGTTGTATACAGATTTCCTTCTGGGTCCCAACCAGAGAACTGTCAAAAATGATCATTTCTTGGAAAAGTACCTTAAGATCTCATACATTTTGCACAGATAAATGTCTTCGTAATGGGTGATCTGTATTTGTGAGTACAATGTTTTTGTTGAGGCATCGCCTACGAGGAATCGGTTCACTGAGTCTGTCACATACATTTCCAGTCCGAAGACAACTGGAATTTTTGATGTCTTCAGTTGAGTTTTGCACTTCTAGATCCTTGTAGTTTTATGCCTTTCGGAAATTTTCTAAGATACATTACAATCCACAGTGACTGCCATGAAAATATTTATTATTCTTTTTGTGTGATATCATCTTTCCGGAATGTAAATTTAATTGCCTAATTAGCAAGTATTTCTCCAACTTAAAACAGTATTGTAGGAGAGTTATCTGTCCACATTGGAGATTTTTCGTTTAGATAGAGATAGTTTTGTGGATGATATATTAAGGTCTTTTCAAATTAAATAGCTAATGTTCTAATTAAATAATATCTTAGTTTTACTGCATGTTTTATTTTACGTTTCAAGCCAGATTTTTGGTATTTTTTTAATTTTTTTTTTGTAGGACACAAAACTGATGGATTGAATGATCCAAGGAGATCCGCTTTTAACTAATATACCTATGAATGAGAGTGGAATATGAGTTACCCCATTATGTATGGTGAGGAAACAGATTAAAACAAAATATTTTTAGCGAGGTATGCTAAACGAAAAAAAGGTCACAATTAATTTATATAAGTTTTTGAAATAAATGTCCAGAAAATCTGATTTATATCTGACAATTTTTGCAAGAATTTCCAAGTCAATGTGTCTTTTTCCGCAAAAAAGACGCTTGAATTTTTTTAAAGAAATCTTTGATAAAAGAATTATTATTATTATTATTATTATTTTCTTTGATTTCTGG
Organism: Acanthosepion pharaonis; assembly: GCA_903632075.3. NCBI lineage: Eukaryota > Metazoa > Mollusca > Cephalopoda > Sepiida > Sepiidae > Acanthosepion > Acanthosepion pharaonis. Next base: position 243,592 of record CAHIKZ030005450.1, read on the forward strand.
CGTTTACACATTTTTTCCGGGTCCCGCCCAGGGACCTGAAGTTAGAAATGGCGTCATGACACTTTCCACTGACAAAAAAAAAAAAACGAAAAAAACAAAAAATAAAATGACATAGATAAAGCCCTTCATAAAGTGTGGGTTGTACTTGTCAGAAAATTTTTTTGTATCTCCTTGAGGCATGGACTTCCAGGAATCCCTTCAATTAGTCTACTGCAATCTTTTCCAACCAGTCCTAGGGCTCCAACTACAACAGTGATTGTTGATGTTCCCATATGCCACATTTTCGAGATTTCTATTTCAAGGTCCTTGTATTTTGACAACTTTTTGAATATCTTCAAAGATACATTGCAGTTAGCAGGGCCTGCCATATCAATAAGGAGGCACCGTTTTTGTTTGTGGTCTTTAATAACAATATCTGGGCGGTTGGCCTTGATTGTTCTGTCAGTGTGTATTGTGTAGTCCCATAGAATTGTAACCGGCTCTGGGTGGTGTTCATACCAGTTTCTTTCAGTTTCCTTCCCGTAGAAGTTGCAGATTTTCCAATGCAGATATTGGCACACTCTGTCATGTCGGGTTTTATATTCAGTGGGTGCCAACATCGTGCAACCTGATATAAGATGATCAATCGTTTCTGGATATTTATAACAGAATCTGCATTTTAGGCTGACACAATATTTTAGTATATGTGCTTGATAATTCCTAGTTAGCATTGGTCCTGCGCAGCAAGGATAAAACCTTCAGTTTCAGCTTTCAACACTGCACTACGTAGCCACTGATGGGTACGGGTTTTGTCTACGTCAGCTTGTTTGGTACGGGCAGAGTATTGGCCATGAAGCGTTTTATCTTGCCATCGCTTCTGTAACTGGTCGGTTATTATTATTATTATTATTATTATTATTATTATTATTATGTGTGCTATCATCTAGCGACAGTGTAATTTTAATTGCCCAATTATCAAGTCCCCTCCGCCGTCTTTGGGGGAAATAGACACTGTAGAAGAAAGGATTATAATTTAATGACATAGTCAAAAAATAATTTCGTCTTTCCTCTTAATAATAACATAAACATGTTGACGATAAAACTTTGATTTTATTATGCTTGGGGCCTTTGCTCATCATGAAATGCTGTTTTCTATTCAACGAAATAAGAAATGTGCCTCTCACTTTCTCACTCTCTCTCTCTCTCTATCTATCTATCTATCTATCTATCTATCTATCTCTCTCAAACTATATATATATATATATATATATATATATATATATATATATATGTATATATGTGTGAGTGTATATATATATATATATATATATATATATATATATATATATATAAAGAAAAGAACAGTAAGATATATAATGTTCTTATAGAATTTTTTATTTTTGCAAAATGTAAATTTACAGAGCATTAATGGAAATGGAACTAATTTACAGAGAATTAATTGAAATGGAACTCATGTCTTTAATTTAATTACTAAAATAAATTCTGAGGTTTTAGCTTCCATTTTTGAAAAACATGGTTAGAACTGTGCGGAAAATATATATTCTAAATCAATTAATTTATAATATATATATATATATATATATATATATATATATATATATATATATATATATATATATATATATATTAGCTTCTGCGGAGGAATTTGATTGGACGTTTCTCACAACAGATAGTAAGGAGTAGATGAGATATGAAACAATAAACTACAGAGGAAGTCAAAATTGATCGCAGTATTTCAGTATTGCATTAATATTTAATCTTACCTTTTAAAAGTTCAACGATAATTCTTCTGCCGCCACTAAATTTAAAGACAATTTCATGTTAATTACCGTACAAAAATTATTTTTAATCATCGGTGACTTTCGTTCAATTCAGCCGTTAATTTCGATTATTCCGAAATTTAATTTCAAGTTGTAAAAATTGTTATTGTACAAGAAAATCCGACCGGAAAAATCACGTAAAAGTCGTCGAAAACAATCGTATTAATGAAAATTGAGAATCTAAAATTTCAGGATAGTGGGTTGGGATCCAGCCTGGAATATTTTTAGTTTGCTCACTGAGTCGGCCTGATATCTTGGTCTACGGCCTCTAGGGGTAATGTTTAAAAATTGTCACAAAATGACTCACTGTATATTTGCACTTACGATGTGCATTGCAAGACATGTGTTTGCTTGATAAGAGTTCTTTTATGACATGACGGATTTATTGAAGTGATTATATGAAAATTAGGTTCCATTCTCTTTTTGTATAGGACATAGAAATATTCGTGATATGGATCAGTACGATTGGCGTCTGTTTATCACCGCAATTAATTAATATTCCACATAGATATATTCTTCGGTAAAAAATGGCAACGGAGGTCCCTGATATGTACATTGGTGCTTGCTTCTAGCCTTCTGGAAGTTTCACCTACACACCTCTTGTGACATTAAATTATTATTTTTTTTTTTTGCTGACCAAATCTGTGATGATCCCCGGGATTGTATTAATGTTCCTAGTGCTGGGCATAGTTAAACGTTTTTGAAGATTTGTTGGGAGAGAGATCGTATGAAGAAACATAAATGTAATGTTTTTGGTTCTGACAAAGCTTGGAATTTATTATTGTGGCTTTTGCAAGGTCATTTTTTGCTTTGAGAAGAAAATGAGAGGGGAAGTAAATGTTTTTAAATGTGGTCAGGCAGCGTTTTCTTGGAGATTATTATGGTTATTCTGATTTTAAAAAAATGAGATGATAAATTAATTAGGACATATTCCTTAGTACTTTTTCGGTAAACACTGAAACATAATTTGTTTTGTTTCGAAAAAATAGAATTTCAAATCAGAGTAAGGCGGTTGTTCATTTTTCTTCGTATTTGAATTCGGTAGTGGATTCAAGATTATCGTTTTTTAAAGGAAAGTCATTAGTAGTGTTTACTTTTGGGGATATATTAGAACGTCATCTATGCATCTAGTTAGGTGGGGTGTTTTGGTAGTATATATTCCGATTGGAAGCATCCAACGAATTGACTTTCAAGAAAGCAGGGGGCAACATTGGTAAAACCTAACTAAGGAATAATAGGTATATGATTATAATTGGTTTGATAGCCAGATAAAAATGAAGTTGTTTTATTTGTAAGGTAAAAGAGTTTTGATAGAAATTTGGTGTATACTAATTTTACACCAAGACAAATGTTTGATATGTTCTGCTAATGCTATGCGATGGAGCGTTTCGTGGGAAAGGAAAGACGTCGCTCTTGGGTCATAATCCTTTGGGTTATGAATACTTGGATGACTATCACCATGGAATTTGTGAGTAGCGGCGCTATAAAGTCTATTCAGTTTCTTTTTCGTCACTGAGGCCAACTGTTACAGTTGGCATGAGGCTTGAGTTGTATCGAAACGGGATGGGTTCGAAACACGTTAGTGGATGTGCACTGATGCTGAATCCCAAAATTTAGACGAAACGAGCGACCAGTGAATTCTGTTGAGGATTCTTCTAGATTTGATGAATTACTCTCTCTCTCTCTCTCTCTCTCTCTCTATATATATATATATATATATATATATATATATATATATATATATATATATATATATATAAATTTCAAGAGGATAGAATCCAGGTAGAACTCAATATCCAGGACAGTGTAAGAATATAATAAAAAGGCTTAAGCACTAATAATCCATGGTTGTAATTTATTACATTTGAATCGTAATTACGATCCAATTCATCAGACCTACAAATTCAAAAAGAAATAACTCCGGGAATAAAAAATAAAATTTAGTGAGAGTGTTTGTATGAGAGTGGGAGACGAATGTGAGAGGTAATTGAAAGCTCCAGAGAGGGGTAACAGACGAGAGAACAGGAAGGTCTGAAAATAAAGGGGGGGGGTTAAAATTTAACAGAGAAGTTTTAAAGAGAAGAGTTAAAAGACGGTTATATGAGTGAGATACAGATAAATATGAATTATTTTCCGATGCATAATATATATATATATATATATATATATATATATATATATATATATGTATGTATGTATGTGTGTGTGTGTGTGTGTTTGCAGGTATGTAGAAAAATAGGAAAGAACACGTTTGTTAAATAATCTGGAGTTCTTTAGTATTTTTGTATTTATTTTTAAAAAAAACAGCGCTCCATACAGAAGTAGAGCTTAAATTATAATTATTTTTTTAAAAAATATGATTCCTTCGCTGCATAAAAGTACTCTTGTTTCAAAAACGAGAGCCGAAACCCTCAATATAATTATTAAAATTAAATTGAATTAAAGTAACAAGCCCTGTTTAATCCTCAAGCGAAAATTTAGGAAGAACCAATCTTGAAATTTACGCATCTTTATAAGTATATTCATTCATTACTATGGAAAAGGCTCTCGTTTTTGAAACATGAGAACTCTTATGTAGCGAAGGAATCATATTTTAAAAAAAATTAATTATAATGTGTGTGTGTGTGTGTGTGTGTGTGTGTGTGTGTGTGTGTGTGTGTGTGTGTGTGTGAATATTCTCAAATGGGATGTATCAGTGGAAGAAATAAGTTGAATAAAAAGAGGAAAAAGTATACTTAGCCGACGTGTTTCGTCCTCTGAGAGATTTTATCAAGGTCATCTAGAATTTATTATGCTGCACGTTCATGTCATTCGTTTATCAACGCTTGTAAATTCGGGAACATTCTTGAATGTTCATCAGGTTGTAGAAAGTTCACTAAAAGTATGTGGATTGCACAAAATCTGTTAATTCAAATTCCGGTGCAAAGTAAATTGAGCGAGTTATATTCAATTTTTTTTTAATCAATATTATTTACATTGTAATTACATTGTTATGGTATAAGATTGACGCCTGTACATCTCCAAAGACTTTATTGATGGATGTTTCTCCATATTTATTGTTGTATATGTTAGCCTGGGGGAGTAGTCATTCTTTCAGGAAAGGTGAGATGGGAAAAAAAAACGTGGCGTATATTAATATTTTATGTTATTCTTTGGCGGCACTTGCGATAATGTTTCATTTTGAGTAAATTACTTTCTCTTTTGATCTCCGTGGCATTTTTTCCATCAAGATTGTGGTCGAATTTATTCATGTGCGTGACTATTTCCTTTGTTAAATTGTGATTTATGGGGTCGATTTTGTGTACATAGGTACATTTTTTTTAATTCTGCGTGTTTTTCCAGTGTATTGAGAGAAACAATTTTGTGATTTATTTTATATGTGCCTGCTTCTGAATTATTATTCTTATGGATGAACCAATGGCGTCCTCGCCTTTGTTTGTATAAATACTTGCAGCATAATAAATCGGACACTGATGAAAAAACGCATCAGATAAGTATAGTTATACCTACTGTCTAATTTTATTTATTATATGACTAAATTTTATCATACACAATTATAAGTTAATAATTCGTCCATGAATTGAATATTGTTGTCATATTGGATTTGGTGTTTCTTCTCTGTATTTTGTGGACTCTTGATTAATTCTGAAGAAAAATTTGCATTGTTATTGATTCTGAAAAAAGCATCTCGCTTCCATTTATTTCCCACGTCTTTTCCTCTGCCTTTTTCGATAAACGAATCTATGGTAATTGTTCCGGGATGATTTCCTCATTGGTACCTCGTCCGTGTGAATTTAAGCACAATACGAGATTGGCATATACATCTCATCAAATAACAGATGAAATAAATAGAGGTAACCGTCAGTTCTATGCGAAATAGTTCTTGTTTTGCGCTTATCACTCATGAAAACCTCTTCCCACTTGTTGCTTTTCAGTTAACTTTGATCTTCAAAAATCTTAATGCACAAAAAATTCGGTCTCCTTAAATTCTGTTCCCCTCTCCTTAATAATAATTTTCTATTTCTCGTTTCTCACATTCAGTAACCCCTTGTGTCATAGTAGCTAGCTTGATGCCTTGCTATATATATATATATATATATATATATATATATATATATATATATATATATATATATATAATAATTGCAGAGAACAAATAATATATACGCGTTCAAATGACAATTAAGAAACTGTTCCTGATTACACCAAAGTCATAAATTGGCCTTACAACTACGTCCCTATCGGGATGAATCACGTTACACATGCGTAATGAGAACTCGACCTGGTCTCATTTAAACAGGCAGGAATGCTACCAAATATCACCTGCAACATAATAGAAGGAAATAATGTATAATAGCCTCATCCATATGTAAAATTGATTAAAAATAACGGAGATATTAATAATAAAAACAGAAAAGCCAACACTAAATAAATATTCACGATCAACACGACCAGAATGTACGGAACGTCTTTGCAATTAAAACATCCCCACAACTTCAGAAACAAACATAAAATAAATAAACAGATTCAGTTAAAAATGAAATTTGTCCTTGATAATAGCTACAATAATCGGTGTAAAAGATCTGATATATTAACCGTTTAGAGAGTTTGACACACTTGTGTCCAGAAAAAAACACGTTTACGAAAACAAAAAAAATGAAAAGCTTAATCGCAATACCTTGCCAGACTTAAAGAAACTATATATATATATATATATATATATATATATATATATATATATATATATATATATATATATATATATATATATATATATATATATATATATATATTGTTATGGTGTTGACAAAAACAATGCTCGACGTCATTCAACAGTGCTATTAGTATATATAAATAAATATAGGATTTTATATATATATATATATATATATATATATATATATATATATATATATATATAAATATTAAAATCTAATCACTTTTTGATATTATAGAAACCTACACTTAATAAACGTTTTCTTTGTCAGAAAGGAGTTATTTTCTTCTCATCTTTATGTATTTAAGTCGTTATCACATCAAACTCTTAATCAATTGATCAGAGATCAGTTAGTGCAGCGACTGCTTGATTAGATCTCTACTGAAGTCTGATTAGATAGAGTCGTGCCGGTTCAGCATCAAAACAGCCTCGTTATCAAAACGAAAGCCTCGTCTTCGAACGCTCAACCGCAACACAGCAGCCGAGAAAGAGACTGCAACATTTTCAGGCGTGCATCATTGCCGTGTCTCATTTCATCTAATTATATTTGCACAACTTTGCACACGAACGCTAAGCAAGTTTTCTTTAGAAGGCAGAAAAGCGCGACATTGGCAAAGCAAAAGGGGGATAATAGAAAGTGTCACGCGATGATTTCATACTAGGGACACATCAAAGAAACTACTCCGTTCTTTTCTCTTGTTAATGAAGGAGCATTTAGGAAGAGAATGAAAGGAGAGCAGGGAAGGTTAAGGATTCATCAGGAGATGAGAATGGGTGGCGGTTCGATTAGCGTCGCAGATATCCAGACTTCAGATCGGAGACATTTAATGATGTGGATCTGATTTATTCTTAGTTTCATGTTTTGTCTTCAGAAGAGGAAACGTGCTCGCAATTCAATTTTCCCGTGCAAAGGATGCAGTCACGGTGAGATATTACGCTGTTTAAAGGGGAAAAGATAAGGAAATTAAAAGTGACGGAGAGAAATTTCCATAAACTAATAGAGGGTGAAGGCAATATATTACTCATTGACAGTGAAAGCGAAATGCGAGAATTAAGAATAGAAATTTAAATGAGCAACGAAACAAATTAAATAAAGAAAATACAAATTGTTAACTGTAAACAAGTAAAAATAAACAAATAATAAAATATAACAAGAAACAAATAATAAAAGCCAAAGCAAATTAAATAAAATAAACAAATAATAAAAGTAAAAACAAATAAAAACAAAATTATCAAATAAAAAAAAACAAAAACAAATAAAAATAAAATATAATGAAAGGGAAAAATAGAATAAACAAATAACAAAGTAATATAAAATAAAAATAAAATAAACCAATAATAAATGGAAAGCAGATAAACACAAAATAACCAAATATAAAAACTTAAACAAAAAGTAAAATAAACAAATAGAAAAACCAAAAACAAATAAAATAAATAAAGAGAATAAGCAAAAACACAGTAAACGAATAATATAAAAGCAAAAAATAAAAATAAATCAATCAAATAAAAATAAAATATACAAATAATAAGACGAAAAATAGAATAAGCAAAAAAATAAAAAAGTAATAACAAATTAAATATAAAATACACAAAAAATAAAATCTAAAAACTTCGAAACAAAATAAACAAAAAGTATAACATCAAAAAAATAAAAATAAAATAATCAAATAATAAATAAAAAACAAATAAAATAAACAAATAATTGTTATGATCCAAGTTCCTTGTACCACGGTGATGATCCAATGTTAGAACAAATGAAAGTATAGCACGAACACATGTATGGAATACAAAGATATATTTCAAACATAAATATAATACAAAGAAGTAGAAGTATTATGAATGACTATCAGATTTGGTCAGAGTGAACTATGTTGTCTCGACAAGTATTACTATTCCAGTGTCCTTACAATATGCTCCCAATTATCTCTCCTCGCCTTACAATCTCCGCTCACACCTCATGAGAGGCGCAGTAATTATATTGTCAGGAACAGTCCATTATTGTTATGGGTACGTCCCCATAACAATAATAAAAGCCAAAACAAAATACAAATAAAGGAAATAAAATAAATAATGAATGAAAGTTAAAATATCAATATCGTTAATTTAAACCTCTCTAAAACGAAACTGCACACTTATAATCGTTTGAATGAACTCATTTTATCTTCCAGCAACATGGCTATTGCTGATCTCCAGGCGTGTGACTCGCTGCATCTTTAGGGGCAAACGTTTTTCGCTGATATGAACTGGAACATATTAATATTCAATCAATTACTATGTCTACTGTTGGGAAAGTTGCCGTGCTAAACAATGTCTGTCTCAAGAATCTCAAATATATGTAAGTCAGCCGTTCACCTAATGCTTCGAATTCATCTGTCACATCTGACCTGACGATCCCGCTATATATCTAGAGACCCTTGACAAAGTTCAAAGAAAATTCAACAAAATGTTTGATCCAGTCCTGCCATATCACCTACAGTCACTTTCCAACCACATCTTACCTTACGTGTTTACCTATAAAGAATTTCTTGGTAATAGTTCTGAATAACATTCCTCAATACTTCCAAGATTTTATGAATTTAAGTGCAGTACTAGATTGGCTGCAAATATTCATCATTTTACAGTTGATATGGCTAGATGTAAACGTAACTTCCAATAGTATATTCTTTCGCACTTCTCACTTGTGGAAATCTCATCCGGCTTCTTTCTTCCCAGTCAACTTTGATCTTAAATTAAAATTTAATATCAATGGTTATCGTTTATCTTATTAAATCTTCTTCTTTTATTGTTCTCTCTCCTTTACAGAATTGTTCATATTCTCTTATACTGTGACATGATTATAAATTATATATAATTAAATAAATGAAATGTAAAATAAACAAAAACTACAATAAAAATAAATAAATAAAAATAAAATGAACGTAAATAAAAATAAATCAAAATCAATATAACTAAATAAAAATAATGAATACAAAGGCAACAATTGAAGAACATCAATAAATAAAGATAACACCACTAGATTTAAAAAAAATAATAAACACTTTTATTATAAGTAATAAAATAAATACAACTTCTGAAAGATGAAATTAATAAAATGAAAAGATTTTTTTTAATCATTTCACGCCAATCAAGGTTGTAATTCGACTATTACGCAGTGGGGGAATACACAGATTTAAACTGAGAGAAAAGATTGAGTATAGGGAGAATTGAGGAAAGGACAAAAATGAACTAAATTTAAGATGATAAAAAATGGTGATTGATATAGCATTTAATTTTTTGAAGGGAGCCAAGAGAACGGAAGGGATTTACATAGGTGGGAAATAAGAGAAAAATGTTGGATTACAAGTAGCGGTCGCATTTAACTATTTCAGTAATAAACGGGTGGAAGCTAGATGCCAATATAGTAGCACTTTTATATTCATGTAGAAGGGGAACCAGTGCAAAAAGCATAATAGTGTATTTGCCATGAAAATATTTGTGAAAAACACAAGGTGAAGACTCGGCACGTCGGTGAATATTAAAAAAAAATCCCTAAAATCAAGTGAATGAAAATAAATTAAAGGAAAATAAGGAGATAATGAATAATATACGAATAGAATAACGTATGAAATAAAACATGAGAAAAATAATAACATAAAATAACATAACATATAATAAGAAATGTATAAGAACATATGGAATAAAATGAAATATGAATAAAATAAATTAATAGAAAATCAGAAGAAAATGAATAACATATCAATAAAATAACTTATGAAATAAAACTTAACATATAATACTAACATAAAATAACATAACATAATAATAAAGAATAAAATATGGAATAAAAGAACATGAATAAAATAAATTAATGGAAAACCAGAATAAAACGAATAACATATGAATAAAATAACATGTGAAAAAAATAACATATAATAACAAATACTAATAACATATGGAATAAAATAACATATGAATAAAATAGATTAATGGAAAATAAGAAACAATGAAGAACATGAATAAACTAACATATGCATAAAACATGACATATAATAAAATATAATAACATATAGTAATAGCAAATAACATATCAAATAACATATGAATAAAATAAATTAAAGGATTGTTATGGGACCTTACACATGATAACATAATGGACTATTCCATAAGTAATAAATACTGCGCCTCAAGAGGAAGCAGAGAGTTCAGTCCGAATTCGGGTGACCGGCTGATCGGTTGAACTCTCTGCCTTCGGGCGGGGAGGAACCCGATCGCGGCTACCCCGAAGGGTGGAGTAACTTTCGGGGAGGTAAACCGACCCTGAACCCGTTTATACGGGTTCAAAGGGCATATTTTTGGCCGCGCCCCACGTTAAACCGGCCTTGTGCCACATGATGCCCTCGTGGGAGGGTGGGTGACTAAATACCGTTCAGTCCGAAGTCGGGCGACCGGCTGATCGGCTGATCGGTTGAACTCTCTGCTTTCGGGCGGGGAGGAACCCGGACGAGGCTACGCCGAAGGCTGGAGTCTCTTTCGGGGAGGTAAAGCGACCCTGAACCCGTTTATACGGGTTCAAATGACATTTTTTGGGCCGAGCTCACGGGCTCGGAGATCCCACGTTAAACCGGCCTTGTGCCACATAATGGCCTCGTAGGAGAGGGTGACTAAATACTGTTCAGTCTGAAGTCTGGAGTGAGGTCCGTCAGGAGTCTGTCAGACTGAGCGAGTTAGTAAGTCGTGTCAGAAGTAGTCCGAAACAGAGTCGCGTTCAGACAAGTACTACTAAACCTGATTGTTCGTACTAACACTTTCTACCTCTCTGTATATATTCCTGTTTGTAATATATCTGTGTTATTCCATATCCGTGTTCGAGTTCTTCTTTATTGGTTCTACCTTGGACTATCACCGTGGTACAAGGAACCGGACCATAAGGTTAATAAGAAGAAAATGAATAACTGGAAATATTTAAAACAAAATAAATGAATAAGAGAAAATAAATTAAAACAATCAAATTTAAACAAATCAATATAAATCAAAACAAATATTCCTCAGCAGCGGTGAAAATACAAACATCATCCTCAACATGCAATTGTAAATCGGAGTTCCAATTCCAGTCGGGTTCGTTGTATTCCCGCTCAGATATCCTTGAGTAAATTATGAAACTATTCTTCATCTATGGTTTAATTAGTAGGAGTAAATTAATGATATTTTCATTGTAAAACTATTTTCTGATTTTACGTATCCTGCAGAAGGTTGATAAGCCGTAAAAAAACAAAACAATCAATTAAAATTAAATATAAATCAGGCATATTTTCATTCCTTCAAACGTTATCTTTAGTGGTTACCATCATTTTAAAATAACCGAAACCTCTAATCAATTACTTATATCCACGAATAACAACGTTTGAAATAAATTATGTATGTATCTATTAAAACGAAAAACAACCCACTAACATTAAACTAAACGTACATTTGATATTATCTGAAAACCAACAGAAACAGTGTGTATCTCAAAGTCAATGGCTTATCACTGTGACTAAGAACGGTAACAATTTAATAGAATTATCTTTTATTGGCGTCGTATTTCATTAAGAAAAGGACAAATGAACAGTATCGGATTTAGGCCACATCGTTCGACGCTAACAAGATGTAGATACAAAGAGGAACTAGTTTCTTTCTTCCGTTCACAATTTGAAATTGAAAATGTCTGGAGAAGATGCCTCTAGCAAATTAACCCTTCTACAGATATTTACTATTTAAACAGTATAATTAACCAAAACAAATTCCGTGAGCTTTATTCTAGATGTAATATTTGATTTGGAAGCTGAATGGTTATTCATATTTTTTCAAATTTTCATGATTAAAAAGAAAGTAAATGGTGCAGCGAAAGAGCAAGTGAGGTGGAATCAAAGATTTAGAAAAATTTTCAATAAATTAATATGCCAAAAATATATATGATTTCAAAACTTAAAATATTATTATGGATTACTTGTAATTGCATACATGCTCCCAGTATAAATAGTTATAAATAATTATTAACCGAGTTTACCAATGTGATACATTTGCATTATGTCAAGTATTAATTAATTGTCCGCAATTGGAGGAGAATGTTATCAGTTATATTACGCGGTTATCAGAGGCAAGTGGACGAGTGGTTAGAACGTTCGCATTCTGACCATGAGACCCGGGTTCGAATCTCACCATAGTTCAATTTGTCAGGAAGAAGACGTCCAGATGCGACACCTTTGGAAAATTTATGAAAACCATACTACGGGTTGACCCAAGCTTTGTGAGTGACATTGGGTAGGCGGAAGCCTTGGCGGCCGTCGATACCTGTGCTAGCACAAAATCCAAAGTCATCGTGGCCGAGGGGTTGAGCGTATTGGCTTTGTTCAAACTGTTGATCACGCTAGATAACAAGCTCTTTCACAGAAACTGTTACTAAGGTCTGCTCAGCATAGTTGCAATATATACCACAGATGTGTCCTGTGGATGTTCAATAAACACGAATACGCCTGTGTAAGCGTCTGCAGTATGGATTGGGTAGCCTCCCTAACAGACTGGTATCCTCGAATAGGAGTGGCCAGCTATACAGATATACATATATACATACGTAATTATCTCGGTTTAACCCTCTCTTCTTTTTTTATGTACTTTATATCACATAAAATTTGGTGTGGGATGGGAACATTTTCAATCCGAAAATGCGACCAAGAAAAAGATTTGGGGAACAACAGTTGTAGATTAAACTCATTCATTTCTATCTGCCAGTTAGTTAAATGCCATGCGTGATTACACGTTGGATGAGTCATATATTTTTCGAGGCAAAGATTTTCCCGCAATAGGTTACCGTTTTATTCTGCAGTACAATAACGGCTATAGGACTATATGGGACGGCTATCCAATAGCTGAAGGACTAACGAGAAGAGAAAGATTCATATGTTTCCGAAATGTATTTGGTCGTAAGTGAAATTATGTACCCGACTAGAAATAGAATTCGACTCTCCTATTTCATATTCCGAGACGATGTTCATTACATCACACCAGATAAAACCTAAAATGGAGTGCTATTACCATATATGGGATGACGCTGCTTAATTGTTCATTTCCATAGTATTTACTGCTATCTTGGCTGTGAGGTTAGTGCAATAGATGATGGCTTCGAATCTATTATGGTTCTTATTTTCGTTCTCTCACAGACAAAACACGTCTGTTCAATACAACAAGCAACAGCGTTGATAACAGTCTTGATGAGGCTTCTAAAATAATTGGCATTCTGCCATACTACGTTGAAACCCCGGCCCGCCTAACATCACTGAAGTTAACAAACGGTGAACAAGGACAACACCTAATTGGGTAACCCTTTTATGAATGCCAGGTGTTTTAAGTTTGCACGTACAAACACCTCGAAATTGGACATCAAAAACTGATTTTCATTGAGGGTCGTTATATTAGGTTGGTGCAAAAATAATGACGTAATAATGTCGTTTTTGACGTATTTTTTAACGTCAAAAAACGACATTATTACGTCCATTTTTGCACCAACCTAATATTAAGAGGCGTACCGAATTGTCAAATTGTTTTGTTTTTTTGACCTAAAAGTCAAATTGCTTCCCGGAACCCTTATTCATAATGGCACTTCTTATTTTGGAGGAAAAATATAAATGAAATACATTTAATGGAGTTAATTAGTTTCTTTAAATTGACGTCTGTAAGCATTTAATTGCTATCGGAATATGACACCACTGATACGTTCAATCTATAGTCATTTACTTCCTTCAGGAATTGGGAAACATTGTTTCTTTTTATCTAAATCTATAATGACTTACTTGATTGTTATTATGAAACGTGGTTCTTTGCATTTGAGCCTATCAAGATTTACTTGGTTCAAGAATATGGAAATATTGCTTTCTTTAATTTTCAATCAGCAATCATTTACTTGGTTCAGGAATATTAAACCTCTTGCTCATTAAATTTAATTCTATAACCATTTATTTCTCCACGAATATGTGAAAATTGATTCTTTCAGTCAATAATAATTTATTTTGTTTACGAATAGGAAAATATTATGTGTCTTTATTTCAATCTATAACTTAATTGATTTGTTAATAGGAAAGAGTGGTTTTTGTTTTTGAGTCTATCAAAATTTAATTTGCTTAAGAATTTCAAAAGCTTGAGTCATTTTATTTGAATATATAAGCTTTTACTTAGTTCGGGATAAGTTAGATACCAGGAGTTTATATTTGTGTTTACAAGAGATTAATTGATTCGAGTTATGGAAGCATCATCCCTTTATATTTTACTGTAAATGTTTACTTGATTCAAGAATAATAAAAAAAAATGCCAGTTTACTTCGTTACACTATAAAACTTTGCTTGAATTGGGAATAGGTAAGTATTGTTCGTTTATCCAATTCGTCTACTACAAAAGGCAAGGAGACGTTTTCTGCTTTCATGTGAGTGAGTAAGTTCGTTTTATTTTGGTCAGCCCAATGACGCCAACTGAAAAAAAAAAAGTAAAAAAGAAGACTAATTTGGTCTGAATTTGCACTCGGCAATAAGCGTTACACTTAACCAGATATTTGTCCAAAGCTATTTAACATATAAATCTCCAACACACACACACACATATATATATATATATACAGAGGCGACAGGCTGTTTCATGCTGGACGATTGCGTCCAGCTTGAAACACGCTGTCGCTTCTGAATGTTGACTTCAATGTTCACTTTTATATTTATATTTACATACGGTCTATCTCTGATATTTAGCACTTTATCACATAAATATAGCACAGCTTAAAACACTATTTCTTCATATATATATATATATATATATATATATATATATATATATATATATATATATGTATGTATATATATATATATAAAGTTGTATCCTCTGTCTGTTATCGAACATTTCCTAAACTTTTGGAGAAGGGCCACCATCAAAATCTGATATATATGCTGAAAGCATATTATCCATGGTAACTGGATAAGTATATTTATTTTTGAGTAAAGAGGGTTCCTTGTGGGCACAATTTTTTCTCCCTTTGATTAAATTAAATTTAAAATTGAACAAGCCAATGACTCCTAGAGTACTTAGATAATTATATTTCATTTTCATCAAAGGGTGTCCCCGGGGTCACAAGCCTCCTACTGATTATTTCTAGTTTGCGTTAAATTAAATTTGAAAAAAGGAATAAATCCTATCCACAGTATAGTAGTAGAAAGCCAGAAGATGATACTTACATCGGCAAGATCAAAATGAGACAATATGAACGTCAAGTTGAGCGAGAAATCAGTGGGTTGTGCCTTACAATACATATTTGTAGTGACAAGTCAAGTGTCATATCAATGTTGAAATATGCACATCAATTCATTCAATCAAGTTTTGGATCAATTACATATCAAAGTGGTTCACATCAGGATGTTTTTTTCCACACACCCCTAACTGAAAAATATGTTTCCTTTGATTTAAATTACATTTCAATTTGTACAAGGGAACCGACTCCTATACAAGATATAGGAAAAAGAAATGAAATGAAACTTGGTGTCACATCGCCAATATAATTTGGTATTAATGAAATGCATCATTTTCCCCACAATTTATAATATACACACACACACACACACACACACATATATATATATATATATATATATATATATATATATATATATATGTGTGTGTGTGTGTGTGTGTATAATTACATGAATCATTCATTCAAAAAACAAATATAGATGTTAATGATTTAAATGGCGAGAATACATCTTCGCAAACAATTTCAATAAGATACACTAACCCCGAACCAATTAGTGATTCCTAACACTAGGATTGTTACCATTATCTCCAAAACAATCGCAGATATAATTGAGAAAAATAATGACCCAACACCAATTAAAATTCCGGGATTGATCAAATAAATTCTTAAAGTTCAAAAATGATTATGTGGGAGAAATATCAAGTTATTGAACTGACACACTTTGGCTCCTGTAACTGGATCTAACTAACGGCTTTATCCATTGTGACAAGTGTTAAGGCGGTGGAAACTTGGAGAGGGGAATTAACAGGAGATAACTGATAATTAACATACATTAGACATAGCACGTGGAAGTAGAATAGTCTACCCCAGAGAGCGAGATAAATTGTTCAATTAGACATTCCAACCACCTGAAGAAGGCCGGAGCGGACAACGGCCGAAACGTTGTGATAAATATACCAACAAATATGAGGAAAATAGTCCGAATACATCTTCGCAAACAATTTCAATAAGATACACTAACCCCGAACCTCTATATGAATTATATGACCCTGTTTATAAATTCCAGTTTCATAAGGTCTTTTTTAGTTTTTAAAACATTTCGTCTGTTCCTACAGACATCCTCAGGTATGGAAATAGATTTGTTCTTGTTTTTTAATTCTCGGTAATAAGAGGACAACGAAAATATAGATGTAATCCGAAAAAATGCTATGAGAAATGTGTTATTGTTTGGAACGTGCGGTCGCAACGCCGAGTTTGAATTTTAAATTTTAAGGTTGTGCGTTTTTGTACAAATATAGTAATAAGAGAATTCTTTTGTACTGGTAGGTTTTCCGTCAATGTGGCATGAACTATATTGTTCAATAATTACAGAAATGCCACACTTATTATCCGAAAGTTGCACGTTGGATCAGTTATTTTAATTTCGATTATAGGTGCAGTTTAATTTATAATTACATGAATCATTCACACAAAAAACAAATATAGAACATTTATAAAATTTATAAATTTATAAACAGGGATCATATCATTTATATACAGGTTCGGGGTTAGTGTATCTTATTGAAATTGTTTGCGAAGATGTATTCTCGCCATTTAAATCATTAAACCCTATATTTTTTTTTTTTGTATGGATGATTTATGTTATTACAAATTAAACTGCACCTATAATCGAAATAAATATATATATATATATATATATATATATATATATATATATATATATATAGGGAATGTCAAAAGTATTTTTACAAAATTTGGGGGTAAAATGTCTATATAAACGTATGTCAAAAAGGATGAATGACCCAGCAAGTTTGAAATTGATAGGGATAAAAACGATGCACTTGATCTCCCCTCGATCCTCTACTATGAGATTAACGATACGCTGGGATACTTGATGGGGATGATACCAGGATCGTCTTCGATATCTTGTAGAATGTGTTCTTAATGGTCAGGCGTACGAGCCGATCTCGGTTTTCCTCGATTCATCGATGTGATGCCACGGATCATGTCTCAGCAACGATAAACAGCAGCAAATCCTGGATGACTTGGCTTCCTTCGGTCTGTAAATCCAATCTGATACGGCCATGCAACCTCGCATCCATTACAATTCGCGCGTCGTATGTACAAATACTATCTGCCTGGTCAATATATTATTGTCCAGGCATTGTTAAACGGAATACTTTTCAGTTAATTCCCTACTACCTCCGCTAAACGTTGAACACAGACTAGCTACAAATGTGCACGAATGGCAAATCTAGCCTAGACTACATTAAAACCCATACGTTATTTAAATTTATATATATATATATATATATATATATATATATATATATATATATATATATATATAAGTGTGTGTGTGTGTGTGTGTGTCGTTAATAATCCATAAGTATATAATCCAAGTGAATCATAATGATCTAAAATATTAAGACTGATACACAAAGAGATATCAATGAATTTATTATAACAGAACGTATATAAATAAATTAATTACATATGATATACGTTCGAAATTACCCCATTTGAATTGTTATTTCACCTTCCAAGAGATTTTTGCAGGATATATAAACACCAAGGGATTAAGAAACAAAACAAAATGGTAGCTTAAAAATTTTAAACTTTAAAGATTCAAAAAAGAAGAAGAGAAAAAGATGAAGAAGTAAAAAAAAAAAAAATGAAAAAATGAAAACGAGGCAAAAGAATTTGTCAAGACGATTTGCTGCGTCTTCTGTTATATTCATTCTCCTTTTCGGTCATTTAAGTAGCGGACTTTTCCCTTAACTGTGTAATTTATATCTCATCAGTTGTACGTCCTGCAGTAAATGACAGACATAATTTGATTAATCTCTTCCTAGACAATGTAAGTCGTGTGTAAAGCGCGGATGTAAGAAATTAGCCATTACTTATCATGACACAAGCGAATCTACTAATTGCAAACATCGTTCCTGTTTTCTATTCGCAGTGTACTGTTGATGTAGAGGTCAATGTCAATGACTTTATATCCATATTTGGTGAAAAATGATTTTAGCTAAAAAGCCACATTTTTACATATTGTTGCAAGTAGATGGACCTATGATAAACCTTTTTCCAAACAGAAACTATGATCTGGAATTGGAAAG
Organism: Acanthosepion pharaonis; assembly: GCA_903632075.3. NCBI lineage: Eukaryota > Metazoa > Mollusca > Cephalopoda > Sepiida > Sepiidae > Acanthosepion > Acanthosepion pharaonis. Next base: position 262,489 of record CAHIKZ030005450.1, read on the forward strand.
AAGTTTCTGATGCAACGTACTGAGAATCACTAAAATTATTCAAAATATGGAATTAGATTTACTAAGCATTTCAAAAGAGATTCTTAGAGTGAAATGTAATGAAAGACTTTAAAATGAACCCAATCCCAAAGAGGGAAGAAGCGATTAACCGCTACTCCTATTTCAAAAATCGGTGTAGGCAGGTCGACATTTATTTTGCATTAAAACGAAATTATAAGAATAAATTTATATTCACTCATATTTAATTTTATCAATTTATTTATACAAATATAATTATATATTTATATTTATTTATATTTATACCGCTCATATAGTGAAATAGTATTCTTATCTTCTGTCGTAAATTAAATTACGTACAGGAAATAAAAGTATCGAATACCACGATTAATGGTAGTTTTCTCATAATACACAAGTTGCTAAGAAACACAAAATATTAACTATAACCATCGAGCCATGCTCTTAAATAACCGTGTCCTATGGCAATTCTTATACGGATGTTGCGAATGGTGCCCCAACAGTTCTGATATTTTTAAACTATCAAGTCTATAATATTATAACATGTCAGAATTATAGAATAAATATGCATTTTATTGTTTGTTTTCCCTATTATGGGCATTATTATGTCCGTGATATAATAACACTTTAATTCACAGACTGAACAGAATGACTGAAAGGCAAATGAATGACAAACATGTTTACTTTTCAATCAGACTTTTATACTAAGACATACACAAACTATATACACCCCGGAATACTCTAAGAACTTGGTTGTGAGATTTACGAATTCTCGGTTTTCTATGAATTGATTTTGATAGAAATTTTCCCAGATGGTTTTTACAATATAGCACCACCATTGTTTTTTTTTTCATTATTCTGTGTAACATCCTTTATTTTTCTTATTTATTTCAGATTCGACAGTGTTTGGGTGAAGCACGCTAACAGATTTTAAATGAAAAAAAAGACTATTTTTTTGGAAAACATGAAGAATGATGATATATTTTAACACACTGAGAATATATTTAACAGGAAACCATATTAGCATTACAAGGTTTATTGGCATTTTTAAATTATTTGGCCACATTCACGCCATTTCGACGTAAATTACATCCATTAATCATGGAATTTATCGATGTCTTTATAGTATCAAGTTGAACTGTCTCTGCTGCAGGCTTGATGGTTGCCCATGAGATATAATTCGACGTCCATTGGCAAAATCATCCTGTTTAATGATGGGCCAAATATTTTCGAAAGGGTTGAGATCCGGAGAAGCTAGCGGATACACCATCAACGAGTCATGTTGTGGACTGGTACCATTGGGGATAGATATGTTGGCCCACTCATGGTGCCTGAATACATTAAAGTGATTGCAGCTGCCTACTGCGATCTCCTCAAAGAGGTCTTGGATCCATAGCTAGATCATATATCTCTGTCAATTCTAAGAACTCTAGGATTCGTGCATTACAACGCTCTCTCTCAATCTGCCAATGTCACCCAGGTATTCTTAAGCTTTTACGGCGTACAAGGTGAAAGCTAGACGAATGGTAGACTTGTTACGTAGATTCTGGAAACAAAGATAGTCTCACGCAACACAGTGAACATAATGTCTTTGCCGCTTGTATAGGAATTGATTCAATATAGTCTTTCCCCTTCATGTCAACTGAGAATGTTAACCCCAGAAGATGCAATGAGTCACTTTACTGGAGATTATAATTGTTGTGGATTTCGAGATGAAATCCGGTCTCCAATGAATGACAAACGCAGGAATGAAATATAACAAATAACTGTATTGACATAATAATACAATTGGTAACACAGTTAGTAGATCCTAAAAATGCGGTTAGTAATAATAATAATAATAATAATAATAATAATATATATATATATATATATATATATATATATATATATAGTCTGGTAAATTCAGTCTGGAATTTGGACTTCCTTAGAGTATACGTGCTCGCAGTTGTGACTCCTACAAGCGGTGAGCTCACACTAATACTCTACCTCCAACTCAATCAGAATCTATGCCTACTCTCACTACTCTGACTGACTCTGGGTATTTAACGGCAGCAGTCCAAGTACACACTGGTCGAGTCCACTTGTATGAAAAAGGGGAGGACCCCATAACCACCCCCCTTAGATCCCTTTTCGGGGGAGTTAATATTTTTGTCTCTTATGGATTGCTAATCCATTAGGGTATCTCCGCATGAGTTCGAATCTCTTCCTCGTCGCCAATTTGTTGTGGATTCCGAGATGAAATCCTGTCGCCAATGAATGACAAACGCAGGAATGAAATATAACAAATAAACGTATTTACACAATAATACAATTGGTAATACGGTTAGTAGATCCAGAAATGCGGTTAGTAGCAATAATAATAATAATAATAATAATAATAATATATATATATATATATATATATATATATATATATATATATATATATATATATATATATATATACAGTCTGGTAAATTAAGTCTTCAAGTAGAACTTCCTTCGAGTCTACGTGCTCGCAGCTGTGACTGCTACAAGCGTTTACCTCACACTATTACTCTACCTCCAACTCAATCTCATTCTCTGCCTACTCTCACTACTGTGACTGACTCTGGGTATTTAACGGCAGCAGACCAAGTACACACTGGTCGAGTCCACTTGTATGAAAAAGTGGTGGACCCCATAACAATAATCAACCATGCTGATGAGAGGCAGAGCGGATTCTGATAGATGTTTTTGCATCTATTGCACCAGTTAACGACGTAACTGAGGCCGTTTTAGACATCGGATGCCATATTGTGCTTGTCAGACTGATCCGCCTTATTACTGAGGAAGGAGTAAATGTTTGTGCATCAGTGTAGATACCAAGTTGAGAGCTGATGTCACCGGAAAGGCCATTAATGAAAATCAAAAAACAGAGTTGGACCAAGTATGAAGCCCTTGGAGACACCCAAATAAGTACGAAATCATGTAGACGTTCAGAATAAAAATTTGATAGCAAAGACTGGATCAGTTCAAAAATCTGTCCGGAATCACCGTAACCTTTCAGTTTGTGAAGACCTGTATTCTAACCCTTTTCAAATATTTTAAATATGTCCAAGGCTACAACCCGGGCTTCACCGTATTTATGTTGGGAATGATGGACACTTTCCGCAAATATCGTCAGTATATCAGCCGTTGATCGGGAGCAACTTCTCGGTATACAACTTGTATAATACTTTAACAAGCTATAACATTTATTGGTTTTGAGAAACATATTTTCGGAAAAAATCTCTTTAATAGAATGCTTTTCTATATTTTCATCGACGGTTGTCTTAACTATTCAGTGAATGAATGACGAATATTTTCTTCTGTAGAAACAGCTAATCTGATCATTATCATTAACATTTAAATGTTGAAAGTTTGATTTAATTTCCTTGCTAACATATATTTAATAGAAGAGAAATATTTGTTGCAATATAACTTATATTTCAAAATATAATCCCCTTCATCGACGTCTTAGTCAAGTCCAATAGCCACATATTTACTAGCTTCTTATATAAAAAGAAATAATTTTAAATTCCCGCTAAATTAAATATGACAGAGAATGTATATTCTGGTATATAAGCGGTTTTTAAACATTGTTTACCGCCACCAAACATAATCAGTCTATATAGTTTTGAAAATATTATGAAATAGATAATGATCAAAAACGAAGTCGCTTATTACGTCGCTAACCAAATTAATCTAATTTTAATCGAAATGAATAGAAATAACATATGTGAAGTAAAATAGAAATAATAATTGTAATATAATAAGCTTAGTTTTACCAGCATATTTTGAAACAAAACGACACATTGATTAATGCGTTTATACGAAAGCCTATGTTTTTTTTTTAATCTGGACTTGTCATTATGAAAAAATATAAAAAATAAGATCTCAAAACCCTCATTTTCCAAAATTATCTTTTGTATAGTGTCTTTCTATTGACTATGTCTTGTGATTAAAAAAAAAAAAAAAACGATTTTGTTTTTTTGTTGATAAAACTACACATGCAGGACAAGCGAAATATCCGTCTTATATAGTACATCCGCACCCAGAATCAAAACAACCGATGTGGGTTTTTTTTATACTCCGAACATATATCTGTCCTCTCATATGGCAGCTAATCCCTCTTTTTCTTCATCTTTTATCTGTTGGCCAAAAAGGAATAATATCTTGCCTGGGAATCATCAACGTAGTGACATCATATCATATAATCACATCATATCTATTACTGTTGAAAGCTTTCACCAATAGGATGTCAGTATACCTGGAATGAAACAATACAGTTATTAATAACAAAATTCTAAATAAACGCCTGCAAGATTTCACAGCTCTATCATCCTCTCTTCAAAGTCAGCCTATACACATTTCAGACCATACCTGTAATTTCATTTCTTTTCCTGCAATTTTCTTGGAGTTTAAATTTCAATATTTTTTTGTTTAATTTTTATCTGTTCAATTTTTTTGGCACTTTATTCTTTCATTCCTATTCATCATTTTATTCCGTCATTCTGTCATTCTTCCATGACACACTAAGTTTCCATTTTCTAGTTTTTGTAGCATGAAGTATAATACAGGAGAATCTTCTCTCAGACGAAGAAGAAATTTGAAGCAACAGAAATATGGTTATACAGAAGGATGCTGAGAATAACATGGACCGAACATGTGAGCAACGCCGAGGTTTCAGAGAAAATGAAAAAAAAAAGAGGTAACTTTTACATAACATCAGAAAGAGGTAGTTAAATTTTTTGGAACATATAATGAGGAAGGATGGATAGGATAATCTGATAATCAAAGGACAGATTTAGGGAAAGTGGGCAGCGAAAAGCAACAAGTAATATATGTGATGAACTTGACTAAATAGCTTCTAGAACAGAGTTTGGGAGAAATTACGAAGAGAAAAAAATTATTAAGAGCTACAGTGGACAGGTATAAGTGGAGGGCCATTATCGACTAAGTCCTAAAAGGACACTATGTGTAAGAATAAAATAACATATCCCCAATATGTATAAATGAAAATGACTAGTTATTTCCAGGAATATATTCAACGTGTCGTTAACGTAATATTCCAGGCAAATATATATATATATATACATGACCATATCCGTAGAAGTTTCTTTGAAACGCAGGGCAGACAACTTATTCGTTACCGAGCAGTAGAAGAAGTTATATGTGTTGATGTTATTCCGTCGGCTGAAAAGGAGAAGAGGGAATCTTGAGAAGTGGATTAACATCGAGATTTTTTATGAATATTTCGAAAAGTAAATGTGAATCATTATCCATATTACATATACAGTGGGCGGCAGAAATACAATCGATAATTTAAAAGTTGACAAACAAAAGAAGGCAACAGACATAGCTGAAAATATTTCACTGTTATTTAAAGAAGGGGCTGCATTCATGCAATTCCTTTCACTTTGAAAATGTCATCCTCCATATTTTGACCACCATTTTCCCTAAATTGTTTTAAAAGGTTTCTAGAGTTTACCCTCATCCCAAGAGATATTTTTGGTCGTACTTTTGACACTTTTTGGCGAATAGCATCAATTTTTCTTCAAATGTGTTTCGACGATTTTTTAGGTCTCATTTTTCAAATAAGCACACAGAATATAATCGCAGGTATTATGATCGAGCAAGTGTTCAGGTCATCGAATATACCGTGTAATGAAAATCAAATATCCTGGAAAAAACATTCACAAATTTTCCATCCTGTTAAAACCACATATCCGCATCTTCAAGGTACCTGACTTTTGGTTCCTGAGTGGTCCACATACTGGTCAGATGCTAGTGTAACCATGAGATTTGCTTCCTCAAAAAATAAATATACACTAAATTTTACAACTGCTCACTATTCAATCACTCGTCCTCTGGGTTGAGGTTTTTCATGGACGTTTCTAGGAGTATTTCCAGTCTAGTAGCGAAAACGTCGTATGTTAACGTAGATAGAGGGATGAAAGTGAGCTTCATCACTTGTGAGAATATCATTTTCACGAATATTTTAAAGGATATAGTCACAGTATGGCATGCGATTTTCCCCAGTCGCGTTTTTTCAGGTCCCAAACAATCTTTAATTTGTAAGGATGGAACTTCGGATCGGTGTGTAAAACTAATCTGTTACCTCGATCTGAAAATCTAAAGCAGAAGCATGTTTACAAGGTGAACATGTAGGTGATGTAATGAATATGCCTACACCTGTGTTCCCCATCACAGAAATATGATTGGCTGGTGCCAGTCATAAATACAGGCTGATGTAGAGGTACAGACGACGCCCACTGGATAACGCTATTGGCTATCCTATTGGTATACGCCTATTGCCTGCGACTACGACGGGTACCAGTTCCATTACTGCTACCTACAAGATCGTTCTACTCGGTTACAGTAGCCTAAACCCTTTAGCTACTTCCATCATATATAGCCCTTCCCCGGACATATCAGTAGGAGATTGCAAAACAGCCTAATTTTTTTCTGAAGGACGAGCGCTTCGAGGTCGACCAGGTGGTTTCCTTTTAATCGCTAAACCTGTGGTGCTGAAATGTTAAACCAAAAACATTATCGATCTTCTATCCGGAACAGTATCATTCCGACGTAACATGAAATGAGCATGAACAGCTCCTTGTCTTGCAGTTACAGATTCACCTGTCTAAAAAAAAGATTTCAACATCCAACATACGGTATGCACTGTTCAAGTCATGTTGCTAACTGATTAGGTTTTTAAAAAAATGGTAAGACATTAGCTAGACGTCAACACAATTACCGTTAGCACCGCTCAGGTGACAGTTTAAAATATGGGAGGTATTTTTGCAGTTATTGTAAATATTCTGTGACAGAATCGAGAGTTCTTTTTTAAGAGTGCGGTTCAAAAATTTTACGATGAAGTGAAAAGCCGAAATGACACACAAGGTACAAGGACAAATTTAGACATTGTACGAACACAGATTAATTTAATGATGCCCTGAGAGGTGGATCTTGCTCCATCCAAATTCTTCTACACATGGTACCCCCGGTGAATTCGAGTTCCTGACTAAGAAAATCCATTGCCAAATTTGGAAATTAACCTTATTCAGAAGATTTCGCTAATGTCGCTGAAATGCAGTTACGTCAGAATTAATTATTGATATATATTCAAGCAAAAGAATTCCAAAAATATTTCCAACAATGGTTCCATTGTTAATCGAAGCGAACAACTTCATAAGTAGAGCATGTTTAAATATCGCCCGGTTCACAATTCTCGCCGTTTTTTTAAAGAGTACAGGTTTATACCTCGTTCCCAGTTTTAAGATTGGTTTTTGGTTCCTTATAATTTCTTCGCATTCTCTTTCACTCCCAGAAGCTTTTGCTTCCCTAGTGACATTATCGCTTGTTTCGGGTGAATTGATTAAATCTCTCTCACAACTATCACTATCTTCATATATATATATATATATATATATATATATATATAATAATTATTTTAAGACATTTTATGTATATACATTCTTTTTATAGATTCAAATATTTAAACAATTGCTCTGTTTATAATATATATATATATATATATATATATATGTGTGTGTGTACATATATATACTGTATGTTACATTACTACTTGCATGTTTCATTGGAGCCTGCATGTTGTTTTCTCGCATGTTACTTTAGAACTTGCATGTGACAATGTAACAGTTTATAATATATATTTATACTTTCGTATTTAGCCCTTTTTTAATTAATGCTATGAGAGTTTGAATTTAATTCTTTTCGTTCTTTTCCATTTGTATATATATATATATATATATATATATATATATATATATATGTGTGTGTGTGTGTGTGTGTGTGTGTAAATTTAACTATCATATGTAAAACTACCAGTAAATCCAAACTTTTCGATTCACGGTTTGCCAATATATCTATTATATTTTTAACCACTAATATATTTCTCAGAAATTTTAGTGTCTCCGTGCACCCTCTAAAAATACCCCGAACTCACCCTCTTAAAATACCTCGAGTCTGGCCCTGATGCTCTCGTCGTGTTAAATTGCCCAGGTCTTTTTTTATGTGTTTCCAGAATATCCACAGCCTGTATAATTTTAAATTGTTTTTAAGGTACTTACTTTAATAAACGCGTTGTAACAATGCAAGTATAATTTAAGAAAAAACGAAAAATGTTAAATTTAACTGACTGATTTTGTTGTCGTAAATTAAACAAGTACACAAACACACACACACACACATATATATATATATATATATTAGCAAATGAATCAATTCCGACAATTATTTTCATAAACTTTTCGTTTCTACGTTAATTTAATAGTTATAATGAATTTAAGTAAATGATCCGTTTCTTATTTGACAGAATTGATTGCATTTACCGGCTTGAATATTCGTATTTAATTTTGTGGAAAATATGTGACAGGAACAGGAATTGAACCTGTAACCCTTAATGAAAACTAAATATAATGCCTCCCTTTATTCAGATTCCAGTCAGAGGAGCAGATATTTTTTACGAAATTATTATATCATTAAGAGGAACAAATGTAGTTAATACTAAAATTAATACCTTTTATTTACAATAACGTGTAAATAGGAAAACATACACACACACACACAGACATATATATATATATATATATATATATATATATATATATATATATATATATATATATATATATATATATATATATATATATATTCACACATACATATATACATATATATGTATGTTAGAAAAAGCTACGGTTGGAAGCTTGGAATATATCTATCTATCTATATATATATGAGTTCGTGTATGCGTGTGAGTGGGAGTGAATGTATGCTGCTTCTTTTCGAAATGCAATCTTCTGAAAAATATTTATTCATATTAAATTTTTTGCCGTGTGGGAATTCAGGGCATTTTCAAGAAATATTCTCTTGGTAGCAAAAGTAATTTTCTATAATAGATTGTTAATATGAAAATAGAAAGTTGTATTAAAAACGTAAAGATAAGGGCAACTGATCTCCCTCTTCACCTAAAAAAGTACAATTATTCTCGAAGACAAAAGAATATTCAGAAAATCATTTCACTTCAATCGCAGAAAATCATAAAATCTAAGAATAGCTTGTCGGAGTTACCTCCTCCTTCTGTCCTTGAAACAGAGGAACAGGTCTTTTGACCTTGACCTCTCATTCATACTCCTCACACACTGTTAACACGTCAGAGGGACTAGCAAATCCCTTTTTTTAGTTTTATATTACAAACCTAGGTGTAATATACATCTAGTCATTTTTAGACCACAGTTATCTTTAGCTAACCTTGTAGTTTTTTTATAGAGACTTTTCGGTTAGCTTAGCCAATTTCTCTTTGGTCCCCCTCGACACAAGACAGTGATTTCTTTTTGGAGAGGCTGTCGGCGGCAACGGTCGTTCACGCAGGCCCCTTGGCCATCACCTAAGGGCGCCGATCTACGGGCTGTGTATTAAGTTATCCCATTTCATTTTGTCTGCCAACTTGACGATAGTGGGGAAATCTTTCTTTCAACACGTCAATTTGGCATCCAGACAATGACAAACAACGTTGGCAACACGAACTGCTGCAACAAGTTGGACCGGCAATGACAAACAACGAGTTGGCAGCACGAACTACAGCAACAAGTTGGCACCCTGGCAACGACTCAGCTTCAACAACCAACAAAGATCATCCTGGCAATCAACATCAACAACCACCAAGCGATCATCCTGGCAACAACCCACATCAGCTTCAACCCCCAACAACGATGATCCTAGCAACTGCCAATCCGTACTCCTGCAGCTTCCGGCTCACTCCTGCAGCATCCAGCACCTCCACCGTTTCCGACCATCTTCATTTCCTTTTCCTTTTAGAATAAACCTCTATATATCATATATATCCTCGTTCTGTCGTCCATATTGTTTCACGGTCAGATTAAACGTCTTCAAAAACAATATGACCTCGTTTTTCCGTGATACGGGGCCACTGGACGCTACAAGCTGAACAAGATTTTGGAATTATTTTATATGAAATTTGCGATTTAATTTTATATTAAATTTATGAATATATAATACTGCGGACATTAAGTCATGAATTGAATATTATATGGGTTGTTTGATTTGGCACGGCACTTCTTTTTTTGTAAGTTAAGAGAGACCTAAGATGCGTAATATCCCCCATATTAATGTTTCTTCTCAAGTAATTTATTCTGCTATCTAATATGTAGGACCAATGTACAGATGAAGTAATAAACACGAAGCAAGTAAATATTATAGACACAAATATATCGACCAATATTAATATATCCTTGGAACAGGTGAATTCTTACAATACAATTACAAAGAACAATATCCAATTCTCCTCAACAAAAACATTTTTTTAAAATAAAATATGATACATTAATAGTTCCTATCCCCGATTGGTCTTACGCCGATATCCCGTTGAAACACCGGCTCTTGAATGATCACTTAGATGGGTGACCTCATTGGAATACTTAACTGGTGTGTGTGTGTGCGCACGCGCTAGATGTGTTGTAACGGTTAACTGCTCGGAAGTGGAAATCGGAAAGATGACTTACTATTCCAGTCGGGTTCGTTATATTCGCGTGCAAGTATCTTGGGAAATATATGAATCTACCTTTTCTCTTCCTACCTGTGGGTTAATTAGTAGGTCATGTATTATTGATATCATTATTATAGCAAAAGTAAATCTTACAATATAAAAATACTTCCTGAATTTAAATACCCTATAAAAGTTGATAAGCCGTTATAAAGATACAAGTCCATTCATCAAAATTCTATCCTTGGGTGAAGTAAATATCTATAGATCCATATATAAACCGTCAAAATTGACTTTTTCCTGTACCAAGTACTTGACCATAAATAAAGTTATATAGAGCAAAAAGTTACCTATTCTGAGATAAATTAAATGATTATACACAAAAATATAAGTAACGAAAAAGTAATTACTCTTCAGCTGCTAAGAAAGTTATACCTTAAAATCTTATTTCTAATGTTTGTGTATTAGTAACATGTCAAGGAAAGGTAGAAAATTTTTTATTTCAAATTTGTGTGGGAATTCAATGGTAGTTTCACTTTTATTGAGTTTAATTATCATGGCCAATAGGTTTGTATCTTCGTGATATAATAAGTAGATTCCATCTATATATCGTGGGTAAGTAGAGCTGATTGGTATGAAGTGCCTAAATGGACCGAACTTATCAACATTTATTCAGACCACAACCAAAACTTATAATATGGACTAGTCATTCATAGGATTATACCAGGGTCTATAAAATAATTTTACCAAAATTGGGGGCAGGTACCTCTCAGTAAAACAAGGACGAAAGTCTATAAACACGTATGTCAGCAAATCTTTCAGTTATTAAGTTTAATGAAATTTTACGGTAGGTGGCGCTGTATTGATATGTAGACTAGGTTATAATTGACATATATATATATATATATATATATATATATATATGAAGACATTTTTATGTTTGTACATTCTTTTTATAGATACAAATATTTAAGTAAATGCTCTGCTTATTATAAGCAACATTTACCGGCCTGAATGTCCGACAACAGGATTCGAACCTGTATCCTATACGAAACTGCCATTTAGCTTTACGTGCCTTTAACCGATTTGGCCACAGAGGAGCGTTCATTCAGCAATGTCGAATTTACTGTATTTAAACTTCAATCTTCCATGAATCTCTCAGGTACATTCATATCTGCTCATGGCATATCAAATGTAAAGAAATGGCGTCACACATTATGAAATGGACAAAGTCCGACAATTATTTCAAGATATTTTCATGTATATACATTCTTTTTATAGATTCAAATATTTAAACAATTGCTCTGTTTATTATATATATATATATATATATATATATCGTTACAAGTATATATACTTGTTTGTTATTTTAGTGTGTTTCCCCCTCTTTTTGCTCTTCATTATCGTTAATATTCTTTTCGCTAATCCAACGATTGTCTCCTGATGAGATGTTGGCTGAAAGTGCCCTAGATACTTTTAAAATTAAAATCAATCCATTCCTTGTTTTTAAAACATATATATATATATATATATATATATATATTTGGCTAGTGTGTCTTCAACGTTTAACGTGTGTAATAGTCAACTGAGATGTTTTCCGTTTAATAATGCCAGGATATTCATATCGTCAGCAGGAAGATATGATTTATATATCCGGCCGAGCGGAAGTTAATGAACGCGAGACTAAACGGCTGTATCAGATTATGTTTCCAGGCCGAAGGCAACCGTGCCACGCAACCTTTCTTGCTGTTTATTGTTGTGTTGCTTAGACAGTGTCTGTAGCACCAGGAACTATGGATCAAGGAAGAGCCAAATCTACTCGTACTCCTCACCGTTTGAGAACACATTCTACTGGCTATTGTAGACAATCCAGGTATCATCACAGGTCAGTAAGGTTCAACAAATGCGCGCCTCCCTATATTAACTGGTCATAGTCGCAGCATTGAGAAGACATGAAAACATTTATTTCTTTCTCCGTGGGCTGCCTCTCAAAAGTTTGTCTCTCGTATTCCAGAGACACAATTTGAAATCTTCCGGTATAATCAGGAACTGCCTATATTCTAGGTGAACAAAAGTAAAGAGATTCCAGTATGATAACGAAACAAACTACGTCCAATGACCGAAATATGAAAGGAAACGTGCCTACATAGTCGCAAGATCTATCTACCCCGAACTATTCATAATAGAAAAAAAGTTCTATCTACCCCGAATTAATCATAAAAGAAAAGATCTAACTACCCCGAAGAATTCAAAAAAAAATCTATCTACCCCGAAATATTCATAAAAGAAAAAAATCTATCTGCTTCGAACTATTCATAAAAGAAAAGATGTATCTATCCCGAAGTATTCAAAAAAGAAAAAAATCTATCTACCCTGAAATATTCATAAAAGAAAATATCTCTCTGCCCCGAACTATTCATAAAAGAAAAGATGTATCTACCCCGAAATATTCATAAAAGAAAAAACCTATCTACACCAAACTATTCAGAAAAGAAAAGACCTATCTACCCCGAAGTATTCGTAAAAGAAAAAAATCTATCTACTCCGAAAAATTCATAAAAGAAAGATGTATCTACCACGAACTATTCATAAAAGAAAAGATCTATCTAACCCGAAGTATTCCTAAAATAAAAGTTCTATCTACCCTGAACTATTCATAAAAGAAAAAAGTTCTATCTACCCCGAATTAATCATAAAAGAAAAGATCTATCTACCCTGAAGTATTCGAAAAAGAAAAAAATCTATCTACCCCGAAATATTCATAAAAGAAAAAATCTATCTGCCCCGAACTATTCATAAAAGAAAAGATGTATCTACCCCGAAGTATTCATAAAATAAAAAATCTATCTACCCCGAAGTATTCGTGAAAGAAAAAATCCATCTACACCGAACTATTCATAAAAGAAAAGATGTATCTACCCCGAAGTATTCGTAAAAGAAAAAAAAATATCTATGTACACCGAAATATTCATAAAAGAAAAAGTAAAAAAAAGTATAACGATCAACGAAATGGTAGATATTATGACTCGATAGATAAGTAACATTTTCTCGTGTCATTTTTTAAATATTTTCTTCCTTTTTACCTATTCTTTGCTTCTCAGTTCCTCCTTCTCCAAAACTATATCTTTATTAAATTAAATTCAATATAACTTGTGTTTTTTTTTTTCACACGTTATCACTGTTTATATGACTTTAATTTAGTCGAAAATCGCATGTTTTCTTTTAAGCGAACCACGTTGGCAGCCATAGTTTTAGTTTTTGGTGAAAAATAAAATTCGTAACAGTAGCTATACTATTATATATACTTATATGACAAACAAATATTTCATTTCAAAATAAATATTAAAAAAAACTGAAAACAACTTATTATTTAAAAAAAATATATATTTGATTTTAAATGGTTAAAATCCCGTCTTAGAAATACAAGTGTAGCAACAAATTAAAAAAAAAAAAAACTTTCACCACTAGAACGGTTATTATGAAGTAATATATTGCATATAAGATAAGGTAACTTATAAAAATATAAATTATTTATTTAATTATGCTATAGAAAAATTCTTTGACGAGATCACATACTGGTCTGGTGAAGGAATGTGCCGACAGAGAAATATTTTACCAAAAACGAGAAAAAAAATATACTGAATTTCAATGCTCCTATATGGCAGTGATTTCTAAAAGAATTTCTCACATATGTGGAAAACCTAAAGTCATCAGAAGAAATGTGTTTCTACATTAGGATGCTGATAATTCCATGGTCTGAGAAAGTAAGTACCAAGCAAGTCTCATCGAAAATGGCAAGCTAAAGAATACTAATACTCAGAACCAGGAAAATATAGCTTAAATTCCTTGGAAAAGTAATTAGAAATGAAGGCTTGGCAAACCTTATCCCCTGGAGGCATATTGAGAGAAAGAGAAATATGGAAAGGCAGTTAGAGAGTTATGTAACGTGTTTGTGCTGATCGATGTCGGATCTGGTTGCAGGAAGCTTAGCAAAGGGATAAAAATATCTAAGAGGTACACGAAATAGGAAGTTTTGGAGAGCCATATTCACCGATTTCTTTAAAAGAAACGATGCTTCCGTTTCTTAATATTGTGCTTAGCTTTTCCGTTTCTAATAATTATCTTAGCCTTTGGAAATTATCTTTAACTATACCAATGTATATTCGTATTTGAAGAAGACGACGACGAGGAGGAAGAATGAGGAGGAGAAGAAGACGATGAAGGAGGAGAAGAAAACAACGAATAAGGAAGGGGAGAGAAAATGACGACAACGGAGGAGGAGAAGACGAGGACGACATCAGTTAAGGATGGCTTGATTTTGTTTGTTTTGTTTTGTTTTACGGCATATCAGCCACAATGATTTAATACTGAAATTTCTTATTGTTTGTAATATTTTTCTACATAAATATATTGTTGGTAATTTTTTTTTCCTTCAAAATCTATTTCTAGTAATATTTTTTAAAAAATGTATAGTCTGTAAATTATTTTCAAAATTGTATAGCTGGTAATATTATTTTCCTTAAAACATGTTTGGTTTGGTTTATTTTCTGGCATATCAACACCTCAGTGGGTTATTTAATGACGCCAAGACTTTTATTGCTGGTAATATTTTTCTTCCAAAAATATATTGATAGTAATAATTTTTTACAAAGAATTTCTGGTATTAAAAGCTATTTTTATACTTTCATAGTGTTGTGATCTCTTTTGAGGGTTATTTGTCCATACCTGGCACACTAACAGGTGCTAACACCCCGGGTCAGCAATTAAGAGGTGGTTCCAAGCTCCTCAAAACATCCTGATCAGAGGCCTTTCTGTTGGACGTAGTTTATCGTCATACCCAGGACGCGGGTGTATTTTATCGCCGTAACCATGAAGGGGTAAAGGATGATTATGAGAGGATAACGAAAAAGATTGCAGTATATGGACATACCCTCGAAAAACCTAAAACCTCATCAATCTGTCCTGTGAGTATCAAATTTTCCAAACCCTTTTATCACATTATGTACTACAGAAATTCCATCTGTCTCATCCTGGTTTCAACATCGTCGTTGCTCTCATGTTCCCGAAACTGTATTCTTAACATCCTACTGTAGAACCACATTTCGGTTGCTTCAACACTTTTCTTCGTCCGTGATTGTCCAGTATTCACTGATATATATGATGACTGATATTATATAACAGTTCAGTAATTTTCTTTCTTGTTTGTTTATGAGGAAAAATTTCCGTTTCTTGATAGTATGCTTAGTTTTTGGAAAGTAACCTTCGCTACCCCAGTGTACACTTGTATTTGAGCATCGCACGTACTACCATTAGTTATAATACTTCCCTGCCTGTTTTACTTGAATCTTCAAATTTGTATTTTGGACGGTTATTGTGTGGAAAATTGATTTGTTAAATGCAATTGAGATATTAACCATTGGCTACCGGTATATACAGTGAGGGAAAGATATATTCGTATACTGGGATTTTTCATTTATTTAACATTTTATAATTCATACATTATTTGTATGACATGGCATAATGCAGCAATATGCAAAAAAAAAAACAAAACAAAACAAAACAAAAAACAAACAGAACAAATTGCTATATCAATGGAATCATATAAAATTTTAAAAATGAAAAGGAAAAAGTATTTGTACAAAATTATAATACCTATTTAATACTTTGTAGTATATCCCTTACTCAATTCAACGGTATCCTGTCTTTTTCTGTACCTTTTAGTCGATGATTAGCAAGTTCCCATTGATATTTTACTCGATTCTTCTTTGCGTATTTTCTTTAGGCACAGGATGTTTTTCGGATCTCTTTTATTCTTTTGATTTTTTAATAAACACCAGAAATTCATTATTGGATTTAAGTTTGGAAACGGTGAGTGCCATTCGAGTGTACAGACATTGTTTTCAATAAGCCATTTTTTTCCTAGACTTAGGAGGGTCATTATCTTGTGACAAAACCAATTCATTTAAAAGTCCAAGTTTTATTACTGACCCAAACAATTTCGAGTCCAAAACACTTTGGTATATTTTTTAATTCATTCTTCCATCTATTATCTCTAACTTACAAGTACCATTAGCAGAAAAAAACATCCCCAGGCCATGATTTTGTAACCAACAAATTTCGCCGTTGAGTTAGTGTTCTTCGGTGCAAAGTCTGCGCCGTCTTTTCTCCAAATATGAATCCATGAATTACACCCAAATATTTCAATTTTTGCTTCATCTGTCCATAAAAGATTTCCCCAGAATGGTTCAGGTTTATTCTTATGCTCACAAGCAAATGTTACCCAGCCATTTTTATATTTCTTCAATAGGAGTGGAGTTTGTCTTGGAGAACGAGTTCTTAGTTGAGTTCTATGAAGTTCTTTGCTTATATTTCGCTTCGTAACAATAATATCTGAAGCTTTTAATTCTTCTTTTATTTCTTTCCGAGTAGTCTTTTTTTTAATTTTGCGCTGAATTATTCTCATTGATCTGAGAGAAATCTTGCGTGGTATATCTGATCTCGATTTGTTTTCAACAGTTACTTTTTATAATTAGCAGTAATGGAACTAATAGGAGTAAATGGTATATTCAGAAATATCTCCTATTTTCCTGCAGCTTTTGCCTTCATTCCAATGTTTGATGATCAATTCTTTTTGCTTATTTGATAGTTCCTTGTCTTTTAACATGATGATAATTATTGGGTATGATTTGTGGCCAGAGATAACCATATAAGCCTTTATAATGAGTTGCGGAATGTTCTAGATTATTCCGGTAATGAGATAATTGAAAGAATGTAGAAAAATCTGAAAAGAATGTAGAAAATAAAGGTAATATAAACCTTTTGAGAAGGAAGACATATTTTGTACGAATACATTTTTCGCCTCGAAATTTTATAAATAACACATAATTTCATTTATAAAAAAAAAAAAAAATCTAAATGTTTCTTCACATTGTCGGATTATGCAACGGCGGAGAATTATTGTATTTTTTTTCTTATAAATTAAAACTATGTTAATTGAAAAAAAAATGATGATGTACGAATATTTATTTTCCCCACTGTTTGTATATATATATATATATATATATATATATATATCGCTAAAATGAAAGTATCTATTTTCTGGAGTTTTGTTTTGATAGAGGATATCTTGGGGAAAGCATTCATAGTAATATTTGTTTTGGAACAGATGATGAAATGTCACCCGAAAACATCTTCATATGTCCGATCTTCTTATGTAGGAAAGAGAGGGGAGACGGCGAATGTCTTAAACTGCCCTGTAATTTCACACGTGAGAATCGTTTTTCTCACGATTCATCTCGTATTGAATCTCATTTTGGTTCAAGCCTCTTCCTTTACGAAGGCAACGAAAGCAATTATGCTATAGCTGAACAGATATCCTTCGAGAGCGACAACTGACTTCGTTTATTTTTCCTTGTTCCAGTGAAGAGCGAATCTAAACAATCCTGAGATATTCATGAAGGCATGAGAACAACAATCATTGCCAACCCTTAAACGATATCCTTTACCAAAAAGTGAAGAACTTACAGGGTGCCATGCAATAAAATAACTTACCTGAATATAAGATAGAATACTCGATTTGTTATTTATGGTTTATCTATCATTTCTATGTGATTTAAAGACGAAAAATGCTTCGTATTGAGCGTGCAGGCTTACAGTAACCTGTGTACGTCATCTATTCCCTATCGATGCCATAACCGGGTTTGACGCTGCTTAACTTCGTAGATGAAAGAGAACCATTTTTTCAACGTGACCTAGCCGGAAGTAATAGGGTCGAAAAAAAGTTATCAAATCATAAAAAATGCAAACTGAATTGCATTTTATGACATCTGCATAAACATATGGTTAAATTCGTTTTTAATAAATATTTGATTCTAATGTGGTTTTCGTATTTCTAACAATTAGGCCACGATTAGAGTTAGGAAATATAAAATCAATTAATTATTATTTAGTCAGCTTAGGCGATCATGTATCGAAAGATACATGACTGACGAGGCAGAATTTTTCCCCTAGTAGTTTGCTATTTCTTTTTGTCATCCAAGGTAAGAGAACCCGGTCTGTCCTGCTATTTTACCCATAGCTAGGGCAAAAGAAGATGATTCATACGTATTCCAAGGGCATGAGCACTTAAGTGAAGTCGAACGAGGATGTCGGAGTCCGAAACCCGATCCGCTATGCATTACTCCACTGTTCCTTCCCATTATGTTTAGGAACAGAAAAACGAGTTTCATTTTATTAGATCAATATCTTATTTGGTCATAGATATTTATAAATAAACGTTCATGTTTTCTTTAAACTAAGTATTGCAGGCTTACACAAATGGGGGCATTTCAGGACTTATCCCGTTATAGGTATATACAAAAATTTACAATTTTAAGAATTTTTAATTTCTACCAAGAGAATATAATTGTATATTCTGCTTACATAATACAAAGAAAATATAAATTTTAACGCTTCTTTTAAAAATCTTATCTTATAGTCCGAGAAAATACCTGTTAAATCATAACTTTAAAGTGTGCGAATATAAATTGTAAAATTCATACTGTACAGGGAGCGATGGATACATTTGTCATCTAAATAATGAAACTGAAATAACACTGGCATATTATTTTAACAGATATATTTACCGAAATTACAATTATTAAAAGTAAGATATCTTGAAATACTAAAGAGTCACTTTATTCAATAAAATCTTTATTAGCTTCAGCCACGGCCTCCAGATGACTTCGGAATCTCCTGCAACACTACTGGACAGTTTCCTTGTTTAAGTTGGTGAATGCTGCCATAATCCTTGCCTTCAATTCCTCTTTGGTATTACAAAGACTTATGCTGATCTCTCTCTGTCTTAAAGAGGCCCCTCGGAGAATAATCAAGGTGCACTTTGGGGAGTTAGGTAGCCATATTTAAGGGGTGACGTGGTCGCAGAAATTGACAGCCATGACTAGGTTCTCCTTCTTGTGTGGCATGATGAAGAGTCACATTGTCAGACATAGGGTCTTCTATTAGCCACTATCTTGACAGAGGCACTTCATGTAGGCCTCCTTTCTTGAATCTGAGTGCCTCACCAACAAATTATAATGTTCTTCTTTATCTGAACGATCAGCTACCGTACCTTCCTAATCGCCATTAGACCAATCCATCTCTTTCCAAATCCTCAGCACTTTTCTTTGATTGAAACCCAACCAATCTGAAATGTTCGTATTCCGGCTTTAGGCGCAAAGGCCAAGTAGAACACCATGTCGTTTCCAATTCCTGACATAGTGAATGTGTCATGTTGCTCTTTTTCTCACAGACAGGGCCTACTGTCACTAATAAACTGGACAGTCGAGAAAAACAAAAACAAAGTTAAATGGGTGTTACAACAAAGTTAAATATATATAAATGGCTAAAATTTACTATAGATAGATATGAACAGATTGAGATAGATATATACGGGCACTAAAAGCAAAATTGTCCAAATCGTGTAACAGTATAATTGTCCATCCCACAAAATATTTAAAATACCACTAAACTAATTGAATTTCTTTTTCAAGTTTTTCAGATAAGACATTTAGTCATTTTTGCACACTTTGTGTAAAACTCATTGAAAAACCCTTTGAGTTATTCAGTTAGAAAGAGAATAGGTTAACATTGTTTTGTTTCATCCCCAATATGTCTTCCCAAATGGGCAATGGTGAGGGAAAAAAGATCATTCAGGCCTTCAATAATAGTACCTGATTTCATCATTTGCCTTGCATCGTCAAATCCCATTCTTGAACCATCAAGAAAATGGTGATTAAGTTTAAGAAATTCGGAACAGTAGAAAGGAATACTGGATCAGAACGAGGGATTATCATTTAAACTTAGAGCTAGAGAGATCAATTAGAAAAGAGTCACATCAATTCATAAGCCATTTGTTATGTGAGATATGAGTTACAGAGCAGTGAATCATCGACGGACTCTCACAGCTCTTCAGTGTGGCTAGACGTCAGAATCCTTCAAGCAGGGACCGAAATCCGACCGATTTGGCTTCAATCATAGATGCTTACCATAAGCTTTCACGTTTTCTATATGAAATATCTCATTGGCCCAGAGAGCTTAATTCAGTTGAAGAGCAATAAGTTAATAGCAGTAGAAACCATTGTTTTTAAAATCACCCATTTCTCAAGACAGCGCAACCGGAATTAACGGGAGAAAATATATTGTCCTCCATAGACAGACTGTTTCGCTGTAACACAGCTTCTTAGTGTGGCTAGACGTCGGATTGCTTCAGGCCGAGGAACGAAATATATTTGAACTTTATTTCTATCCTTCAGCTTCCGATCCTTAGCTATGATTAATCAATGATGACATGTAATTTTATTTTATGGTCGTTTTCATCACGCTTCTTCTGTTAAGTTTGGAGAGTAATTATACATTGTTATTGTTCAAAGTAGATTCTAAAAGTGTCATAAAAAATTGGAGAATTCCAGTAAGATATCTTTAATCATTTTTACGATACAACGTTTTAATCGTAATCAAACACAGGAAAAATTTTGCATTTACACGATTTGGACAGTTTTGCTGTTAAAACTGAGACAAATAGATAGACAAATATGAAGACACTTAGATAGATAGATAGGAACTGGTTAATAAATATACAGAATGGAATTAAATTAACGTATAGAAAAGTTAGACTTAAAGTCTATGATGATACAGTGTGTTACTTCATAAAAAGTAAAATCCCAATTAACTACGAAGGCCACACGCGTAAAGCGTTCGAAATAAAATCCACTCCGAGTAAACAGCTCTAAATCAATGCCGGAAAAGAATAAAGTTGAAGAAAATTTGGATCTGTTGATTGTTAAGTGTATCCTTGTTTTTCAGCGCGCAGCGTTAGGTTAACTTTCGCTCGGAGATTGATAGAGAAGAGCGAAGAAATAAGTCGTTTTCGTCAGCAATAATTGGGTCCTAGAAAAAGTCATTTGTCATTGTTGCCTACGGAAGTGTTCGTTAAAACCTCATAGCGAGTTAATGACACAACCAGTTGCACCTCTTCTGACAATAAATGGAATAAAAAGAAAAGACCAAGGAGAATATGCGAAAACAATACGTAGATTACTAGACAGGGAGTAAATTATATGAATTTAAAGAAAGAAAGAAAGAAAGAAGGGGGAGCGAAAAAAGGAAGACAGGATGAAAGAAAGAAAGACAGCAAGAAAAGAATTTACAAAACGAGGAAGAAAGAAAGAAAGAAAGAAAAAGAAAGACGGAGCGAAAGGAAGGAAGGGGGGATGAAAGAAAGACAGAAAGAAAGGAAGAAAGAAAAGGAAACAAGCGGGGAAAGAAAGAAAGACAGAAAGGAAGGAAGAAAAAGAAAGAAAGAAGGAAACAAGGAAGAAAGGGGAAGAAAGGGGAAGAAAGGGGAAACAAGCGAAAGAAAGGAAGAAAGAAACAAGCGAAAGAAAGGAAGAAAGAAACAAACAAGCGAAAGAAAGGAAGAAAGAAACAAGCGAAAGAAAGGAAGAAAGAAACAAGCGAAAGAAAGGAAGAAAGAAACAAGCGAAAGAAAGGAAGAAAGAAAGAAAGAAAGAAAGAAGCGAAAGGAAGGGATGAAGGATGAAAGAAAATAAATAAAGAAAGAAGACGGAGCGAAAGGAAAAAAGGAAGGATGAAAGTAAGATAGAAAGAAAGGAAAGAAGAAAGAAGACGTCGCGAAAGGTACGAAGTATGAAGAAAGACACAAAGAAAGGAATGGAAGAAGAAAGAAAAAAGGAAAGAAAGAAATGAATGAATGAATGAATTTGGCAGGAAATTAAATAAAAATAAAAATGTATAGAATGCTAAGAAAAGGCATGCAGAGGCAAGGGAAGAAAAGCAAGAAGGAAAGAAGAAAAGAAGAAATAAAAAAAAAAGAAACGAAAAGTAAACGAAAATAATGAAGCAAATATAAATTATATTAAGAAACAGATCCACAGTAAATCAACAAAAATAGAAAGAAGTTTAAAATGATAGAAAGAATGGAAGAAAGAAATAGAAGATTTGTAAAAAGGAAATATTCAATGAAATATAACAAGAACGCAGGAACGATAACATATTTTAAGTGAAAGAATATAAAATATATTTGCAACTAAATAACCAAAATAAGAACAAACATTTTTAAAAGAAAGAAAAACGGAAGAAGGTAAAATACAAAAAGGAATTCTCTCGTGAAATGACGATGAAAAATATTTTATTAAAATGGAAAAGAATAACAGAAAAAGAAAGAGCAGAATTCAAAGAATGAATTATATCCATTCATCATGAGATAAATTGAATCAGCAAATGTGGAGGAAAAACGAATGATTGAAGGAATAAATACAATTTTTCAGTGAAATAAATACAACAAAATGAGTAAAAGGAAATGCAGAACGATCTCAAAGATGAATATTGAAAGAAAGAAAGAACGAATATCGAATAATGTGCTGCAGACAGAGCGAATTATCGAATTCACGAGCAAAATAAAGAGATACAAAAAAAAAAAGAAATCAAGGAGAATAAAATAAAACAAATAGGCTAAGATATACAAGAACGACATTGAGAAAAAGAATGAGATGGAAACAAAGCAAATGGTGGAATCCAACGATATAAGGGAATCGAAATGAATGAAAATATAAGGAAAATAATGAATGAGAGAAACGTTGTTTGAACAGGTAAAATGGAACGGGAAAATAGGAGAAAATAAAATTGAAAAACCTAAATTAGTGCAAGAAACAGAAAAAAGAATTTAATTGTAAGAAATTAAAACACGAATGAATATTATTAAGAGAAATGAAGAAAGAAAAATGAAAAAAGTAAGAACTCCTAAAAAAAAAAAAAAAAAAAAAAAAAATACATTGACAATATACGATTCGTAAATCAAATCAATATTTTGAAAAAAAAAAAAAAAAAGAATCAAGATAATATTCAGATCAAATATAATGGTGCCAATAATTAAAATTGAATGAATTAAAAAGACGAAAGAAGGAATGAGAAAAATAATTGTTTTACATCATTGAAAGAAATTAAAGAATTCCAAATAAAAAATTGAAGGTAAGAAGTAGGAAAGGTCAAAGTGAAAATTTTGGAAATTAAATCACATCAAAAGAAAAAAAAAAGAAATGTAGAATATTTTAGAATAAATAAAGAATTGAAAAGAAAACACTTTCAGAAATAAAAAAACATACATTTTGCAAGAAGGAGTAAAAGAAAAATAAATAAAACTAGGAAGGAACGGTGAAGAAGGAAATATTCAAAGAAATAAATTAAATTGTTAAATGTCGAAAGAAAGTTTGAAGAAAAATAAATGGTCTGAATTAATGATCAACAAAGAAAGAAGTGAAATGTATGAGACTGAATGAGTTATAAATGCAATGAAGGAAAGAGATTGAAAGAGTTATAAATGCAATGAAGGAAAGAGATTGAAAGAGTTATAAATGCAATGAAGGAAAGAGATTGAAAGAGTTATAAATGCAATGAAGGAAAGAGATTGAAAGAGTTATAAATGCAATGAAGGAAAGAGATTGAAAGAGTTATAAATGCAATAAAGGAAATGAACGAACAGAAAACACAAGTAAACTAATGAAAGAATTAGTTTAACAATAAGCAATCTACATGATAATTTTAAGGAAATAAACGCTGAGGAAACAACGCAAACCTAAGAATGAGACCTCAATTAACATGGAGAAAAAAGTTCTATGGAAGCGTAAATTAGTAAAAATAGGAAGTGAGACAATTCGAGGGAAACGAAAGGAAAAACGAAATGAATGAAGACGAGGGAAATCGACAAAGACAGGCTTGCTGTTTGGATTTTTATAAATCCTTTATCTCTCACGTGTTAAATTTATTGAAGCCTTACATTTTTCTTTTGAGGAACGATGCCCAACTTACGCAAGAAGAAAGATAAATTCGATGGTTTTAATGTATCGATAATTAACACATCTTAAATTATTCCGACTAATTCGGTACGATCTAAGCCTACAAGATAACTACTGAGTAATTTCAGTTTGGCTTCATCACATGTATCATTGAAAAATAAATACAACTGAATTTTAAAATTTAAAATTCGCAGCATCTATTTTCAGTTCTGCGCATCAACGTAAACGTAAATTGATACGAATAAGACCAAGGATGAAACGCGTCACAGGAAAACGTTTTCCAATGTTTCATATATTTTCCCCCAAAATTGTTTCTGATATGTGAAACATTATATATTGTTCCCCCAAACAACGTTTTTGTTATAGTCGAACACCCCTATTCTATAGTTAATAGACTCTCCCACATAAGTAGGAGTAGTAAGAGTAACAAGTCAGTCGGCAGTGAGTGGATCAGTCAGTCGATGTCGGACGACAATTAGTCGGATATTAAAGTATCAGCCACTGTTTTCTTTTGTCCCTTGTCGTTTAGATTTCTTAAAGCGCAATGAAAGACTAAATATACATTTATAAGCCCAACAACAGCAACGTGTCCATAAATGTTTGGTGGAAATTTTCCCTATGCTTGTCGTTAGGAAAAATGATATTTCCCCTGATGATAATTCAAGACACCATACAGTAAACCGCACAGGAATATATAATTGGACTTCTGCTGGTCTACTCGGCTGCATCCGCCGTATTCACTCGATATCATAACAATAGATTATCACCTTTTTCTTTTTTTTTACACCGCGGCTAAATTCTTTGATGGAGAATATCTTTTCAAATCAAAACCATGGTCAAGAGATCTGGAATTTTACTAAAAAAGTATCAAAATTAATTCTGGGAAGTGACAATATCTCGTTGTGAAAAATATTTATGGCGGGTGATTTTTTTTTTTATTCCACCGTATGAATTTCGAATCCTCGTGGGCAAGTGTGTTATGGAGTACGAATGTTTTTCTTCCTTCGTATGAATCCGAATACTGTCGTCAAGTGTTGTATGGCGTACGAAAAGTTTTTCTTCCTACGTATGAGTTCGAATCCTCGTCGTCAAGTATTGTAGAGTACGAAAGTTTTTTCTTCTTCCGTATGAGTTCGAATCCTTCGTCGCCAAGTTGTTATGTAGTGGTTTCACAGTGGAGGCTTGTATTTGTACTAAGTCGGTCCTAAAACAGGTTCGACCTACAAAACGGTAGAAACTTGATATAATAGATAATGACGCAGAGAAATCTACTTGTGGTCGCTGATACTTTAGTATCCGACTAACGGTCGTCTAGCATCGACTGACTCGTTACTCTTACTACTCCTACTTATTATAGATGGAAGAGTCTATTAACTATAGAATAGGTATGTTCCACTATAACAAGAATATAGGTTCATATCTGATACTGATGACTGTATTGACAAAAAGGATGAATAGTCTTCTTAAACAGTAAGATACCATTTTTTTGAAGAAGCAATGCAGTTATTGAAAAGCGGATGTGAAATTAATGCATATAAGATTTCACATCACTAGCATCATCCCTTCATCGTCATCCTATGAATATTTTAGCTGATCCTAGTAATTTTCTCTCTTATCATACAATTTTCTTGGAGTTTAAATTCTAGAATTTGCTCAATTTCTTCCTTTTCTTTCATTGAATTTTTCCTCTTCACTTTATGGGGAATGTTATTCTATCGTTCATCATTTTATTCTGTCAATCCTTCATTCATTCATTGCACGCAAGGTTTCCCTCTTATAAATTCTGTAGCATAAAGGATAAAGTTGGAGATTCTCCTCAAAGATAAAGAAGTCACTTCAAGCAACATAAATGTGGTGATACAGAAGGATGCTGCGGATACCATCGACCGGACATGTGAGCAACTGCAAGGTTTTAGATAAAATAGAAAAAAAAAACTAAAGGAAGTTGAAATTCATAGGGCACGTAATCTGATACTTCTGATAGAGCCGGAGTAAAGAGGGACAAAGAAAAGGGGTGCGTGACATGCATGATGGGCTTTAGTAAATGGATAGCAGTATAGTGTTAGGTAGAAACAGCTAAACGTTAAAATTTATTAAGGATTTCAAGGTACAGGAAGATTTTGAGGTTGATGATTTCCTACGTCCGGAAGGGACACGTCATATAAAGATGTAGCATGGATGAATCACGTTTGTGAATACAGAGTAATCATTGTATAATCACAGGTAAATAAATCTCGATTGACGATTCTGTTTTCCTTTACCAGTTATCTGGCGCAGGAGAAAGGAATTTTTACATGTTCGAATCTACTTTTACAAACCAGAAAACAATGGCTACGACTGGAACATGAAATTGACTCGCCAATTTCAAAATTCTACCTCGATGCTCGCTACACTGCTAAAAGATGAATAAAGCAATAAATTAATCATAAAAGAGATTAATTTATAAAAGTAGGTTTTCAAAACCCTTCGCTGCTTGTTGTCGAAATATTGACAAACATTTTTTTCTGAATATTTCTGTTTGCCAAAAAAATTTAAGTACATGAAGCAACCTTTAAAAATGCAGTTTTAAACATAGAGGCTTTTAGCTGGGAATGAAAGCAGAATATGCAACTATTTCAGAAACACATTAGATTCAAATGTGTTTAATTTTTTTTATTTTTTTATACTTTTATAAATCCACGGCACAAGTGTGAATATAAATGTGCGTAAAAAATTGTGATGTAAAATGTAAATTGGTTACGCTCGATGTGAATACGAAAAAAACTTTAAATATTCTCGGATCTAATACCAGCAATGTGGGAAAATAGAAAAGAGCCAAATTATTAAGTCGAACTGATCGTTGGTGAAAAATCAGAGAAAAAATACACGTGAAAAAGAAAAGAAAAGAAAAAACGAAAAATGGACTGTGGAATCGGAGTACAAATCCAGAAATGCAATACAGTGTAACCCGGATACAAGAGAGTTATCGGGACCGGAGAAGAAGTCTCTTATATCCGGGTTTCTCTTATATCTGGGGTTCTCTTAAATCCGGGTTTGGTCTATTTTATATACATTAACACAGGCTCTAATTTGGGACCAGAGAAAATCTCTCTTATATCCGGGTCTCTTATATCCGGGTTACAATGTACAATCAAAAGACGGAAAATTTGGTCAAGTGAATAGCGAAACGAGACTGTGGTGACGGGAAACTGAATGATTATGTCATGATATTAAAGGATACTCACAAACAAAAAAGGAAGAAGAAGGACAAATAAAAAAAAATGTAATGGGTAACAATTTATAAAGTATTAATTATAAGAAAGATGAGAATCTTAACATAAAAGGCTAATAACAAGGACCGTGTCAAGAAAGACAGGAAACGACAAAGCAAACATAGGATAATTATAAGGGGATATTTTTAAAAGATTACTCCAATATATGATTCGTCAGCCATTAAGATAGGTTTTCGGTTAAAATAATTAAGATGATTTAGGTGTGGCAGTAATGAAATTCGATTTTGCAAGAATTGATGTTGAGGAGAAATAGAGATTGATTTTAAACAATTCAGATTTACCCCAACCAAGGCTGTAAAACTCTCCTGGGTAAAACAATAAACTGCGTCCAACAACAGGACATCTGGTAGGGTTTTCGAAAGCGTGGAACCATTTCTTGGTTACTGGTGTACCCGGGTACTACCTGTTACAGTCCCAGCTAACGGTAAATATTTAATACCGAAACAGAGGTCAAAACATTATGAAAGTGTAAAAATAGGTTTTAATACTAGAAATAATTTTTTGTAAAATTATATTTGAAGAAAAAAATTATAGCCAGCAATGAATTCTTGAACACATTACCAGTTATACATTTTTGAAAAAAAAAATATTACTAGGAATATATCTTTGTGAAAAAATATTTGCTGCCATATATTTTTGAAAAAAAATATTACCAGCAATAAAAATCCTGTCGGCATTAAATAGCCCACTGGGGTTGATATGCCGTAAAAAAAACCAAACCAAACAAAACCAAACCTAAAAAATCTTGTCGGCATTAAATAAACCATTGCGGTTGATATGCCGTAAAGTAAACCAAACCAAACCTAAAAAATCTTGTCGGCATTACATTACCCATTGAGGCCGATATGCCGTGAAAGAAA
This sequence comes from Acanthosepion pharaonis, assembly GCA_903632075.3. Classification (NCBI taxonomy): domain Eukaryota; kingdom Metazoa; phylum Mollusca; class Cephalopoda; order Sepiida; family Sepiidae; genus Acanthosepion; species Acanthosepion pharaonis. The sequence goes on from CAHIKZ030005450.1 coordinate 291,017, forward strand.
CAAAACCAAAACTAAAAACTCTTGTCGGCAGTAAATAACCCACTGAGGTTGATATGCCGTAAAATAAACCAAATCAAACCTAAAAAATCTTCTCGGCATTAAATAAACCATTGAGATTGATATGCCGTAAAGGATACCAAACCAAACCTAAAAAAAAATCTTTTCGACATTAAATTACCCATTGAGGATTATATGCCGTAAAAGAAACCAAACCAAACCTAAAAAATCTTGTCGGCATTAAATAACCCATTGAGGTTGATATGCCGTAAAGGAAACCAAACCGAACCTAAAAATCTTGTCGGCATTAAATAACCTATTGAGATTGATATGCCGTAAAACAAAAACCAAACCTATGCCATAACACCACTACGGCACAAGGGTTTAAGTGTGTAAATAAATTGGAAAACAGAAACCTTATGATAGAGCGAGAACAATGTGAAAGTAATCAGGAAGTTAGTAGATAACGACTGACATATCATTTAAATTTTAAAGATCATCGTTTGCTGGAAAGAATGGGACAAGAAGAGAGTTCCAAAAGCGAGAATTGAAATAAAAGGCACTGTTAACATAGAACTTATGGGGGTTAACAACTTGAATGGGGCGTGGGTGAACCTTAAAAGGCCGTTCCCGCGTTCTTAATCTTGCAAGGAAGGAACCTCTTCCATGGACCGTCATAATAATAATATACAACAATTTTTTATATATATATTTTATATATATATATATATATATATATATATATATATATATATATATATATATATATATATATATATATATAGATAATTCTAATAATCTTTTGCGTTAGATTTAAACTCTCTAAATTGATTGTACTGCTGTTCTTGCGTTCTCAATCTTGCAAGGAAGGAACCTATTCCATGGACCATCATAATAATAATATACAGCAATTCTTATTATATATATATATATATATATATATATATATATATATATATATATATAATTCTAATAATCTTTTGTGTTAGAGTTAAACTCTCTAAATTGATTGTACGCTGTGTTTTGAAGACATTAAATTTTGCCTTTGATTTTTGCACAAAATTTAGAAAATCATTTCTTTTCGGTTTTTCACCTTCAAAGGTGTAAATCCTTCGAGTAAATTTGGACTCAAAACCCGTAATGAAGAATTATCCATCAAACAAAACAAAATTCTATCAAAATCGGATGAAAACTGTGGAACGTATAAAAAACATCCGATCACAAACACACACACATTTTGAGAATTTTAGATATAGAGACAAGATAGATTCTGGAAAGAAAAAATGTCTAGCACAACACTGCGAACTAATATTCGTAGCACCTTTCGTAGTACTGGATTCTATAAAGACTTTCAACTTCATGTCAACCAAGAGTTTTAGCCCTGGAAGGCGACTTAAGACATTCTCCTGGAGCTTAGCTTCAGCTAGGCTGATGGAACGCAAAAAGGGATCTGTCAAATTGAATTGGCTTTACAGCTTATTAAAGCAAGAAAATATTTTTAGGTTGTAAAATTATTATGATTGGAAGATATTAATTTGGTGATATATGTCTTAATTAACCCATAGCTGACCGGAACTAGTGTATCTATACCTTTCCCAAGGGCATTTACGCCTAAGTAAGTACAACAAACAGAACGGGAATTGGAACTGTTCGATTAAAAATTATGAGCCGTTATCCACTACACCACCGGCACATGCAATTTGATATTCCTATCCAGTCACTCATCTAGGTACTGAGCAGGCACCACTTTGCATAACTTCGATAATCATTAGGGAACCGGTATTTCACCGTGCTATGGCTGTAAACCTGTTAGGATAAATAGGATGGTACATGACAACAATCGCCCCTTGACATGAAGATGTTGGGTAGTTAGTTTTCAGCTATTTTTTTCCACGTGGCTTTTTATAGAACAGCCTAGAGTGTATAAGGAAAAAAGTTGCCTGAGTGGGAAATTCGGTTTATTTGTGGAATAAGGAGGGAAAGAATCAGAATGGATCGAACTATCAATGAAATATTTACGAAATTAAAATTCAAATAAAAAAAAAATATTAAAAGGAAGCTAAAAAGAAAGATAAAAGTAAAATATATAGAAGTAAAAAAATATAAGGAAATATTTAAAATGAATATATTTATCATTAAAAAAAGACATGAAGAATAAGAATCGCCCGGTTCACACTCCTCTCAGCTCTTTTAAACAAATGTAGAAGCTTATTCCTTGTTTCCTGTTTAAAGGTGAGTTTCCGGTCATTCTAAATTATTTTCCTCCTCTTTCGCTTCCAGTAAACCATTGTGTCCTAGTGGTATTATCATCTTGCATAGTGTGAATTGTTTAAAAATAAAAAAAGATAATTAGATAGATAGATAGATAGATAGAGATAGATAGATTGATTGATAGATAGAGATAGATAGATTGGTTGATAGATAGATAAAGAGATAACGACAGTAGCCTGTAACGACGAGTATTAACAAAGAAGTAACAGAAAATCAACTGAGAGAAAAGGGAATATTAATAGGGAAAACAATGTTAAGATAGATGACATGATGGTAGTGTAGGGAGACAGAAGACAATCATCTATTTTTCGTCGAGATATTCACATGGGTTACGTTACGGGCGCTTATTGACGTCACCTCACACAGCGACAAATGTGGCCTATCCTTTAGTCGGTTTACAGAAGCCAAACAAAGATGTTGCTTTCTTTAGGCTGTACCCAACCCACGGCCCGAGTTGAGGAAATATCTGCCTCCCCAGCATATTAGAGTTTCATGTTGCCGTTTCCCTTGGGGAATATATCTTTCCCAAATATATAAAGAAACGCTTGCTCGCAGTACTTTAATTTGGGAAAACCCGAGTCTCGCCGTTTTCCCTTCGTGAAATATATCCTCGCCTTAGAAAGAATAGATGAATCCGACCTGCATGAATCTGGAGCCCTAAACATGGCTTCTCCATACACAGACGTATCTCCATATATGTAACACCGTTCCTTTTGTTTCTCCTTACTTTCTGCTGGATGTGTTGATATATGTGATATATTTTCTTCTCAGCGTGGGACACATTACTATATGTATATTAACATTTTTTTATACGTTATTTATATGCACAAATATGTAAAAAAATGCTCCGTGTGTAATAAACAGTATTAACAACATTTACCGTCCTGATTGTCCGAGAAATTTCATAGAAAATATGCATACTCCGTTAGGAATTGAAACGTTATTCTACACAGAACCGTCATATACCCTGACATGCTTTACCAGTTTAGCTACAAAGTCCGCGTCTGGTTAGAATATTTGGTTTACAGTTTTTAAACAACAAACTTATAATCGACTTTGCTAAGTAGACGCGGCTTTCTTAGCCAATCTGGTATAGCACGATATATAACGGTTCTCTGTAGGATAGAGTTTCGATTCCTGTCAGAGAACGCATATATCATTGAAATATCTTGGATATTCAAGCCGATATTGTTATAAATAGAGCCTTTACTTAAAAATTTTGTCTATATAAATAACGTATAACAATAAAATATACTGTGCAACCTCGGTTTTCGAACGTCTCGCATGTTGAACAGAAAATTCTAGATGAAAATGTCTGGGTTATCGAACAAAATTTCGGTTCTCGAACAACATTGCCGAACTAAGTTAACCCGAACGGAATAATTTCTGAGTCGACCGCCATGTTGTATACATTCGTGTGTTGTGTTGTGCTTTTTTTTCCAATTTTATTATACTGTGACTTTTTCTCTACGTAGATTTCTATTGTAAAAATCGTTTCTGTTTACGGATATGTCGGATTACGAACGGCCTTCAGGCACGAATTATAATCTTGAACCGATGTTCCATTTTATTGAAGGATTAGTCGGATTACTCCATTTCAATATATATGTATATATAGTTTTGTGTATGACTTAGTAGTATTAAAAGTCCGTCGGAGAACCAAGCATGTTTTGTGATTCCTTTTCCTTTTAGCCATTCCGTCCAGTCCTTGAGTTACCGTGTTATTGTATCACGTATATATTAATGCCCATAGCGGAGGAAATAAAAATGGATGAATAAACGTTTCTTCTTTTTTTTCTCTCTCTCTCTCTCTCTCTCTCTCTCTCTCTCTCAACATGGCTTCTCCATACACAGCCGTATCTCCATATATGTAACACCGTTCCTTTTGTTTCTCCTTACTTTCTGCTATGTTTAGGGCTCTCTGTTACTATAGAAAAATCTGAAGTGGAAAAAAAGAAATAAAGAAATTCTTCATTAAATGTGATTGACAAAACGAAATATAGACAAGAAAAATAGGAAAATTAAAATTAAAAATTGAATAAAAAAATACCTAATTAAGAGAAAAATAAATATAGATTTAAATAAATATAAAAAATTAATTATAAACAAATACTACCAGAAAATAAATATCAAGAAATAAAATAAATATCTAAAAATTAATATCGAATCATAAATAATTACTGAAGAAATATTTTCGCAGGGAAACAAAATCTGATCAGTAGAATAGCATAGACATTTTAAGAGGTAATTCAGAACCTAAAGGAAAGAGCGTTAAAAAAAAAAATAAGTATATTAGCTTAAATTAATCAACTACATCTATTAAATATGATTGTTATATTTCGGAATTATCAAATTACGGTAATGTGTATAGAGTAGAAATACCTCCCACATATAACTCCCAGTAATTAGCTAGATGGCGACCGCATTGCCAGTAATGACTTAGCCTTATGCGGGAGGTATTTTGGGAGGTATAGTAATTTACGATACGAAATTATGGGACACCTTGTCAGGATCGAACTCACTGCTCAGTTGTAATTCATCTAGTGAGACAACATTGCTCTCTATTTTACCATGTCGAAGTGCACGGATTGATTTTCTAAGCGTAGCTTAGATATAACACAAAGCCGAATTTTCTGTGTACATAGCCATGATCAAACACAATAATCAGTCATAATTGATCTCGTTAACCATTACACTGTATCGTAGGGGCCAAATGATTTTCTAAGCGTAGCTTAGATGTGGCACAAGGCAGAAAATTTGCATACAATGAGGATCAAATTCACTACTCAGAGGTATTTTATCTACAAAGACTGTTAACCACTACACCATGATAAAAGGAACAAAATATTTTCGTAGCGTAACTTAGATGTGTCACGAGGCCGAATTATGGGATCGAACTTACTACTCAGTTATAATTGATCTCTCTCGACGTTGAATTTGCTAGATGTTTTTCTAAGCATAGCTGTCGTACAAAGCTGAAGAGCATGGAGCAGTCAGTGAGGATCGCACACACTTGACAGTCGTAACCGATCTAACGAGGCAAGTCTGTTAGTCATTACACCACGCCGAAGTCCCCAGGGATATGTGGAAGGTATTTTCGTCGCATCCTACATATCTGTTACCCATTCTTATTTTGTTGCGAATTGTTGTTTTTTTTTTCTCTCATGAATGTCACTGAAATATCTCTGCTGTTTTTTCTCTAATAATTTTTGAACAATGAATTAAGAAATTAATAAATGTCGAAAAAATAATATCGAAAACAAATACCGAAAAATAAATATCAAAAATTAAGAAAATATGAAGAAATACAAACGAAAATGTAAAAAAGGATAAAGATATTGAAAGAAATCTAAATGTAGATAAAATAGCAAGGAATCAATAAAAGAGAAATAGTAAGAAAAATGGTTAGAGAAAAGGCAGGGAATTAGGAAAATCCCAGATAACCAAAAAAAGGATTAAACAAAAACGAAACGAAACGAAACAAACGCTCGACAAATGCGGAAATAATAGAAAGGGATAAATATAACACAAACCAAATAGTATTAATATCATTATAAACAAATGCGAAATCTTTAACAACAATGCAAATCAAAAAAATAAAAGAATAAAGCATTATGCATTGTAAATGTAAAAGACGGAGTTCGGAAAGAAAGGAGGAAATGCAATGAATTATCGAAAGAAAAAATAATAAAAGAGTAAAAAAAAAAAATAAAAAAGAAGAAATTAAAAGAAAAGAATATAATTTGTCTTGCCGGCATTAATGAATGCATTACACTGATGTAGTGTCCTACGGTTATGCAACCTTATCAGTTGCGATCACCAAGTTAATTCAATAATCTCCAAAAACGATCAAAAATTATTGCTTCTTATATGTTTATTTTTCTTTGATTCAATCCACGGTTTCACCGCCATTTTCAACGTCATCTTTTCTCTATGCCCCGAAATTATATTGTTATTCAGTCCACGCTCAAATCAGCACAAAAGCAAGAAAGCTTATCTTTATGAGTCTAATGAATAGAGCACTTTATCATTTAGGGCGTGTTCTGCCAGGATCTGCCTCATCTCGACAACGGCTATTATGCTCATCCTTATCATTATTACCTCTTGACAAACGCTGTCGATGTCAAAGACTCAATTATGATCTTTATCATCATTAACTGCATCAATGCTATCTTCATTGTTGTTAAGACGATTTCTTTTACCTCCCTTTGTTTTTAGTTTCGGCGTTCATTTCACGCCTGGAAAATGCCTTTCATAAAGTTACTTTGAAATATTTCCGGCTTTCATATCCATAATCAGAACCGTTATTCAAGGGACAATCATCGACGCGTTGATGAAAGCTTAACCTTCATTTTGCATCGACATTTGAATCTCCGCATTAGAGAGGGTTTCATTGAGATGTAAGTGTCACCTAAAAGGCAATGTAATTGCATCAACAACCGATACGATTACAAACTATTCGTTTTATTATCTGCCCGAAACATTTATCAAATTTCTTTTACCGATCTAGAAAATACTTTAATATAATATTCAAAAATACTTTAATATGATATTTAAAATTTTATAACTTTAATTTCTGGAACTTTTCTACCGTTGCAGGCAAATTATTTCTTCGCCCAATGATATGTTTGATTTAGTCCTGAACATCCAGTGGATTCTATTTATTCCCAATCAGCTTATATATATATATATATATATATATATATATATATATATATATATATATATATATACCCTTGGTAAGAACCCTTTTCTTCTCCCTGAAAACTATGGGAAAATAGGAGGACAGATTGGTTTTATACCCTTGGATGGCAACTAGGAGAAGGACAACGCTGAATTCAAAATCTGCGGTGTGGCTTTGGGCCCCATGTGACACGTAGTGCACCAGGTCACTGTATTCTACTCTTCAAAATGTGTGGTTGTTTCTGAACAAGCCCTTCTCAACTATAATCAAAACATATGTTCAGATGTCTGGCTGTCGGTTGCTTGAACCTCATACTTCGATAAACGACAGGAGAGTACCACACACACACACACACATATATATATATATATATATATATATATATATATATATATATATGGAAAGAGACAGAGAGGAAATTAGGATTATTAACATTACATCAGATATCAGATTCATATGACAGATAAATCACTAGATTTGTAAAGCTGTTTTTTTCATTTCTAAGGAGTGCATGGGTTTTAATTGTTTTAATGAATAAAATATTTTATTACCTGAGAAATTATTTTTTTCTGTCAGATATGAAATTAAAGTTAATCCATATGGGCTTCGAATGATCCGAGCGATACATGTCGATTTCTTTATACAGTTAACTGAGCTTGGTTTCAATGGTAAGTCTTTTCTGGTGGAGCCCCCTGGGGGTCCGTCCAGGGTATGAGAATATACTACATACTGCATCAAGGCCTCTCATCGGGAAGGTTTTGAGGAGTGTGGAGTCGGCTCTTAATTGCTGTTGTTCATAAATCTACCTTGAGTAAAATATACCAGTAATAGAATAAAAAAAAAATAATTACTAGCAATAGATTTTCGTAAAAGAACAAGGAATTACCATGTATAGACATTTGTAAATTGAACAAATGACTCTGACACTCCATCCCAAAATTAAATTCTGGTATTAAATGACTCCTAAACGTTTGATATGCCGTTAAAGAAACACATGAAGATAGCTTATGCGGATGCACCCGCGGGCAACATGTTACCCAATTCTCACATATATGACCAGCTTGACTTGGTACCTGAGGTTTCTAACCGGTCCGATATTTCTGACTCAAAGTGAAGGTCTGATGCTTTGATTTCCGGGTAGATGAAACATATACACACAGGGTATCACACCGATATCTCCTTTCTTTATTATTCCTCGTTTCATTATAGTAACTGAAGTTGTACGTTTTCTGGTGCGTCAGGCTTTGACTAACTTCGAATGATGTTATACTATCACAATTTGTATAATAACGGGGTCATTGTACTGTCATCTGTCAATGTATTCTGAGACGGGCCTTGATGATGTGTACTGTTACAGTTGTAACTTCGGACATTTCAATCACGTTTACTGATACATGCATCTCTTGTAGTCTGACTGTCTGCCTAACTAATATTCTTCCGAAAATACTGATTTTTAAAACATGGCCACAAATTAATTGAATAATTAAAATTAAACGCTAACTCACCCAAACAAAAGTAGACCCCAGATTCAACATCTTCAAGACCAAGGTGACATTCTACAGTTCCAAATTTCCAGAAGTGGAACTCCATCTTCCCAATTCGGTTAGTAATCTCGAACAAAATCATTGAAAAAGTAGATACTGAAAATAATTCGCCATCGCCTACGAAATAACACATATTGATGCAACAAGAAATCAAGAGCTTGACCTCTTCAGATCATTCACTAGTCTGTGTCAAAATTAATACCAAACAAATGCTTTTCGTGATGTACCCTTCCATACAACGATTTTTAGCGCATGAAAGCCGATTGGGACAGATACTTATCTTAGATTGTAGACACTCCTGTCTCAGGCTTCTTCAAATATATTGCTTGCAAAATATCCGACCTTATTATATAATAGCTTCTTTCTTTAATGGATACTTTTATACACTAGAACAAAAAAAAATGTAGAGAACGAACAGATAACCCTAGTTCACCCCTGAATAAGCTGCAGCCATAGCTCACCAGACCAACTACAACAATACCTCTCACAGGGAGCGGTTTAATATGGCATCTGCTGCATTCAGAACTGCTCGCCACCATTTTTGGAAAGATCTAGAAAATGTAAATTGTTGCTATACACATATACTTCAGGCCAAGTACGAAAGCAAACAATTTGGGTCCTGGGAGTTCTGGATGATATCCAACCAAATTCTGACTTGAGGCAAAGAATAAATAAATAGCACTGAGGCCATCTCTTTCTTGTCATATAGGATAAACAATTCGCCAAGATCTTTGCTTTTAAGTCAACATAAGATCACAAAGGTTATCTCCTTCCTACGTCTCATTGAGCACAATCTCAGTAATACGTTTCTATATAAAATCATGATCTTAGGAATACTACCTTTCCAGATAACATCCAAGCAGTTTTCCTTTAAAAAACTTAGCAGTAACCCATTAACTTAATGAATAAATCCTTCACAAATACTTGGAAGAATGCGATTGAAGTCTCATCCTCGTCTAATTATACACCCATCCATATTATCAGTGCCATGTGCAAACTTTCTTAAGCTATAATAAAAAAGTTGTTGATCACCTCACAAATGAAAACCTCTTGAGCAACAAGCTATGTGGATTTTGGTTGGCCTGCGTATCGTAATTATATTAACAATCGTTACTCACAGAATCAGAGAAGTACGAAACAACAAATACATATCAAGGAGGTTAGAATTATATATTTTAAAGGCCTTAAAAAGGTGGTGCTGAGAGGGTTATTGCACAAGCTCTCTTGATAAGGGATCACTTGAAAAGTCTTCTCAATTCACAAGTCCTTCCTAACGGGAGGTAATCGTTAGCGCTCACTCGTTCGCTTTCCGAGTCAACTCTCTTTCTACTCTAGATAAATGAACTGCGTTAGAGTGTAATTCTACTTGTGAATATCTATGCTGATCATACGATGGTATATGTGTTCACCTTAGCAACTGATCTCTCCTCTGATCTAGCTCCAACAGGAGAAAAAACTGAGTGGTCTCTCTAAATGCCTCGTATACCTAACTAATGACGTTCCATCATCACAGTGGGGACATTTAATTTTAATCTCTTGCAATGAAGGTATGATTTCTCAGGGACGACCATTGTCTCGAGCAACTATATTCATTGAAAATCATCACTGACCTCAAGCGGAACTTTTATATACGATCCATCACTAAAGATGCTGGATAGATAGTTGATTCCCTGTAGCCCTCCAGTAAGTACCTGACTCCCCCTACTATTTTATACCTTTATAAAATCTAATGGAATCTGGCCGAGATACTGTTCTGTGTATGGAGATGAACTACATTCACATCCCGGGCAAGACGGTGAACTACATCCGACAGAAAGGCCTCTGACCCGTGGTTGCAAAACCTGTTAGGGTACCAGATATGGGTAAATAGTTAACCCTTCAACTGGAGTCAAAACGCCATAAATGTGTAAAATTATATTTTAACACCAGAAATACTTTTTTCTAAAAATTATTAACAGCAATCAATTATTACCAGCAATATTAAAAAAAAACAATACCAGCAATCCATTTTTGAATAAGAAAAGAACATTAAAAGCAATACATTTTTTGAAAAAAACAAATATTACCAGTAATATATTTTTGAAAATAAATATTACCAAATAATTTCTTTTGAAAAAAGATTATCAGCGATAGATTTTTGAAGAAAAACAAATTTTACTAGCAACAGATATTTTTGGAAAAATATTACCAACAAAATATTTTTGAAGAAACATATATATCCAGCAATAGATTTTTAAAGAAAAAAATATTACCAGCAATATATTTTTGAAGAAACATATATATCCAGCAATAGATTTTTTTTAAAAAAATGTTACCAGCAATATATTTTTGAAGAAAAAATATTACAAGCAATATATTATAGAAGAAATAAATAATACCAGCAATAGATTTTTGGAAACAATTTGTTGGCATTAAATAACCCATCGAGACTGATATACCGTACAACAAACCAAATCAGACCAAACTACACTAGATAAGGCAACGTTTAAAACATGGAAATATGTCAAATGTAGTAATATAATTCGAGACATCAACATTTATGCGTACGTATCCAAAAAGGAAATTGGATACAACACTCATAAAACAAAGAAAAAGATAAGAAATAATGCTACTATAGTGTGGGCTATATATAGCAATCAGAACTGAATTCACCAAATAGAATAGATGCAATAAATTCCCTATTAATACAATTTGTTTCTGACAGTATTTGCTGTTAGACATTTTGACAGTCGTCTTCGAGTATAGAATCCAGAGGTTAGCAGTGAATATTTCGGAGACAGTAGGAAAGCGTAGTTCAGGTTAGCAGTGGATATCGCAGCAAAGTAGCAGAGCGTAATACTTCCTTCTGTCATCTTCGCCGGACAAGTTGGCACTGGTCATTCGGGTAGGTAAACGAAAATGGCCGCCTTTATACACGACGGATAGAATTTTCTGCGGCTTCTGATTGATTAACCTTCTATTGGTAGACTATAAAGTGAGTCAAGGCATTTGAACTAACTCACTAGTTATATATATATATACACAAAACACTGCAACGTTTGCGTTATAAAATGGAGCTTTAGTGATATCCAACGCATTGATTCCAAAATACGTAATCCACGGAGCAAACATCACATGCACAACAATAAAGATTATTTTGCTAGAATATATATCCTTAGTGGACAAGGATACATTCAGTGAGAAATATGTTTTGAAACATCACCCACAGGCCTTGTAAACTACAAGTTTTTGGTGAGAACTGCTTATATGAAGACTGTTATACAAAAAAGTAGAAGTACCAATTGCGTCTGGATGAACCAGATATCGAGTCTCGCCAAATTCATCGATAGCTTAGAAGCAATCGTCTTAATAGGGAATCAGAAGGCCTTATCTTGGAAACACAAGATTGCGTTGGCTTATAAGGCTAAAATCAACAAAGATTTCACAAATCCAGTCTGCCACTTACGTCATAAATTTGATGAAGCTGTTGACCCCGTAGTAAATGTTGACCATGTCCGTGCTGAGAATAATACATAATTAAACATTACAGGCCAGGGCAATATATGCATCGGCATGTCTGTTCGATGTGATGTTGAAGTCCCGAAACTATGGTGCAAACACCATCTAAATGATGTCGCAAATACCGACGGAGTAACTATACTTAAATATTATTCAAGTCTCACAGACAGAAAAAAACACTGATGCATAACAATTAGACATAGTCTTAAAAGATACAAAAAAAACTGTCTGCCAACTAATTCATATGATTTTCAAACCACGAATGATTTCGAATAATTCTAAAAGAAAAAAAGTTCAAAAGTTACCAAGTTCATAAGGGCCTTGAAAATCGGAATAGCAAAATGTATAAATTTAAAACTGTTGTAATGGGGGACATTTCTTATGATAAGGAATGGAACACAAATGCATACGTGTAAAATTTCTGGAAACATCAGCTTCTCAGAGCTACATAAAATTACTTTGTGTGAAACTGCATATAGCACCCGATAAGAATTACTCTCTAGGAAGAGGATATCACACAATAATAATAATAATAATAGTTTATTGTGTTTTGTTATTTCAATATTTACTCTTCAAAGGCAGTTTAGAAGGAGGTCGATGTGTTTAAGTCTTATTAATATTTTTGCTGTTGTATAAACCTAAACCCGTGCACCCAGTACACCTGATGCTGGGCTAATTTGCATATCCCTTGGACATGAGATGGGTCAGAGTTCAAAGTTTCAATAGCATATACTCCCCACCAATGATTAACCACACACAATATACTTTGCTTGAACATGTGCAATGTCTTTCTATAGTTCTTGGAACATTTCAGACTATTTCGACATGATTTCTTTAAGTATCCAACTGATCTCCAATGGCTTATTCAACACCTGTATTGATTTATAGAAAGTTTTTAAAAAATTTCATGTCTACTGTATCATATGAGGATCGGGCTTAACGGAATGTGAGTGAATGAGTTTTATATTTCAACATAGTCAACCTTATGGTACGTACAATTTATCCATTTCTGTTACGGTGCTAGGATCCTATTTATGTATGCACTTACATCTTGTTAGTAATAAAGCAACAGCAACAGATATGCCGCCATCTTCACAGCGATACTTATTCCTTGTCAAGTGATTTTTCATGTTGGAGAAAAGACGATAGTCATTTGAGAATAAGGAGTACGATCAAACATTTCAAAGACACAGGTACGCACAAAAGACATTGAAATTACAGGCCTTTGTGCTGAAATATTCACCTGATGAAATAGGCCTCGAACAGCTTGGTCTTGGTAGATTTTCGTAACTCCCTCAGCATGTTTTTATAGTAATGTCTATTGACAGTCTGGCCTTTTCAATAAACACAATAAATTCTGCATCCGAAGAACTGAGACCATCATCTTTCCTGCAGATAAAACTATATTGGCCTTATTTGGAGCAGCTGAGCAGGGATCATTCTATTGCTTGTTTTGTCCCGTTGTTTCTGACTCATAGCGAAGAATCAAGCCCTCATCCAGGTTTTGGAAATGTTCAAGGAAATCAGATAGATCTGCTTCAAACAATGTCAGTTTTTTTCTGTGATGTGCTCAACTTCTTGCACTTTTGATCAGATGTCAGAATATGTAAAACCCACCGAGTAGAAACCTTTTACATGGCAAACACTTTGTGCAGAATATTTTCAAATTTATCACGGGGTATGCTAATAACAATAGTTATTTGATTTATAGTTAATCACATCTCACCCATCATCTTCTAGTGAATAGAATCAATGTTTTTTTTTGTTTTTTTTTTATCGCTGAAGGCAGATGCAAAGTATCCACACCTGGGTTAAACTGCGAAATTCCCGCTTTCCTCCTAATTTAGCAACCATGTCATCATGCATGTCCTGGGGACGGGCCTAAACACATTTCATTAGGTATTTGATGACAACGCGATTCTTAATTCTGCCCAATTTCAAAAGATTTCGCTACGATATATATATATATATATATATATATATATATATA
>CAHIKZ030005450.1:307500-335000 GCA_903632075.3 Acanthosepion pharaonis
TCTATAAATAAAAAGGGTCATCATAAATTATTCCCTAAATAAATTACAACGAAAAAAAACCGTTGTGTTTCCCGAAAACTCATCAACTCTTATTTCTGACGTTTCTCGCATGAGATAATTGTAAAGTTATTTGACAAAAACTTCATAACTTTGAAAAAAACAGTAAAAATTATATGAACAAAAATGGCGACAGAAAATATGAAGGCGACGAGTAACATTAAGATGTGAAATAATTACTCAAGGGCAAGCAACAGCGCCACCTGCATTGCCAGTTTCACGTACAAACAACTTGAAGAAAACAATGCTGAGAAGACAAAAGGTGAGTAAATAAGAAAACGGTTGATAGAGGGCGCTTCAAAATATCAGCACTATCTAATTAAGACACGGGAAAATTTGAACACAAAATTAGTGCCCTCGTATCATTAGGGACTTTTTGAAATGTTTTTTGTTACTTGATTTTACTTCGAAGCAAAAATGCTTTGAGGCCTTTTTTTTTTTTTTTTTCAAAATTTTCCTTTCATTATAAAGTTTCTTGGTTTGTTTTATTTTACACATGATATATTATATAGTTTTGTGGCGGTTAGACATAATTTGTGATATTTTGGAAATAGGTTACTCAACAATTTTAAATACAACACGTGATCGACGTATATATGTAGTGACCCCCAAACACTACGAAATGTTCAAAGTGAGGCTTCCGACGCGAATAACAAGCAGGACAATATACTGTTTTCAAATATCTGGCGGAGTAAATTGCCTGACATTTCTCTTTTTCTCAAATACTGATCATACTATACTGTTCAGTTTTTATATTTTATGTTCAAAATGTCCTCCTTCGAATTCAAAACTCAATTCTCTTCCGTTCCCGCATGATTTATTACAAAGGCAGAGGTCATTTTATTGCATTCATATTTATTTCTTTGTTTAAGTTCCTCAAGGTTACTTATATGCGTCTGATAATCAACTGATTTGAAATGGTCCCAGAGAATACATCCTATAATCCTAGAGTGTGAGATTTCGTTCCCTAAGTGGCCACACAGTAAGGTCCCTTCCACGTATCCATTAATCCATATCGTACGTGAATTTTGACTCATATATATATATATATATATATATATATATATATATATATATATATATATATATATATATATATAAGCATGTATATATATAATGTATTTAGACAGCAATCACTAATTTATGCAGGTTTCGTTAACAATGAATTAATTTATTCTTTTTGTGCATGTAAATAAGTATTTATTATTAGTTTGGAAGGTCTCCATGTGTATTAAAATGAGGCTTAATTAGACTATGGTCAGATTGATGTAACGTGTGTTTTCTTGTTAAATATGCTATTGTATGTCCAAACATAATTATATAAAAATATGGTTTGGTCACAAGGAACATGTAAATTCGTAAAGAAAATTGGTTCTCTATAATTTGGAACTTGCAGGTGAACTATAATTTTTTACTATTATTGTTAGTATTTAGAATTTTTCATTAAATTACTCAAAACTCAGAGGCACCAGAGTGTTTCATGCTGAAGACAATCATGAAGCTGCATGAAACATTCTGTTGCCTCAGAGTTTTGACTTCAAAGTTTACTGATCTATATATATATACATATATATATATATAGATAGATATATAGATAGATAGATATATATAGATATAGATATATAGATATATATATATATATAATTTTTTGAATTGAAAATTATAACATGAATATGTTATAAAATCACTACAAAAAAGCTATTTTGTATCAACAATTTTGGTGTCTTATCAAGTGATGATACTGAATGTAGAATAAAGGGATTCTAAACACTTTATTCTACATTCAACATCATCACTTGAAAAGACACCAGAAGTGTTGAAACAAAATTACTATTCTTGTAGTGATTTTATAACATATTCATGTTATAATTTTCGAATAAATAATTGTATTTGGTCTACTTTGTATTGAACACTCTTTTTAGAATAGTACGTTGGGTTATAGGAATTTATTCCGTATACATTAATCCTATACTTATATATATATATATATATATATATATATATATATATATATATATATATATATATATATATATATCGATTCTCCCGTCAAGTTCGACGTATGAGGGTCAAGCAGATCAGTTTCCAGGAAACTGACAGCCCGACACCGGCACATGAGATTCGATTATATTGGTGAAGGTTTCGTGCAGGACCATCCACACTTTTTGAAGGGCCGAATACTGAGACCTGGTGCACTGCGTGCCACATGGTCCCCAAACAACCCCCCTCTGGTTTTGAATTCAGAGTTGTCCTTCTCCTAGAGCAGTTGCCATCCGATGCTATAGAACCCAGTCTGTCCTGCTATTTAACCCATAGCTGGAAGGAGAAGAAGAGGATTCACACCTTTCCCTAAGGGTATTAGCATATATATATATATATATATATATATATATATATATATATATATATATATATGTGTGTCTCTGTGTGTGTCTGTGTGTGTGTGTATATATATATATATATGTATGTGTGTGTCTATATATATATATATATATATATATATATATATAAGCCTGTGTAAAGAAACCATGGTAGCATTAGTGGTTAGTATTCCTTGATTTTGATATCTAATACTTTTGATATCTAATAGTATAATCATTAAATTATTATTGTTAGTACTTTAATTTTTTTCATAATTAATAAAGAATTTAATCTTTGTCATTTGGACGCCTTATTTATAAAAACGAAAAAAGCCAACATTCAATAACATCAACAATGACACGTCTGTAGTGTGCTGACCTTATTTGAAAAATAAAACATACTTACACCTCTTGTTAAATACATAAAACAATGCATATATTCTGTTAAAAGTAAAATAAAATTCATCCTTGATAATGGTTAAAAGTATAGACGAAAGCGGTTGAATATGTAGGATATCCGGAATATAATTTATGCCCCGAAAAGAAATAATTTACACGAAACCATGGAAAATTATATAAAAGAAATAGCCAAATAATCTTGTCACTCGTTTCTAAAACGTAACCAAATCATCTTGTCAGTCGTTATTTTTATACATGGTCGACGGCAGAATGAATTGAGAAAGCTACTGTGGGAAGATATATGAAATGAGAAAGCTACGAGGAAGATATTTTATCTTCCTCGTCAGTCATATACCGAATGATACATGGTCACCTAAGTGTATTTCAAGTTTAGAAACATAACTGACTGACTGCAGGCATGTAAAACCGAATAGTAAATTCATGTTACATATTTACCATTCTTGTATTATATTATAAATTTCTCTTCG
Source organism: Acanthosepion pharaonis (assembly GCA_903632075.3). Classification (NCBI taxonomy): domain Eukaryota; kingdom Metazoa; phylum Mollusca; class Cephalopoda; order Sepiida; family Sepiidae; genus Acanthosepion; species Acanthosepion pharaonis. The sequence continues at coordinate 310,805 of CAHIKZ030005450.1, forward strand.
CGAAATTTTTAGAGAAAATTCGAATGCCAAAAAATTTCAGTTAAAGATTGATGGCACATATTTATATTTGGGATAAAAATTATCATGTTCAGGAAGATATATATTTACCAAGTGTTCCACAAAGCTATATATATATATATATATATATATATATATATATATATATATATATATATATATATATATATATATATAAATTAAAGTCTGATGATCCAGAACCCTGTTAAAGGGGTTATGGTGAAATAGCTTATTACATGGAATCTTAACGTGGTCTGTTTTTTTATTCAAACATATCTGCTCTGAATTTTACATTGAGCTCTCTGGATATCATCCTCCTCGGGTCTACCCATACGGATTAGCTAAGTTTGCATAAACTATATATATATATATATATATATATATATATATATATATATATATATATATATTATTATATGAAAAGATTACTTAATCTTTAAATATAAATTTTGTCTCCACTTCTAAGTTAAGTGGTAAAATTTCCAGTCTTCATGGAGTTCTGGCATTTTTTTTATCGAAAATAATTTTTTCTTCCACGTTAAGTTTAATTGTTTTTATATATGGTTTGCATAGAAGCTATTTTATATTATTAATTAAATTGTAGTATTTACTAATTTGTATTATTATTTAAATTATAATATTTTATGATATATTTGTATAATTATTAATTATATTTTTATTAATAGTTTAAATCATTTATGTTATGTTATTATTGATGTAAGAAAGTAAATATTTGTTAATATGTACGCATTGACCCATTTTTTTCATTCTTCTTAATTAATAATTAATTTGATTAGTAAAATTGATATATATATATATATATATATAGATATATGAATGATAGTAAAGTATATATATATATATATATATATATATATATATATATATATATATATATATATATATATATATATATATATATATATATATATTTATGATAGTACGAATAGTAAAACTTCAGATGATCGTACAACAATTGAATTTTTCTGTATTATTTGATAAAAAAAACTTTTGGTAAGTAAATAAGGCAAATCTACCTTTCACCAATTACCAAAGTAGATTACAGGGTGGATTAATATATAGCGGCCCGCATTCACTCGAATCCATTATTTCCAATCACATACTAATACCCTTTGTAAGGTTATGCAGCCTCTTCTTCTCTCCTCCTACAAGCAGCTATTGGTAAATAGCAGGTTCTATACTTTTTGATGGAAACTTGTCCATCGCAGAAAAATGTGCGAAAAAAAAATCTGCCTCGTCAGTCACGTATCGGACTATACATGATTGTCTATGTGTATCACTTATGGTATATAACTGACTGACTTCAGGCATGTAAAACAGAAGAGTAAATTCATGTTACATTTTTACCATTCTTATATCTTACTATAATTTTCTCTTCGCGAAATTCTTGGTGAAAATTCGAATAAAAAAAAAAATTTCACTTGAAAATTGATGGCACATATTTACGTTTGGGATAAACATTATCTTGTTCAGAAAGATATTTTTTATCAAGTGTTCCATGAAGAAGTACTTAACTAAATGTTTAACGAAAGAGAAATTATGAAATTCAGACATGGACAACGTTGAAAGCAGATAAAGAAAGGGACTTTCAAATTTACGTTGTAAAGAATGTGTCCTCCATTAATCATTGTATAAGGTTAATAAGTCCAGTGAGAAACACGTCCTTTACTCAAATGCCTTTCTATTTTTCGTATATTTACAGAAATATTTGTCTATATCTATGCAGGTGGTTTGCACCCAATATAGATTCTGGATTATGTTAATAACCTTCCCAAGTATGTAAAGAATGCGTAGCCATCCCAAGAGTTATATGTGCCGAATTTTACAAGAAACATTCCGTAAAAATTTTGTTGCATATATATATATATATATATATATATATATATATATATGTATGTATTTCCATTCGGACGAGTTAGCTCGGACATTCATGACACTATCACGCCTACCATCGTGGTCCGGTATCACAGTCGGAAGGTCATTAGGGTAGCATTCTGTGTAATAATATATCTGGTCAATGTAGGCGGCTGTTGGGCCACCAGCACGTCTTCCGTTGTGGCTAGAGCAGTAGATCGCTAGCGAGTGCTTGATTCGCTCGCCATCTGTCTCATGGAAATCGCATGCTGAATTCGCGAGGCTTTGTAGAAATACCATGGGTTGGTCCATAGAGTTGTGATTTAGTTGGATGTTGTCTCCATGAGATGCTATGTACAAATCTCAGCATCTGAGTGTCGATTCCATCAATCTTAGACTTTAGCGTTTATTTGACGTCCCAGCAGTGGCACTATGTATTAACAGAGCCTCTAAAGTTTCTCGAAATTAGTTCACCTTTACAGAATTACATCCATGTTAGTTCTAGTCTTCAGCTATATGAATTTTCATACCTTTTCAGTAGAATTTTTCTCGCTTCCTCGGTATCTAAAAGATTAGACAGATATTATTGATTCACCTGAGATAGTTTGTTTTGTGTCTTACTTTTTGAAGCCTATGAATTCAGTTTTAGAGAAATTGACAAAGAATCCAACGTCGTTGAGAGTTATGTAGGATAACTGTAGCATTGGTAATTGTGTCTACAATTCATTGATATTTCGTCTACATTTGTCAAACATGTTTGCAGGATATCGGCTTTCTGACTGGCACAGAATAATCATAAAATCTTCTCCACATTGCAGAAACCTCATTATCACCTGAGTATGTCTAAGCCCGCTAAAATCTAAAATGCATAGCACAAAATTATTCGAAGACGAAATAACGATATATTCAATATATTGCTTGTGAACACTGACTTAAATACTACCTTAAGGAAATGAAGAATCACAAATAGTAAAAAGAATGGTAACAATGGACTTAAGTAACATATTTCCTTAAAAAATACGCTTTAAGAGAAGCAGTTTTGTAAATTTCAGCGGAGAGTGACGCTACCTTCTCGTTCAATTAATGTCTAATTTTGGCCTATTTGGGGACGACATGTTTCACTATCACCATTAAAATTGAAAAGGATCGGTTACTTCACAAATGAAGATAATGTATTAAACCATGATACATTCAGTGCTTGAGGGTATCACTTATAGACTTATGCGATGCCGGAAATGACTTCGTCCACGACCAGAAGCTGATTGGGAGGGAGGATATGAAGAACTGAGTGAAACAAAATGGGTATAACGTGGCGACTCTACGATGTCAGGCTTATTACAACATTTAACAAAATATACTATTGGTATCACTTAGATGTTAATATGATCTCTTTACTCTAACGAAAATATATAATTCAAAATTCTCTACCATGAAATTGAAAAAATCCACTCCTATATTTCAAAGACCTATTATATTAAGAACTTTAATGAAAATTTCGCAATGCAGGTTACATCCATTGTAAATACATTTATTTATCTAATTTACTGTCTTTGTCTTATTTGTTTTTAGACTTAGTAAAATTTAAGCTAAATGCGTGACCTCTCCGAGTTTGAAAAAGAGCAAATTGTTGAAGCTCGCATGGCAGGAACCTCGATCACTAAGTTTGCTGAACTGTTTGTTTTTTTCAAGATCTACTGTATCAAGAACACTGATGCAATTCGAGAAACAGGTTAAGATCTCTAGCAACCGTAGCAATTCGGGCCGGACTTGCAAACTTACTGATAGAAACTGACGTGCAATGTGGCAAAAAATCATCGGACAAATGCGGAAAAAGTGACTGCTGAGTCGAATAACTATCTGAATAGTTCGGTTTCTACTAAAAACGTTCACCGTGAGCTCCATAAGGCTCCATATCATGGAAGAGTCGCTGTGAAGAATCCTCTTCTCTCCATTCGCAACATTGAAAAGAAATCACAATGCCTGGTCTTCAGACCAATGGAAGCAAGTAATATTCTCAAACAAGTCCAGTTTTCTTCTTTTCCCAACTTCAGGGCGATTTTATGTGTGGAAGCAGCCCAAAGAAGCTTACAAACCTGACTGCCTTCTTCCAACAGTGAAGCATGGAGGTGGTTCAGTGATAGTTTGGGCTGCCATATCATGGAAATGTCTCAGTCCAATATTTGCCCTGCATGGTAGAATCAACAGCAAAGATTACCTGAACATTTTGGGAGATCATGTTCATCCAATAACCAAGACTTTATTCCCTGATGGTGACTGCATCTTCCAAGACGATAATGCTCCAATACATACCGCCTGAGGTGTTAAGAATTGATATGAAGAGCATAAAAGTAAGCTAGAACGCATGTAGTAGCCTCCCCAATCTCAAGATATCAATATTATTGAACATTTGTGGTGCATTTTGGAGCAACAAGTTAGGAGCCGCTATCCTCCATCGTCGTGTCGTAAAGAGCTTGGGAAGGTTTTAATGGAAGAATGACTGAAAATTCCTCTGGATGAAGTCAGGAAGCTGTATGATTCCATTCCTAGACGTACTAAAGCTGTCTATGAGGCTAAAGAAGGGCCAACTCCATATTAAATAAATTTTCTTTGAATTTAACAAGTGTTCCAATTATTTTGTCCCACCCCTGTATCCCTGGGTTAATATATAATTTCTGACGTCTTGAGGGAACCTTTTATTTAACAGCCAAGTATCATTCTCGTAAATAATTATTTTAGAATTCTGAACTACTATAAAACCTCCGATGAAAAAAAAGGTTGTACATAATTTATAACTTTTGTTAACAAGGATAAACTTTCAGACTACAGTAAAGAGTTAATATCATTTAGAGTTCCTAATGTTTATACATAAGACAAGTCTCTTAATTCAATTCTGTTAAAGACCAGATGTTTCTTTACTTTTTATGTGCCATGTTCTTTCAGGACGTAGGCGATCATGGTTCTCCACCACCCTCTATCCCTTGAAGCTCGCAACAAGTTCCTTCCCTCTGCTTCCTCCTCCAGACCACGTTCTGCCATCCACTTGCTTAAGTCCACCAGGTATATAACGCATTATTTTCCCTTGTCTCTTTTTCCCTCTATTCGACCCGTAAGTATCAGCTTCTTCAGAGCCTCCTTCCTCATTACGTGTCCCAGAAACTTCAGCTGCGTCTTCCTGATATTAAGTTTAAGCCTCCTTCTTGTTTGCAACCTCTCTAAGATCTCATCGCTCGGTTTATGTCATCTTTAGCATTCTTTTGTAGAAACACATTTCTGTTGACTTAAGTTTCTTCTTCATCTTGGAGAGAATCGTTCAACATTCGCTGCCTTAAACCAGAAAAGATGCCACGTAACATTTCAGTATTCTTTTGGTAGTTACTAACGAAATCCTCCTGTCTCGCAATACTCTGTCCCGCTTTTGGAACGTGTCGTCGACCATCTCAATACATCGACGAATCTCAGTGTCGTACTTACCTTCCTCTTTCAAGATGCTTCCTAGATATGTCGGCTTAATCCATTTTAAGGCTATTATTTATTAAATGATTCCAAGGCTAAACAATAAATGTTTAGAACAGCTTAATTAGTGATCTGAACCGAGCTTTTAAAATCATGATGGTACGATGGTTTTTACTCTGTTTAACATTTTAACCTTTTGAAATTTGCCATTGCGCCATTGAGTCTGTTCCTGGATTTAGTTAGTTCGACTCTTTTTCCGTTCGTTATTTAGTCCATTCGACACTTTGTTCGTATGAAGTTTAGTTCGATTGAGGCTTCGGCAACGTTAATTCTTAGTGGCTTTCTTTCGGTCGTACACAGATGCAGTCGTATCCGCGTAAACATAAACTTAGTCCGATCCGATGACGTTCTATAGGACGAAACACGTCGCAAGAAAACATTTTACATTTTATGATACTCTAGCTAAAAATATTTATTTCTATATAAAAGAAAAGTATAGATTTTTATACCATAATATATAGCGATTTTCCAAGCGTAGCTTATATGTGGCACAAGGCCGAAACTATAGAGAAAACAGTGAGGATCGAACTCACTATTCAGTCGTATATATATATATATATATATATTTGTGTGTGTGTGTGTGTGTGTGTGTGTGTGTGTGTGTGTGTGTGTGTGTGTGTGTGTGTGTGTGTGTGAAAAGTGTATATAAATATAAATAAATATATATATATATATATATATATATGTATAATTATTTATATATTATATGCGCGGTATATTAGAAAGCGCTCAGTATCAGAGATAGAGCTGACATATTTGGTTGGATAGATGTGAGTTTGTGACCCTGGGTTTTCAGGCCTTAGCGATCGTCACACTGTCTGACGATCGCTAAAGCGTGAAACCCAGGTCACAAAACACATCTATCCAACCAAATAAAATATATATATATATATATATATATATATATATATATATGTATGTATGTATGTATGTATATGTATTTCGTATTCGATGCGTATCAAATAAATCTCAACAGGTGATTGGAAATTGCGGGATTCTAAATAAATCGCTCACTCGCCAGTAATTTGCAATCGCCTGATCAGATACATTTGATATGCATCGAAACATAACTACAATTGTGTAGCTACTTTGAAAAGTTTTCGATTTAATGCCTAAGATAAATAATATTGCTCTACTTTTTATTGAGCCGCGTTTTAAGTTAAATGTTACGAACGTTAGAATTGTTCTCATCTTACGTATATATATATATATATATATATATATATATATATATATATATATTGAGAGAGGGAGATAGGGAGAGAGGGAGAGAAAGTTCTGCATTAAAATTACATCATGAAATACAAAGAAATCGAAAGTATTCGATATCGATTGAACTATCTCTTGTCGAAATGTCGTTAGACTCAGTAACCTAGCCTAACTTGATTTTCCACGGAATTAACTCGACCTAATCGTTTGCACATAGCAAGCCTTTTAAAATAGACGTCTATACAAAATATTCAATATGTGGTGGAATTGACACAAAACGCATGATTTTCGTTCTCGAAAGGACATTAACCGTGCGTTTGTTTCTCTTTCATCGTCTATTCTGAATCTCTTCATGATGAATTGAATAAAAGACTTTCAAACACGGACAATACATCAACTTTCATCGCTTGCAGAAATCATGTTTTTCAGAAGCGTCACCTTTTTTTATTTTAATTTTAAAGGAATCTCATTATTCTGATTTTAGTGTTTGAAAGCACATGCATCGTTTTATTTTGTCATGGCAATTTGCGTGTACTCAATACAACTGGGGGTAACCTGTCTGAGAATTTCAAAACCAGTTTGAATAAAAGAAATAAAACTAAAAAGAACATGGTTTCTTAAAGCGCCTTAAAATCTTTGAAGTGTAAGTGAACCAGAAAATGTAGCATATTGTACATCGAAGAAGAATTATATGAAGAAATAGTAATCGTTAAAAATTCACCCTTTTGTTATTTGGATTTTATGATGAATATTTAATATTATGAGAGAATAAGTCCCTTGTGTGTTCCAGAACTAAAACATACCCGTAGAAATTGCCCAATTTCATTGTTAATTTGTTTTTTTGGTTTGTTTTTTTTTGCTTTAACAAAAACTTTCAATAGCAAAACAAGGATGAATGCTGGTCATTATTTAAAAAAATAGGTTACAAATGATAATAATAAAAATAAATATAATTAAATTTAAAAAAACAAAATACATTATTAAACAAGAAAACGAAATAATGGGGAAATATAGACATTTAAATAAAAAAGTACATTGTTATTTAAATAGCATAAGAAACAGAAACTAATAATTACGACGCAAAACACAAGAGATAACTATAACATATAGAAAAAAAACACAGCATCAAAACAACACCCACCTACCAAGCAGACAGACGAATATTCATACACACAAATATCAACAAAAACAATATATATATATATATATATGTACACACAAACACAAATATATATTGTCATCTTACTTTAAATCATAGATGAAAAACATGAACTGCAAATTAAAAATATCCGTTCTTAAATTTACATATTAACTTAGCAATAACAACAGGATTTCTTTTCTTAATATATTGATAGATACATTATTTATGTCATTCGGACTATTGTCCTTATCTTTATCGCCATATTTATTACAACGTTTCGGCCGTTGTACGCTCCGGTGGTTGCAATGTCGAACTGAACCCTTTGTTTCGCTCACTGGTGTAGACTGTTCGAGTTTCACGTCCCATGTTTAATGGGTGTCATTTATCAGTCATCTCCTGTTAATTTCCCTCTGAAAGTTCTCCACTGTCTTAACCGTGTATTGAACTCACACTCTTTGATAAACTATAACTGACATCCACACGCTCGCTCCATGATATATGTGTGTAATTTTCCCCATACGATTTTGTTCTTTATTTTACATTGTCTTCTCGCTATTCCACAGTATTTTACCCTGATTAACCCTTTGTTTTCTTCGTGCAATAGAGCTTTCTATAGATCCATATATAACTCGCTTTATTAAATCTAATCTTTTTCATGAGTGTTTCTATTATCGTCCCTTTTATATTTTCATGCCCTCCCCTTATAAATGTTCTTTGTGTTCTTTTTCACCCTCGTGTTTTGTTTAACTTTTTCTATTCTTTCGTCACTAGTTTTATTGAGTTTTTTTTCTGTTAAGTTTTGATGGTCGTTGGCTTCATCATCCTCTTCGAAATAAAGAAAGAAAGAAAGAAAGAAAGAATGAATAGCATGTTAGATGATTTGATAACGTCATTGCTCGAAAATTTCTGCTTCAGAAAAATAGAAATCAAAGAAAGAAGGAACGCTATGGAGGGGTAAGAAAAAAAAGGACAAAAGAAAGAAAGAAAGAAAGAAAGAAAGAAAGAAAGAAAGAAAGAAAGAAAGAAAGAATAGAATAGAATGTTAGAAGAGGTGATAAAGTTATGTGAGGCATAACCTCTGATTTATGGGTAGTAAAAGGAGAAAACGTATGAAGAAGAAAGAAAGAAAGAAAGAAAGAAAAAAGAAAGAAAGAAAACAAGAAAGAAAGACAACAGAAAGAAATGAAAAAGGATAGCATGTTAGATGATTTTATAACGTCATTGCTGAAATAACTTCTGCTTCAGAAAAATAGAAATCAAAGAAAGGCGGCTCGGTATAGAGGGTTAAGAAAAAAATAAAGGACAAAAGAAAGAAAGAAAGAAAGAAAGAAAGAAAGAAAGAAAGAAAGAAAGAAAGAAAGAATGTTAGTGGATGTGATAAAGTTATGTTAGGCATAACCTCTGGTTTATGGGTAGTAAAAGAAGAAAAGAAACGTATGGAGAAGAAAGAAATAAAAAAGAAAGAAAGAAAGAAAGAAAGAAAGAAAGAAAGAAAGACAACAGAAAGGAATGAAAAAGAATAGCATGTTATATGATTTGATAACGTCATTGCTCAAATAACTTCTGCTTCAGAAAAATAGAAATCAGAAAGAAAGACGGGAGGCTATAGAGGGGTAAGAAAGAAATAAAGGACAAAAGAAAGCAAGAAAAAAATAAGGGACAAAAGAAAGAAAGAAAGAAATAAAGAACGAAAGAAAGAAAGAAAGAAAGAAAGAAAGAAAGAAAGCTATATTGGAGGAGGCGATAGCGTTATAACTTACATAACTTCTATTTCAAGAAAACAGAAATAATCAAGAAAGAAACGCTATGGTGGGGTAAGAGAGAAAGGTAGAAAGAAAAAGAAAGAAGCAAATTGTTTGTAGCAGTTAAATGTACACACATTATTTTTGCCTTTTTTAATTCTATATATAAAATGTAACTCATATTTAATATTATTCAAATTTCATTGTTAATTCTCCATCATTCTGAAAATCTACGTTAGTTTGCAGTTAGGATAAAAAGAAAGTATTGACAAGATTAACAACTAACATCAAAAAACAAGTGTTTCCAATATTTTGTTAAATGTATTAAGTAAAAAAATATTTGACAGATACAATAGTGAAATTTCCAAGAAAATTTTATCGATGTGAAAATCACAGGAAACGTATTCAAGCATTAAATCAAAAATTATAGCTCCCCTTAAGATTCAAAACAGGAAAGCCGAGGAATAATTTCACGGCTATTTCTGGCATAAATTATTTTGCTTTTCACGCATCTTCTTATAGTTCCATATTAAAAGTGTCTTTTTTATTCAATTTTTGAATAATTTCGGAATCTGGAGCTTGTACTCATGGTATTCGCACATTAAAAAAAGGGTTATACAGCATTGAATACGAGTGGGCGTTCTGTTAAATATCTTACATTTCTTGAATCTTACACGTTGAATCTCTTCTTGAAAGGCGAATCTATGGATTTTATCCAAATTTCCCGTTTATTTATTTAAGAATTTTTAATAAAATTCCGTCCCTATTATTTACCGTTATCGCTCTCCATCATCCTAGTCAACATGAATATAATTCTTTGTACGACAGCTACTCGAGAATTACAGGAATAGCAAAACAAGAAGCGTGTGATTTTCATTGCTATCGGCAGCAAGTTGTTTCATGGAAATGTATATGTAGTTTTCGCAGCTCTGTAAAAGCCTCCATATTTCTGTTTTACACTTCGACACAAAGATTTACCCGAAGACAAAAAAAGAAAATTATCTCTCTATTACACTTCTTTTAAATTTTCTTGGATTTTGGAAAGAATTGTGACATTAAGCCATAACAGAAATCATAGGATATATTTGGCTCCACCAAATTCGTTAGAATTTTGTCATGTTTAAAAATTTAACTCTTTTTCTGTTGAGAGCAGTTAGTTAAAATAAGCTCAACATGATACTTAGGAATTTGCATTAGAATTTTTTACCGTCCTTTCTGTAGAGTAAAAGTAATCAAAATATAAATGTATATTTAGCAGTAAAATGAGCATTGATGGATTACCATAATTATAATCGTGTTGTCAAAAAGAATTAGGCCTGACGGGTATCGAATGAGAAAACCAACAGAGAATATCTAAGACTTAACTGAATGGAATAAAAACATAGTAAAAAAAGTCTTTTGAGAACGAGTGAAAAGACGACGGTTCGATTTCAGCAAAAAAAAAAGCTTAAATCGAAAGTAAAATAAGTTTGGCTGAGAAAAAATGACTAAATGTAAATTTGTAAATAATACGCTTGTTTAATTTCCAACTGGTCTATATCGATGACATTAGTAATTAAAAGTTCTGGATAGCACGTCTATTCGAAGAAGACTTATAAATGCTGTAACGGCAGCCAGATAGCGTTCTTCAAAGAGGAAATATCTATCTATCTATCTATCTATCTCCCTCTCTCTCTCTCTCTCTCTCTCTAATATTTCTTATTTAAGAACACTTTTACATACTTACACACACACATACATATGCTTCAATGGCAATTGCAGGCCAATGGTGAAGCATGAAAGAGACTGTAACCGCTTGATGTTGTCATCAGTATACTCTATCATATTCCATAAGGTCTATCTCTAAAATTGTGTAGCTTTACCACAAATATAGCATAACATAAAATATATATTATATGACATTACACACACACACACACGTACACACGCATATGTATGTGTGTTTATATATATATATATATATATATATATAAAAGAAATATGTTGTAGTGGTTCCAACGAGAGAAAAGTATGTATATTAAAAAGAAGGGAAGAGAGGTGCCGCTAACGTTTTTGGTTGTAATGTGGATTTATTTAAAAAAATATTATGCTTTGTTTTACATAATTTTACGACACGTGTTTCTGGTCTCGCGACCGTCTTCAGGTAAAAAGTGGAGATTTCTACATATTATTAAAAATAATTAATTTTTTCTTCATGTTCAATGTGAAATATTCTCGATATGAGACATTCTCTGTTTGTGTGTTGGTAATCCGAATTTCTTTCTTAGAAAGAAATTTGGATTACCAACACACAAACAGAGAATATCTCATATCGAGAATATTAAAAACGTTAGCGGCACCTCTCTTCTTCTTTTTTTTAATATATATATATATATATATATATATATATATATATATATATATATATATATATATATGGTTAGATGTGAGTTTGTGATCCTAGCTTCCTGACGATCGGAAAGAGCCTGAAACCCAGTGTCACAAACTCAAACCAAACCAACTAAATATGTTAACTTTAAACTTCAAAAACTTAAATGCAATGCCAATCGCTATCTAATGTCCTACTGATTGTTACTTTTCTTCCCGATCATTAGTAATGTTTCTGTTTCACATTCTTCCACAACCAGTAACGCCTTGTTACTTTGTGGCATCCCTTGCATAGATTGAACAGAAATTTTTATCGTTTTTATCCCATATTATAATGCCTCTATGGCGCAGATGGTTCAAGGGAATGAAATATAATATCTAGCGTCTGGATGTGTGAGCAAAGGACAACGAATGAACAGGGTTCAGGAAGACAGAAAATGAGGATTAACTCTGTATTTAAATCTTGAAAAATTTTAGGTGGCATGGTATCAATAAAACAGAAAAAAGGCAGTTCCACAAGTGCGAGAAAAAAGACACTCTCAGAAAAGAAGTGGCGTTTGCATCATGCTAGTTCAACAGTAAAACGGTGATACCTAGTTGCCAATCTAGTAGCACCCTTAAATGTTTAGTAGTCGAAGCACCAAGATAAAGTTCATCAGAACGGTTGCTATAAGATATCTGTAAAAAAATAGAGGAAATCTATGTCATATCGGCGAAAAATTGACTGAGGTTAAGATACCAGATTAGGATCGATTACATTACATTATTGGATTTCACCAAGAATCTCGTCGTATTCAGAAGAAGCACCAATGATATGCTTCAATTAACTCTTTTCTCAATCTACTTTGCTGTGCCGCTTGCCATATATTTGCATTGAGTTTTAACCTGAGAAACACAAATATGATGTTTCTTCTCCCACTTGTTGTGCGCTACAAAATGCTAATATTATTTGTGAATACACCAGCCTGGTGTTTGTTATTTTTTTTCAAATCTGGGAATCACTATATTAAAATCGGTGCCTTGCTGAGATTTTTTTTATGCATTCAGAAGGGGGGTGCTACATTTGGTAAATTGGTAAGTTGTTTAATCGAGACATTGCCATCAAGATTGAGTTCGTCTAAGGACTGTACCTTAAAATGCATTAATGCAGAAGTGAAAAATTAACTGCATTATTAGATTTTCCCTTAATTGCTTCTATGTGGTGTTTACCTCCATAATACGGATGATCATATCTCAACACATATTAACTATGCTCCTTAGCTCTATGCAATGTTTGTTCTCTATCTCTCAAAACAATGTTCCTCGAGCTATTTCCACAAATTCGCCAGATAATTTACACCTAATTTTCCTCTGCTGGTATCTGTCTATATTTCTAAGATGAGGTATTATGTACCTTATTTACATTATTCGGACTATTGTCCTCATCTTTGTCACCATATTTATTACAAAGTTTCGGCCGTTTTCCGCTCCTGCCTTCTTCAGCTAGTTGGAATGTCGAACTGAACCCTTTCTTTCACTAACTTGGGTAGACTGTTCTAGTTCCACGTACCATGTTTAATGGATGTCTGTTTACAGTTACCTCCTGTTAATTCCCCTCTCCAAGTTCTCCACTGCCTTAACCGGGTATTGAACCCAAACACTTTGGGTCCTGTCTCTGGAGAGGAGATTTCACAGGAGATAACTGACAACTGACATCCATTAAACCTGGCACGTGGAACTTTTCCTCATGCATTTAACATGCCTGGTAAGAGTGACATGTTACAAGCCCTTTTCTTCATTATATATAGTAGAAAACTTAATTATCCTTTTTTGTCCTCAACCCAAGTGTTATTTCTGTTTTCTTTTTCTTTTCATAAAACAAGATCGTTACTCTCAGACCCCATCTACGATATCCCTCGCATTTTTCTCTAGAACCACATATACGTTACCTCAAGACTTCTCTATTAGTAAAATTTTATTTGCCTGTCATAATTTTCCGGAAATATAGTGCTAGAGGTATATTTAATAGTTTCTACTCAACAACTACTAATATTAGCACTGTGCACCCGAGGCACTAATGTTTAGCAAGCTAAAGCAGTTACGAATAAGTAGTGAGTTCGATCCTCACTGGGTGCCCCATACTTTCGGCCTTGTGCAACATTTAAACTACGCTTAGAAAATCGCTACTAATATTAACATTAGTGCAACTATTCATGCACTAAAGCTGAATAAACGAAAATGAACGATGAGATACACATTTAAACATTTAAACCATTTAATAAATAATGTTACAACAAAGAACAGACAAATGTAACAATTTTACACGTTTGTCAAAAAACGAGCATGTCTGACTGATGAACATAAACGTTAAACACAAAATGTCTTACTTTTTCTATTTCACTTGACGGAGTCGAATAAAGTGTTCTACCATAGTTGAAGAAAAAGATCCCGTTTCTACTCAGTCAAAAATCAGTGATCTAATATGTCCGTTTTCCACATATGTTGATTAAAGGAAAATGAGATGTTAATTGTTCTATGAACAAAACTAAATCTCATCGAAATGCAAGTTTAGTAAGGGGCTGAATTAACATGTGACCAACGGACACGGGATGTCATCTACCGCTAATCACATAGAAGATTATTATTTTACCCTTACACCCTATATCTGTGAAGAAATTATCCAGCATTCACTACCATGTAGGAAGATTAATCTCACAAAAATTCATCGCTTTTTTCTTTGTTTCCCTTGACATTTTCATGTTGGTTAATGCATTGCTTAGCTTTTAGAAGGCATTTTTTTATTACTTCTGATTTCGGTGTAACGTTACATGTTTCGCGCCAGTTCCATCCTAGATATTTCAGCTTGCGTACTTTTTTTGATTCTCATTTCGTTGCTCACATCATCGACTATTTCTCTTGCAAACTGATTATAGAGTCATCACACAAATCAGTTGTACTCATTTCCATTCGTTCTCATTGAATATTTTCTGCAGAAGTTCCAGCAGTCACCTTTCTCTGTCTGCAATCTACAATCTGCCATCTGCATATACGGAGTATTACAGCAAATTTCTCCAAATAGATTAACTGTAAAATCTTCCACATGTTATATTATGCTTTGAACCGTTATGGCATAGAAATGATTAAACATATTTTACTGGAATTCTCTGAGTATGTTATAACACTTTTGAACTATAATTTGAGCAATAAGAACGATTAATTACTCTCCAAGAATTGTGTTGAAACTGATCATAACATAAAATGACATCAGATGGTTTACGTAGGATTACAGTTTTCACTGCTCATTGGACTGTTATAGTTGAAACTCCTCTCTCACGTGCCAACCGTCTCATGAGTTGAGTTGGATCTTTTCTAATTGATCTTTAGATTTTGAAATGAGGATCCCTCTTCCTTTTGTGACCTGTTAAACCAGTTTTCCTCTCTTTTATTGCCTCTTTCTTTAAGATTATTCACCGATTCATTGATGGCTCGTGAATGAACTTTGAAGATGAAATCCAGATTATGAATGTTGGTACCATTATCGAAATGCCTGAATAAACATTTCTCTCATCATTGTTCATCGTAGAAGACAGTGGGGCTGAGACAAATCGATTTTAACTCATTCTCTTTCTAGCTCAATATCTCAAACTGTTTTCATTGATTCTTACGACAAATGGCGTCAAGATGGAAAATTGTTAAAAGAGGAACTTGATTAATTCAGTGTTATTTTTTTATATTAAACATCTTGTAGGATGGACAATTATGCTGTTACAGGATTTGGTCAGTTTTTCTATTATACTCCATATTCTTTTGTTATGATTGTGTTCACAAATGATATATCTATGTAGGACGTATAGTACTCTTTCGTTTGCTTCGCTGTAAACGTTGAATTATTTCAGCGAGAAGACATATCCTTATCTCGATCCCTTATTCCAGTAATTTTATATCCGTGTGAAAGCGGTTTTTTCTCAGGGTACTTTATCGATTGTTCTTGTATCATTTCGAAATAAATCAAGTTTTACTAGAGGTTTAAATAGATTTTCGTAATAGCGGTGATATAATATCAGAGAGAAGCCGTACAAATATCTTGTCACATTAGGCGTTATTTTCAAAGTATAACTCAATAGAATTGTTGTTTTATACAGCAAACTAAAATGCGCTGATGAATTTCGTGGCTTCCCCTAGCAATCTGTATCAGCAAACACAGTGGCATTATGCTTGCCTCAAGCTTGATTAAGTCCATCATCTGCAAAAAGTGTTTCCATTTCCTGGTATTATTTCTGATAGACGAAGCATGAAAATATCAAATAGTCTTTTATTTTCATGGAAGAGATAAATAATAAAAGAACGGTTTAACACATCGAGAAATTTATAAATACAGGACAAAAGCAGGTAGGCATTTTCTTGTATTATTATTATTATTATTATTATTATTATTATTATTATTTTATTATTATTATTTTCTTTGATTTCTGGCGTTTACACATTTCTTTCCAGGGACCTAAGGTTAGAAATGGCAGCATGACACTTTCCACTGACAAAAAAAAAAAAAGAAGAAATTATATAGATAAAGCCCTTCGTAAAGTGTGGGCTGTACTTGTCAGAATATTTTTTTTATCTACTTGAGGCATGGACTTCCAGGAATCCTTTCAATTAATCTACTGCAATCTTTTCCAACCAGTCCTAGGGCTCTAACTATAACAGGGATTGTTGATGTTCCCATATGCCACATTTTCGAGATTTCTATTTCAAGGTTCTTGTATTTTGACAGCTTTTTGAATATCTTCAGAGATACATTGCAGTCAGCAGGGACTGCCATATCAATAAGAAGGCACCGTTTTTGTTTGTGGTCTTCAATACCAATATCTGGGCGGTTGCCTTTGATTGTTCTGTCATTTTGAATTTGTTGGCTTCCTTCATTACGGAGTAAAGACGCTTACTACTTTCATGTTCCTTGACGCATACCATCATCCTGTCTTCTGTAGTTTCCAAGTATCTTTGGAGGCCAATTGTTGTAGTTTTGTAGGACAATTTTAGTTGAACTAATCCTCTGCCTCCTTCGGATCTGGGCACATACAGACGATCAACATCAGCTTTGGGATGATGCATGCGATAGCAAGTGAGAAGCTTTCTCGTTTTGGCGTCCATTCGCTTAATTTCAGCTATGGTCCAGTTAAGGACATTAAAGCTGTATTTCACCACAGGGACAGCCAATGAGTTTATGGCTGATATTCTGTTTTTTTTTTTTTTTTTTTGTTTAGCTCAGTATTTACTACCAGACGTACACGCCTGTAGTACACTTTTCTTATATTTTCCTTCATTTGGTGATGTTGTATGCCATCTCCTTCGCTAATTCCTAGGTACTTATAACCTTCTTCATGCTCCAGTTCCCATCTTCATCATGCTCCAGTTTATTATTATTATTATGATTATCATTATTATTATTATTAATATTATTATTATTATTATTCACCATGTTAGCTTTCTGCCGCAGTCGAATCAGATCGATATTCTTGATTTCAATTAAATATAATAAGCGAAATATACGAAGTCGTGTTTATAATATGTGACATACAGTGTTTGAGCATCTTGCTTTTTTTCATTTAACTTCCTTCCATATTTCTTATGATTCAAATATTATATTCTCATTTTTCATCCGGTTGATTTTCTCTATTATTCATCTCTTTCTCTCGTTAATGATCATCGTGAAGCTTGTGTTTCTTTGCGTTTTCCTTTTTTTATCTTCAAACAATATTATTGACTTTCATTTCTGCTAAGTTTTGGTGCTCCGTTGTTTGTTTTTAATCCCTTGATAATTCCCTTCATTGCATTTATCTTTATTTTTTATTCTTTTTATCATGTATTCAGGGAAGGTAGGGATATTATTATTATTATTATTATTATTATTATTAAATAAAAATATAAAATAATAATGAAAATTATGAATAAAATATACCAATAATATAAAATAGTTAGGAGATAGGAGATTCCGCCAAAAGAATTTAATTTGAATCTCTTCACCAAGAACCATTGTACGGGCAACACGTACCCAAATTTTCTCTGTGATATGGCTTGTAATACTAGTAACTTTCTTCCTTTTATCAAATGTAAAATAAAACAATTGTAACCAATTATAACCACAAATACATACACCAATACATACAAAAACATAAAGGAATTATATGAAATTAACATGCAATTTACCATGTTTCACCTGTTACTTATGTACGTTTATAACCTGCCAATTATGCTTTTATATCCGTGAACACAGGGCTAATTTCTGCTGCTCTGCTGGGAGTGAGCCGCAATAATATTTTGGTGAACAGACCCGTGTATAAAACACAAATATTCACTCGTAGGCTAAAAACAAAACTCACACACACAGACACAGACACAGACACAGACACACACACACACACACACACATATACACACATATATATATATATATATATATATATATATATATATATATGTGTGTGTGTGTGTGTTTGTGTGTGTGTTATTTTATTCTTCTTATATCACGTGAATACAAGAGGTTTTCAATGCTGGAATTAAACTGATTGAGAAAGATCACGTTGATGCTCTTAGATTTTTGTATTTTCCCAAGTACTTTCATGCTCATCCAACATCATCTTCAGGGTGTATTGCTAAGACAAAGAATTAAGGCAACTGACACTCGTGAAGGCGCTCAGTTAATTAAAAAATACCGCTATCTGAAGGAGATAGCTTAACAATTGTAATTACGTGCTTTGAAACATTATGTTATAATTTCAGGTTTTTTTGCGGGGGGTTCGTTATGAATTTTTCTTCTGTGCGCATGAACATGCTCTGTAATTTCAAAACTTTTTACGTCTACATAAGGGAGATAATTTAAATTATATTGTAAATATCTTTATTAAAAATTGCAATTACGTGTTTTAAAGCATTCTGTTATAATTCTCTCATTTTTAATAATTACAGTTCAGATATTTTAAAACCTTTCTGGTAAAAACATTTTATAACTCACTTGCTATATTCATAATTATATTTCGTGTTATTTGTATTTTTTTTTATAAAAATGGCTCCTAGAATTTAATATGTCTAAATTACTCAACCATACATGGTTGAATTTTTATATATATATATATATATATATATATATATATATAATTCTATTCCATCGTATATCAGTAAATTAGCACGTGCACTAAAGTACGATAAATGAACGACCACAATTTTTTTATTGTGAGATTTTAATGATAAAATGAAGCCTACATAATAAGAAGAAAGTCAGATGAAATGATAAAACCATGTGGGATTGAAAAGGTCATTCAATAAAACAGAAAGGAATCTTATGGAGAAGAAAGAAAGAAAGAAAAAGAAAGAAAGAAAGAAAGAAAGAAAGAAAATGAGTGGAAATGATAATGTGGCACAGAAAATCCGCTTCAATAAAAAAGAAAGGAACGTTATGGAGAAGAAATAAAGAAAACAAGAAAGAAAGAAAGAAAGAAAGAAAGAAAGAAAGAAAGAAAGTAAGAAACTAATGAAAGGTATGCTAGAAGGAGTGATGATAATAAAACGAGATTAACTTCTGCTTCAATGAAATACAAAGAAGAACATTGGGAAATATCAACAAAGGGAACGGAGAAGAAAGAAAGAAAGAAATGATTTTAAAATCGTCGGTGTGACAATCTGTGTCTGAACTGTTTGTTTTTTGCTGCAATTAAAAAACAAATATTGATTCTATTCACATAATTGAAATATTTTAGCGATTTACTAATCATAACTAAGATGAAGTACAGGGACAAATGTATTGAGCAGCCAATGAATGTATTCATATCTCTCTCGATTCTTTAAAACCATAATCAGAAGCATTGCACCAGGAGAGTTTAATAGTTCTATAGTTGAAATTTCTACCTGGAATAAAAGTGAAAGAGGTCTTGGAATCTTGACACTCAAAGAACCTATTGGAATTAAGAAGTATAAAAGAACCCTGCGCATAATCCACATAGACAATATGTGTAATTGTTTGGCCGAACAATCCCTAAGATTTCTAACAAAATAACAACATTTGCTAATGGCTATAAATCGCATTAAAGTGTGGAGAGCTATGATCGCCCACATCCTGAAAGGACACGGCACATAGAAGAAGAATCATTACTGAATGAGAAGCATCATAATGGTAATACTGATTATTAGCCGTTTCATTTAAAGGATAATATTAGCCGTATCCATACCATGCGAAACAATTCTTCTCTCCAGAATCTATTTTATTCACCTATAATCTACTATTCGCTCACCCTTAGAATATTGCTTCCACACATGGCCCGAGGATCCTTCTATATATTTAGAATCTCTTGATACTATCCAAAGAAGAATCAGCAATGTTAATGATCCTCACCTGGCGTTTCGGCTTCAGTCACTTTCCTACCACCGTAATGTTGCCGACATGTGCCTTTTCTATATCTACTTTTACAGTAATTGTTCGGGCGAGCTCTTTGCTCTTGTACATTGATTTTATAAATTCAAGCGTTGTACTAGTTTGCCGACGAATTTAACTGGCTAGATTTAATAGTAAGTTCTAGGCTAACAATTTCTTTCCTCGGACTTCTTCCTTGAAGAAATCTCTTCCGGCCCAATGCTTTCCAGTGAAATATAATCTAAAAAAATTTAAATGTAACGTCAATCGCTATCTACTGTTTTCATGATTAATCTTCTACTGTTTTCGCTTCTTAGTGACGCTTCTGTTTCCTAATTCTTCCACCCCAAGTAATCCATTATAATTTTGCTGCATTGCTTGGGGAAAACTCGACAAAAGGTTAAAAAAAAATGAAACTTAGCCAGTGATACATTCGGTTGGATCTAAAATATTCATCTCAAACCAATTTAAAGTTTTTTTTTTAACTCGTATTATTCTTTTCAGTATTGATAAGCGTTTCCTTCGTAACTTTTTGCTCATGTAACATATTATATCCAATTTTAGTTATTGATTAGTTTAAGCTGGTGTGTTTTCTGCAATTTAGTGGCGTTCATTTGTTGCGATTCTGTAGCAACAGTCCATCAATTCGAACAAGTATAGCACTCTTTAAAATTTCAGAGTTTATTCTCCCGAAGTCATTTTTCATCATTTTATCATACTCTCTGTTGTCGATTATTCCATTTTAGCCCTCATAGCATAGAATCATCGATTTAGACAACTGGATGACAAATGATGATTATTTTAGAGTTTTTCAGCAATATGTAATGGTATCATATCAGTATGAAAAAAAATTATTCCAAGAAACTGGATTTAGGGAATTGTAGGTTCAAGCCTTTCAAATACAGGGTGGGGCATAGCAAATTGCTTATTTGGAATATCAATTAAAACACAAGTAATGCAGGTATACATGTAATTCTTTGAACTGCAACTAGTTCAACATTTAAATTTTATTTTTTACCAGTTTTAAAGATGATATCAGTAAGATGGCGTCCATTCTTCTCTATACACTGAGTCAATGTTTTGGGGTGACCTTGCTGTTCGTGGGAGGCCAAGTTTCTTTTTCTTTACATCACCCGTTTCCCTGAAGTTGTTTACCCATGAAACAATCGACTGCCGGCCAGGAACACGACCACAGGGGGGGGCAATATTGAAATGTCTACGGTATGCACGTTGCGTGGTGACGATTGAGCGACCGCTTGAAAAAAATGCCTCAACAGCGAAAGCGCGTTCCAACTTCGCCCGATCCATGATACTCACTGGGGTTCCTGAAAAATAAACAAAAAATAAATAACGCACGTTAAGAACCAAACTTTAAGCCCCACCCTCTCAAATAAGTCCATCCCTACCATCTTTGGAGCAACAATCGCTTTAGGGCGCCAAATTTAAATAAGCAAGTTGCTCTGCCCCACCCTGTAGAAGTGGTTATAAAATATGTAAAAGAATTATAATGCTGACCATTGTCTTATTTTCAAGAGTATAACATTTTGATGACAATGGCAATATTAGACGTTTCCTTATAAGGAAACTTTCGGCATTCACTGACAGTTGTTTTTTTTGTTTTTTTGTTTTTTTGTTTTTTTTAAGGTACATGAACTCCTTATGGGTCATTAAATGTCAAAATTTAATTTTCGTAGGAGCATTAGTAAACACATTTACAAAAATATACAGCTGTTATTTTTACTATGAAAATCTATTCATAGAGTTTGGGGACTAACTATTTGCCCATACCTGGGACCCTAACAGGTACAACTACCGGTTTCATAGTGGAACCGGAAACAAAAGCACCTCCCTTAAGAAGACTTGATACTGGATGTAGTTTAACGTCATGCACAGGACAGCGCTGACAATGTAGCTATTTCTAACATTGTAGGAAATATATAACAACTTTCTCATAAAACGAAGCCGACGTGTATATTGAGAAGATTGGCTTTATATACTGGTGAAACTTATGGCGATAACATTTAAATTTTGTGGGTACACGTGTTTGAGCTAACGTGCGTGGTTTTATTTAAATAGTGAATTTAATATCAACAGGCTTGGCTCAAGAGATCCAAATACAGTTTCCTTTTTTTGCCCCAATCAGGGAAACAACTCCTACAGTTAAAGCGTGCCTTTACTAATTTAGCCACGCAAAGAATTACTTGTTCTTATTGCATCATTCACGCACGATAGGTTGAGACAGCTCCGTCAAAAAAATTTGCTGCATCCCGAACGAAAGTCAACTAAGCTCGGCAGTCGGATGCAATTGATTCAGTAAGAATTAATGAATCACTGTTCTAACAGCGTTTGCCGAACAAGGGCCGGACCAAGAAAGTTTCGACGCCTACTTTAACCGCCCTACCCCAGTTTTTTATCGGTCTTCCACGCCGCTTAAACCAACATTTTGAGGTACCTTATTACATTATTCGGACTATTGTCCTCATTTTTTCGCCATATTTATTACAACGTTTCGGCCGTTGTACGCTCCGGCCTTCTTCAGGTGGTTGGAATGTCAATATGAACCATTTATTTCGATCACTGGGGTAGCTTGTTCTAGTTCCACGTACCATGTTTAATGGATGTCAGTTATCAGTTATCTCCTGTTAATTTTCCCTCTGAAAGTTCTCCACTGCCTTAAACGGGTATTGAACTCACACTCTTTGGGTCCTCTTACTGTATCTAACTAACGTCTTTATCCACTGTGCCATATGTCCTTGAGGACATGGCACAGTGAGCGAAATAAAGGGTTCGGTTCCACATCCAAACACCTGAAGAAGGCCGGAGCGTACAACGGCCGAAACGTTGTAATACATATGGCGACAAAGATGAGGACAAAAGTCCGAATAATGTACAAAAAGGTGCATAATACCTCATTTCAGAAATAGAGAAACAATTGTTCGAAACAATTGCCACATGGATGAATTTGCTCGTCCGTCGAGGAAGAGCATGACCATACTACGGAAGTCGCCTTGTTAGCAGAGCCTCTTGGAGGGAGGCAATTTTGAAATGATCGCACAAAGCGGTGCTAAAGATAAACTAGTGAGGGTGGACGCGGCGAATTCGTCGCTGGCAGAAGAGGTCACACACCTTAGCCTTTTGAAAATCCCCGGCTATAATTGACCGCACGAGGATTTCAAGAAAAAGCAAACGTCAGTTACATATAACATGTGTACACAAATCTCGTTAGGCATTTTTAGAATCTATAACTACTAGATTCATTTTCTCATAAAAATAAACACAGATGCATTCTCTCTTTAAAAAATTTTTAAAAAGATATTTAAAAATCTGTATATGAACATAAACATATTTACCCACTAAAATAATGTTTATATCAATGAGAAATATGCCTGATTATTAAATAATCTAAATTAAATTATTGATGCAAAGGTGAGTAGTGGTTACTAATTGAGCGAATATATATGTTTCGTTAAGGAACTAGAATAATAACAAATGAGAAAGAATGGAGAGAGAATATGGCACGGACAAATATAATCAGCTGTTGCTTTCCGTATCTTTTCAAGATGCTGTCAATCTTGTTTCTTCATCTGAACCTGTACATGTAACTCTAAGCATCGTTTAACTCCACTTCTTGTCCGTGCATTTTGATTTTTTCCCGAAATCATAAGGCAAGTTGCCCTCTGCTCCTCAGGCGATAAATACGACGGGTAAGAATTAAATTAGCCAGAGCAACTTTCCGTAAAATGTGCCACAGTAATTTCATCTTTCTTTAATTTTAAGTGTCGATCTCTTTTGACGGATGTGTTGGTGAGGCAATGGTTAGAGGCTCAGAACAATTTCGAAATTCGGTAAAATATCGTTACAGCCAATTTCGTGCCATGCTTAACCTTTGTGTCCGCAAAAGACGCCATGTCAAGAGAAGGTTTATTCACTTAACATCACTTTTATACATTCGTT
>CAHIKZ030005450.1:340000-345000 GCA_903632075.3 Acanthosepion pharaonis
ATCTGTCTTATTCATGGCTTGACTTGGTTTGTTTTACAAACTTATGGATGACAGGTGATTTCCTACAAATCAGGGAGTCAATGCTATTAGGATATCCAGTTGGAGAGTTGAAAATATTCTGCACAATGAACTTGGCTTGACGAAGATTATTGCTCCGTGAGGGACATCTCCTCTCAAACCTCTTAAATAACACACAGGCTGACCACTTCACAGGAAAATTGGACTTTGTTTGAGGCAGATCCAGCTGGTTACGTTGGATGTTTACTAACCCAGAATGTGTGTTTCCCCCATCACTTTGAGACAGAGACAAAAAACATTCTACGGAGAAGAAAGCTCCCCCACAGCTGCTCTACAGAAGGCCATGGTTGTTTCATCAGCACAGAAGCTAATGTCCTCAGTTTTTGGGATGCAAAAGGCATTGGCTTTATAAACCATATTCAGAAGGGCCATAATATTAATGGTAAGTACTATGTCATCTGGCTGAGGCAGTTCCGAAAGATTACCAAAAGCAAACGCACAGGAAAACTAAAGAAATGTGTCTTGCGTCATCAGGAAAATGCCCCAGTACACAAGTCATTGTAAACAATGTCTCCTCTGAGTGGATGTGGCGTTGAACTGTTTGACCATTTTCCCTATTCTTCTGATTTTGCTATAATCAGTTTCGCACCAAAATAATCTCTTGGCTGGGAACCAATATCATAGTGATGATGACTCTATATCTGCTCTTGATGATTTTTATGAAGAGCAGAATGAACAGCCTTCTTCGCACAATCCTTTGGAATAAACCAATGTAGGTATTAATAAGAACAGTGGAAATTAATGCATTTCACAGCTTTGTTTTCACTCCTACTTAGGGAGCCTATGAAGTTTGAATAACTCCTTAATTTACTACATATTTATTACAATGTGTTTGTCTAGACACACTTATGAAATCTACCTATATATTGGTCTGCCTGTTCAGAAATATTTTAAACTTTATCATATGATAAAATATTGATTAAATAAGGTCGGACTATTATTTTGACATAGATTTCAATTTACTGAATGTTTGTTACATAATTAAGACTTATCCTGGGTAAAAAGATAAACTACATCCGACAGCAAGGCCTTTGATCATAAGGTATTGAGGAGCGTGGAACCAATTCTTAATTGCTGGAGTTCCAAGGTACACTCTGACCCTGGGAGGTAGCACCTATCAGAGTCCCAGCTATGGGCAAATAGTTACTTCAACAAAAAAAAAATGACATCAAAACACTCTGAAATTTCAAATTTTGTTTTTACAACCAACAATATATTTTTGGTAAACTTATTACCAATAGCATATTTTTGAAAAAAAATCTTGCCAGCGATATATTTTTGGGAAAAAAAAATATTACCAGCAATAAAAAAATAAACTTCTCGGTATTAAATTACCCACTGAGGTTGATATGACGTAAAACAAACCAAACCAAGCCATGAATAAGACAGATAATTTGAAAGAAGCAAAAAGAGTTTGACGAATTCATTCGCGTGTACAAATCTGGCTCACACGGGATTGAGACAGGCGAGATCTGACAAATCTCGTTGCATCAGGTTGTCGGATGCTTGGTCAGTCAAGATCTGCCTTGCTTACGCCAGCCCAACTGACGCTGCTTACTTCCATTGAGATTATGTAGATCTTGGCATATTCCTCCGGTGGGATCTTCGGGTTTGGTCGCGCTCTGTCTAGTCTTCTGTGAAATTAGCGCCATGTGTGGCCCTACAGGAGTTGGCACTCGAAACGGCTTTGCTCTTGTATTAAGTGGGACAAGGAAACCCCCTACCATGGAATTAAATTTAAATTAAATGAAATGCATACTTTAACTTGAACATCAACATCTTCGTCATGCTAAGTACATTGTTCATTATATTTTCACCTCTGCTACGGGATATCCCAAAAGCATTGACACCTTGATTTGTAGGCAATCACCTGTCAACCATAAATATGTAATAAACAGGTTTATGTTCGTTGTGGCAATTACATGACGTTCAAACCTTGGGTCTTCATCAAGACTCTCCCTTCTTTCCCAAATTAAGCTGTCCACTTTTGCAATGTTGATATGTACCTGCTCGACCTACTGCTGCTGACAACTTTTATATTGAATTGATATCTCTATTTCTAGTGAATTTTTAACTGTCTATAAAATGAAGGCTTTCTTTTTTACTACTGCCTGCAAATTTTACAATTTAATAACAAATGAATTTTTCAGTTTTTTTTTTTTTGTCTGTGTCATCAGATATATAACATTTTGACAAAACTGTGTTTCTCTTTTCTTCTTTGATTAATGTTTACAAACACACACACAGAGATTCATTTAGAAGTATTTGTGACGGTAAATAGCTTGTGGAGGAGGATTGCACAATAAACATTAATTACAATAATAATAATAGTAATAATACTAATAATAATAATCTTTGTTAATTGTCGTTTTTTATATTATTGTTTATAGTCTGTCGACATTATTTAAAATGATGGTTATATCAGAAAAACAAGTACAAACAATAATCACTGATACAACAGGGTGCCTGCCATTTTATTCAATGTAATAGGAAAAAAGTTGAGATAAAATCGTCGTTAATATCTATGTGAAAATAAACCAATTTAAAAAAAGGCAAAACAACACACACACAAAGGAAATCCATGATAACAATGTGGCATATATTTGATAAGCAAAAAGAGTGAATAATGACAAGTTATGATTTCATTTTACTCCAATGTAGACACAATTTGTCTACTTCTTTCAAACTTGCTTTTATCTTTGTTATGATGGATAGTATTTTTAGTTTTTGCTTTTATTCGCGCTTCACTTTTCCTTTTTTCTTTCTTTTTCTTGTTTTTCTTGTTTATTGGTTGTTCTTTTTTGCTGTTTCTAACTTTTTGAATTTTCGCTCATCCCTTGTAAATTCCTGTCTAATTTTTAATCTTTGAATATATTTTGTTTCATAGTTACTTATTTCGTATTCTCCCATACTTACTTTTTCTTTTTTACAAGTCTTTTTCATTCTTTACTTTTTCATTTTTTGTTACTTTTTCCACCTTTTTTTACGTTTTATCTTCTCACTTCTTCCTTCCGTTCTGCATTTTGAATTTTCTATTTTTCTTTTCTTTCTTTCACTTTATATTTCTTGAAATTTATTTCTTATTTCTTTCCAATTATACGGTGCCTATTTTTCTTTCTTTCCTTATATATTCTCTTACCTTTTAGCGTATATTTTCCTTTTCAAATTTTCCTTTGTTCTTTCTTTGTTTCTTTCTTTCTTTTTTCATTCGTTCTCTTTCCTGTTACAGTTCTTATTCATTTTCAATTCTTTCTTTCTTGCTTGCTTACTTTAAGTTTATTTTAGTTTCATATTTACTTCTTTCTAATTCTCCCTATCGTATATTTTCTTTTCTCACGTCTTTTGCTTTTTTTCGTTTGACTTCTCTTTCTTTTTTTTATTTTATATTTCTATTCCCCACTTTTGTACGTTTCTCTTCTCACTTCTTTTTTTCTTCCGTTTTACCATTTCATTTTGCCTTTTCTTTTCATTTCTTTATTTTCGATTTCTTACCCTTTTTTTTTTCTTTCTATTTGTTTCTCATTTCTTTCCAATTCTTTCATGGTTATTTTTTCTATTTCTGGCTTCTTTCTTTCTTTAACTTAAATGTAATAATTGCCGAACAACTTATGTTAGTAAAACCAAATCCTCACCTGAGGAATTTAGCAAAATCAAAGATCTCAGCCTATAAAATTAAATCTATTCAGCAAAATACTCATCATAAGGATTTAAAATATTCCATTTCCCTGATGCTTCCATTTCATGAAAAATAACTTGGAATTGATTGAATTTTTGTCTTAAGGAGAATTACCATCACGATAACGGCAAACAAATCCATATTTTTTTACGTGAAAAATGAGAACTATTAGTTGTGTTAGATGTTGTTGTCATCATTACAAGATGTCAAGTGTTAATAGTAGATAGCAGTTTTATAGTATTTATGTCCGCATTTCTTGTTTTGTGTTATAAAAATGTTTGGCTGTTTCGCCCTCAGGCTCAATAGGTCTGGGTAAACTTCAGGCAATTTCGAACTGAACATTTTATTTAATCTCTTGGAGTAGGTTCATGTGATAACACGTTTATTTTTTAATTTTTTAATACTTCTTAATTTTGGTCCTGTTTTCCATTATTTACGTTTGTACTTCCAGCGTGAAGGCCAAAAGCGTTCACGAATCAATGTTTCATGTCTGAAAACTAATTTTCTTATTGCCTTCTTTGTTTTATTGTTTGTTGTTACGTATGTGTCACTCTGTCACCGCTTTGGTTTCTTACGTCTCCTGCTGAAACATTACTGTGAAGATTGACGATCTTCACAGTCATTTCGTTTTTCTTCCTTAGTAAGTAGAAGCTAAATTCTGAATTCAGATCTCATCAAAATACTGACAGTTGATGATCACTTCGAATAGAAATAAAAGATATAAGACGATCGTAACAATATGAGATATGCAGATGAGAGTGTTAATAACAGATGCAGAAAGGAAAGTGCAGAAACTCATAAGGAATCTAAGCAAGAAGAAAGGACTAACTATCAAGTGTAAGAAAAAAGAATGTGTGCTCATCATTAAGAGTATCAGACAAACTTGCTAATTACAAAATGGAGAAACCAATATCGGCGATAAAAAAAAAAATTAAACGGGTAAAAATTTAAATATACAAGTTTAAGCGTGTTGCTCGATAGGCATCTCGGTTCCAAACTTCTCCGTTAAAAGAGTTAACTGTAAAAATCTCTTCTACTACAAAAGGTTCTTCTTTCGCAATTCCTGGCAGTGGCTCTCCCTTCCTCCTAATTGATTCCCTGATAGCCATTACCTTCAAATATTCAAATGTAATGTCAATCGACATCTTCTGATGCCTTAATCTTGATCCTCGTCCTTTTCTTTATCATTTCCTCAAATTCTTGCTATGACACTGTGTAGCCCCTTGCATGCTAGTGCCACGCCTCA
>CAHIKZ030005450.1:350000-375000 GCA_903632075.3 Acanthosepion pharaonis
TATGTATGAGTCCCGACGGACGACCAAGTATGTATATGTGTCTGCATACATCGATGTTTGCGTTAGTACGATGAATGACAAAACGACGAAATTTCCCCACCACTTCCACAATAACACCAATACACGCAATCTACATAAACCCAAATTTTTAAAACATTAATCAGTTTGTCTGACGATCGCTAAAGCGTGAAACCCAGGGTCACAAACTCACAAATATATATATATATATATATATATATATATATATATATATATATATATTTATATATATATATATATATATAAATGCATACACACACACACACACACACACACACACATATATATATATATATATATATATATATATATATATATATATAGATAGATAGATAGATAAATAGATAGAAATATAAATATTTATGTTGAATAAATTTTAAAGTAAGCTATTAGCTTAAAATATGTAGTAATCCGGGGAGGGGTAATACCAAAGTCGGCTGAGCCTAAACATTATATAACAAAATTATCAATACGAAGAGTCCCTAATCAGGAAAATACAATACCTAGGCGGAACTATTTGTCTTTATTCGGTTATCTCCATCCTGGCTATGAGCAATAAATTACATCCAGTAGTAAGGATCGGGAGATTGGAGGTTTTCAGGAGCGTGAAACCACTTACTAATTGTTGTTTTTCTAACGTCCACCCTAATCCAGGTTGGCAGCATCTGGTAGAGTCGTAGGCATATGTGAATATGAATCTCCTATCTAAAATTGAAACTGTGAAGATACGAAAATTCTTTTTTTTTTAGTAAAGATACCAATAATACATGTTTATAAAAATAAATCAGCAGCACATTTTTGTTTTGAAATTACCAGCAATAAATTCTTATTGTAAAATATGATTATTTGTTAAAATAAATCAGCTAAGCAATTATAATTTAATCGTGAAAAGATGTAATTCGCTTGAATTAATTAGAATGTTTGAATTTTCCTATTTGGATTTCAGAATCAGATGGCACCTACATGTTGATTTGGCGCTAAACAAAAACGACAAAACCAATTATGTCATCTGTTCGTAAAATTTAATTAAGTTGTTTACTCTTTGCTTCGCCCCGTTTCACTAGCCTTTATTGACGTATGGTATTTTTGTCGTGAATGAATTTTGCCCAAGATATTATTATCAATTGACATAGATAATGGAAGCAAATTAAAAATGTTAGAAAAGCATATGTGGGTCGAATACTTTTGCATAAAGCCTTATGTAATATTTTTTATTAAGAACAATTATATAATAATAGAATAATGTTTCTGATAGTAATAGGCAAATATTCACAATATTTTAAGTTGCATTTAACAAATTGAAGGAATTGCGATTTTACGGGGTCCATTTTAACTCATTGAATTGCTTCAGATTGGAGGTTAACTGGAATAGTTATTTCCCTTGTTTTCTCTTCGGCGGAATGCTTTGCTTAATGATGTTAGATGATTGATACTAAATTACAATGAATCTTCTTTTCAAGACCCTAAGGAAATTTTAGGTGTATCAATGAAATTTATTGCTTTTATTTGCTGGCTTTACGAAAATGTCAAACCCAAGAAAAAGAGCATTAAAATAATGTACTGAAAGTGAGGATGGTTATATTAGAACAATTAAAGTTTTTGTTTTTACCAAAGAGGTAAATACGGATTCCTTCGAAGACGCTAAAATGATAAAAACTGCAGAACATTTACAGAATTTACATACAAACTTACATACCGTGGAAATTGTGTTCATGTGTTTATGTTGCACAGGAAGAAAATTGATATTCTTTAAATGCTGTATATAACACTGATTTGCAATATATATATATATATATATATATATATATATATATATATATATATATATATATATATATATATATATAGGCAAGCATAGCAAGAAATATTTTTTTTTTTGGTATGGTGAATTCAACAGTTTTGCTCTATCACCTCTAGTCGTTTGCTTTCCCATATAATATTTTTTATTACAGTGGACATATTTCTTTTTCTTCGTTTTATTTATTACAAAAACATATTACAGAAAAAAAAAAAACGTATAGTTACAGAACATTGATGAAATAAATGTAATTGCATAATAACATATATATATATATATACATCATAGTAGAGTAGATAGTCAGAAGTATGTTCTCTATTTTGACTCCGGTATACCGCGCAGTAGAATCCAGCGAAACTCCACGCCTCTATTTACAATTGCTTTGGTAGATTCTCTCCATCTTAGTAATATCTTGGTATAACCTTTCTCCATGTTTATCTCTCACTGCACTCGAGTTACTAGATAAGAAGTTAAGGCGCAAATAGTGATATAACATTTTTGGTGATATTTGGCGTCCCATATCCTCACAAGCCTGGAAGAAATTCTTGACACCCTCTTGGTACCCTGGTCCCTCTGTGTTACCCAGAAAGGCATGATAGATTGACTTAAATGCTTCCCTAAATCTCAGGTCATTTAATGTAACAAGCTCCTCAAATACCTTATCTTTCTCGGATCTGAGGAATGACAAATATATCATCTTTGAGCTTAGCAGAACTGATAGGTGGGAATAGAGTCCATAGGAGTTGGGAGGTAGCGTTTGCTTTTCAACGGACTTAACAAAGTTCTTCCTACTCCAAGCCTGATACAAAGAGGATGAAGATACGCTCTCTTCATGCCCAACAGTGGATTTTTACATTATTCTCACTAGACACGAAAATGCTCCTAGACACCCAGTCCTTCTGCTTGTAGTGCTCAAAGACAGCACGACAGCCCCAGAGATACAGAAAGCAACAGCATTTTCTAACGCAGTCTTACATATACACGAAGGGCTCAATGATATTGAGGTCCAAACAGAGACTCCATCCACTGGTACTGTTTTTTACTTGACTGATTGCAGAAGTCAGGCCTTATTTCATCATATAAAGCGGACAATAGAAATGCCGGGGTATTTATTCACCTTGTAAAGGAGAAGAGCCTTCAGACATCGCTTAGAAGTGTTTATGAAAATACACCAATCTGTCGGAATCCAATAAAAATGAACAAAACCGGAGATATTTGTGCAGCAGCAAAATCAATTTTCAATGGCTAAGAATGAGGCGAAATTCTCGATCAGTGTATATAAAATGGTGATGCTTACATCTGTCCTGGCCAAGTTCTGCAGCATAAGCCGGGATTCCAGGAGCTCTGACTGCTGCTGAGATAGGTATATATCACAGTCAATGGTATTCAAGTATTCTTTTTACATTAAAAATAACATTGTTGTAAAATCAGCTGCATTATTTTATGCTATTTTAGTTCCGGAAAAAAGACAACATAAAGGAAAACTAACAACGACAAACGACAAGATATGCGCCGTTGAGCTTTGATGACACTTGAGATATTCGCTAGATATCTGAATATGAATCTGGATAACAAAGATCTGTGGATTATTGTTTGCTAAACATGTGAAAGGCAATAGATAAGAGATTTGGATAAACACCTCAAAATTAAGCTTCTCCAAATAAGTCTATTTGCGGCTACGTATTTCCAACATCATGTCTGATACTAACAAGCAAATTAACTGTCCGATTTCTAGGCTCTGAAAAAATCCATACTGGTATGAATGAAATATTAACACGGGCCAAATCACTTGCGAGTAAAGTTGTCTCTTTTCCGCAACTAAAATTGCATAAAATAATGCATATGATTTTACACCAATGTTACTTTTAATGTAAAATGAAAACACTGACAATTCACAAAGCACAAACAAACAGAAAAAAAAGACAAACTGAAATATACATAAATTTAAATATACATAATATATATTATGAGAAATGCCTTTATCCACTAGGCGCTATTTACCCTGGGACAATCCGGAATATAGAACTTGTAATCAGCTGCAGAGAGTGCTATTTCTGCTAATTGATTATTTATTCTTGTCAATGTGTTGTGCACAAAGAAATTAGACAGCGGTCTCCATGTGCATCAGTTCTCTCTCGCTCTCTCTCTCTTCCACAATCTCTCTCTCTCACACACACACACACACACTCAGATTCTTTCTCGTTCTCTTCCCCGGCAAGCTTCCCCTCCCACACACACTCTCTCATTCCTTTCTCACCCTCCAACACACATTTTCTTTCCTTCCCTCCCACACACACGCTCTCCCCTATACACATTATCTTTCCCTCCACTTCCCTCTCCCACACATCCTCTTCCCCATTCTCACCTCCATACACTATCTCTCTAACCCATAAAGTATCTGCTTTCACACACACACACACACACACACACACACACACACACACACACACACACACACACACACACACACACACACACACACAATTTCTCATTTCTCTCTCCCAGACTTACGCTCTCTCTTCTCCTGTCTTCCCCAGAAACACACTCACTTACACACACTCTCTCTCTCCCACATAGAGCCTCTCCTTCTCCTCTCTCTTTCTCTCTACGAGTCTCTCTCAGATTCTCTCTCCACCGACACTCTCTCTTACCCCTCTTTCCCACAATTTCACTCTCTTTCTCTCTTTCTCTCTCTCTCTTTCTACAACGCACAAACAAACACATTTTCACTCTCTATTTCATACACATAAATATCTGAAATAAATAAAGTTTAAATACCTTGGAAAATATCTGTGTCCAGTAGCATTCATTGTATGCAGAGCTTTAGGAAATTTCACTTCATTCACCGTGGCTTCAATTTTCTAAACATTGTTGAAGTTTTGTTGTTATTTTTCATTCTTTCCTTATTAACGTCTCCCACACTGCATTTATTTCTACGCTAGGCCTGCAAAAGAAATCCTGATAACTTGTCATATACACTCATTCTTTAAGACGTGTGACTCTCCTGTCTAATTTCTCTTTATGTCTAGCATTTTCACTTCATTCCACATGAGTTAATGATACAATATTTCTAATCATACATGATAATTCATAGTTGAATTCGTTGTCACCTCTCGCCATGCCTTCTTAAGGGATTTTTTTTCTATGACTACTGGAAGAAGCCCAAGCTTCAACATAGATTCTCTAAAAAGACGAGGCGTTAAATTATTTAATACTTTAGTATATTGAAACGTTTCTAAACATACGAAGTGTTCCTCACACGTGCCCTTCGATATAAATATTTTTTAATAAATGAAAGCCTTTAAAACATAACTTTAAGGAAACGAATGAATATATACACCTAAGTAAACCGGTGTACGCTGAAACTGAGTCTGTCCACGAACCTTAAATTAGCTCATTGTTTTTCAGTTATCCGGAAATGTATATTATACAGATCTTTTTAATCATTTAGCCCCGACCAAGGCAGGAGTGTCACTAGTGCGCAGGGAGTTACAGAGAGTGAAAGTAAGAGGAAATAATGGATACAGGGTAATTGAAGAAAAGGATAAAAATGTTCAAGACAACAGAAGATGGCGATTGACGTTGCATTTAAGTTTTTAAAGCTTGTTGTATAATGACAAATATACGCAGGTGTAGGCTTCAAGAAAGCTTTAATCAACTGCGAATACAAGTTTCGCATATAGTGTCCTTTTATAGTCCCAGTAAACAGAAATATATCTCCCAAAGTGGATAGTAACAAAACAAAGGGAGACCACTCTTGATTATTTATGAGATGTAGTTGTCGGGGAAGCATTTAAACGGAAGGGCGTTACAATGAAGGGAAGTGCGAGAAAATAAACTCTTGGAGCAGAATTGGCGGTTATATTTAATTATTTCAATAGGATAATACCAATCTAGTAGCAAGGTTAAATTCATATAGTCGTGCATATTAATGAATCTTGATATTTCTCGTTTTTACTCTGATGAAATTATTGCCGAAGCAATAATTCAGATTTCTCAAGACAGGTATTCAGAACTTTCCAAGTGATAACAACGAGTGCTTGATCTCGAGGAGAACTTGGCACATGGAAATCTTCTTTCCTATACCGGAAAAAAGATAGCGTGGTACAGAGTGTTGAATCTGATTTGCTATTCGAACGATCAGTGCTTAAAACTGAGCCTGAGGTCAGACAAGTCTAATTAACGCTTTCACTGCCTTTGGCAGTTCTTTCTTATTTCTCTGACATACTACGGAGCACTAGGAGGCAGGAATTGTCCTTGATTGCAGGAAATACAGATAAAAGTTAAAGATATATTCAGAAGAACACTGTAGACTGATATATGCACAAATTCATAAGTTAGAAAGAGAGAAAGTTACGACTATCTATCTTTAAATACTGACATTTATTAAAATTATCTCATATCAACGAATTCACGGTCGAATGTGTAGAAGAATTTCGTTCATATGTATATAATGGTTAAAATGTCAGGAAGGCGAATTCTCAGGAAGCGATTCCAATGTACAGAAGCACTGGAAAGTTCCTGAAAACAATACCACTGTTTGAACCAAGCCTTGTAAGTGAAATCGGATAGTTGGAAACGTCTTTGGTTTCTCTTGCACAAAGTTGTAAGTCATCGGGACCAATGTATTGTACGTACTGGCCTGGTTAAAACAGTTCATCGAGCTAGATTATGTTCCATCCCACGTAAATTGCAAATAATCTATGCTCCTGAATTAACTTATCTACACAATCTCAAAAACTCATTGTGCCTGTCGGTACTGTTATAAATCTGTCTCTGCTTTTAGCCTTGCTACTCGACCATTATTCGACCAAAGATGAACTAAGAACAGAAATTCGTGACAACCTTTAGATCAGGTATTTGAGCGTACATTAAACAATTTTTAATCAGGCAAAGCATGCAGATAAAGCTACTAAATCTAAATTGGTATGCTTTCAAATACAATTTTTCATTACTACACACACACACACATATATATATATATATATATATATATATATATATATATATATATATATATATATATATATGGAGTATTGCTGCCATATATGGTCTGGAGCCCCTTATGTTTGCCTCGGGGTTTTGATAGGCTCCAGTGGCGGATATGCAATATAATTGGCCCTGATCTGGCATCTCGTCTACAGTCACTTTCTCACAGACGCGCCGTCGCCTCTCTCTGTTTTACAAATGCTTTCATAGCAACTGCTCCGAGGAGCTCCAATCGCTGGTTCCCAGACTTCATGAGTTCAAGCGTCCTACGAGGCTGGCATCACGGTCTCACACCTTCACTGTCGAAACTTCTAAATGTGGCCGTCTTTTCTACTCTAATAGCTTCATGTCTCGCACCTCTCGCCTGTGGAACTCTCTTCCCTATTCCAGTTTCCCTGAGAGCTATAATCTCCAGCTATTCAAATGTAATGTCAATCGACATCTCCAGTTGCCTTGATCTATCCACTACCCTTCTCCTAATCCTTTCTTCTATCATTCCTATCTGATCTTGCTCCAAATCTTCTGTAACCCCTTGCGTCCTAGTGGCTTCTATATATATATATATATATATATATATATATATATATATATATATATATATATATATATATATATATATACTAGCAGCGTTGCCCGTGCGTGATTCAAAAATCGTACGACTCATACAACAATCGCTATCACTTGACTTAAAATATTTTTTGCACTTCCTTGCCTTTAAAGGAGTGCCCTTTGCCGTGCTGATGTTGCTACATGCCTTACTTCTCGCCTATCTCACACTGCGAATTTTTTTCCAAGCTCTATACTAAACATTAAATCTGTTACAAAAAAATAACTAAACAAAATGAACACAAAACGATCAGCTTAAAAAAAGTATTCGTAACTGGAAAAACTGAATGAAAAAAGAATGTTAACAACATACTTTTTCACACCCAACCCAATTCTGCGGAATAAGAACAAACGTTGAGTTTAAGCAAGCGAATGAGCCAATTGTAGTAAAGTGCCATGTAGACTTAAATTTTTTCTACTTGTGACTAATGCAGCTATCGATTTTTTTTTGCATGCCAGCATGCTAGTTAACATTCGTGTCAGTCAGCTGTTGGCTCTCACGCTGGCCAGTAGAATCTTCCTGCATATTCGTGGCAGCCAGCTATATGCTCTCACTCTTGCCAGTACAAAATGGCCGCAAACTACATGAAAACTGCCTTAGAAGCATGAAAAAATTGATTATTTCCAATATCAAGGGGAGTTGGGAAATGCAACACGATACTGATGACTGGGACAACTCAGGACCGAGAGAACTCAGAACCAGGCAAGCATGACTCTTTTAATAACTGCGTAAAAGTAATTCGTAAATGTTTAAAATTTAATTAGTCAATATTTTATTCAATAAGTTCATTTGAATAGCCATTATATAAGATATGAACTATTTTTTTTTTGTTTTTAATTATTTTTAATAAATAAGCAAGTTTTTAAATTGTTTTTTATAAAATCTTTTAGAATGTCGATTTACTTTATTAAAAATACATGACTACGATTTATTCTATTAAAAAGAATTCAAAACAAACACTTTCATATTGTTTTGCATTTTTCGATTTAATTTATTTAAAAAAATAATTCAAAACCAGTATGTTTTATTGAATTACATTTTTTGTCAACTTACTTTATTAAAAAATAAATTTCTTTACGATTTACTTCATTAAAAATTATTAAAAACAAAAAAAAATCATATTTCATGTTTTACATAATGCCTTGTTTGAAGAAACATATACAATAATTAAGGTTTTCATTATGGGATTTCTGAAAATTACGGGATTACGGTTTCATTAAAAATATGAAATACTAATTGGATATCAATATACTTAAATTAATTATGTAAACCTAATTTACATATGTAATGGAGAAAAAATTAAAACGTAATTTTATATTTATGTTCACACAATACAATGTATATTGTTGCTTGTCTGTTTGTTTATGAGCGAAAAAATCTGGAAATGTGTTCATGAGCATATCTGGAGCATTCCAGGTGACATAGAACCTCAACCAACGTCCTTGGAACAATGCGTTTGATTTATTGGCTTCCTTTTACGTCTTTTCAACTATTAAAGGTTTTTTTAAAGCCAGCAAATATTTGTAGATTATAAGAATTCATTGGAAATCATAATGATTTATTGATAAAAGCTCTACTAATTAACACATAAATGGAGGAAGAAGATTAGAATTCATACATTCCCCAACAGTATTTGCGCGTAAATGAATATAACAAAGCAGACTTGAATTGGAACACGGCTATCTGAGTTATCCATTATACTACCCGCACATCCAAGATTCCTGTATCTGTATTGCCAAGAGGCCACCTGCCTAGGTAATAAACAGGCTCGACGATGCTAAACGTCACTAATCGTTCGAAAAGCGTTGTTGGAAAATGATATAGATGTAAGCCCTGGAATAATGTGCAACGCACCTCTAATTTGGTCATTCTAGATACAATATAAACCACATGTCAGCATGCTACGTATATAGCAATGATGCGAGAATCATCTGTCCATTGAAATGTCTAAAATTAAAAGACTATATTATAATATTAATAATCTGATCGCGCGTCCATGTTATATGAGAATTGAAAGCAAAGATCGACAACTACAATGATTTCGACTAGGTACATACATTTATTTATTGAAAAAAGAGCATAGCAGTATTAAAAAGTCCCCAAACTTCAGGTGAAAAACTGTGATTGAGAAATTCTTGCAAAAATCAAGTAATTATCGGATTTTAACGAAACTTTCATAACTTATTCAGAAATAAATACATCTATTTTGAATTTAAGTTTTTAGAAAATCTTGCTAAATATTTTTACATATGTAACTTCGCACTTCCTTAATTTCATGAACTTTCGAGAAATTAAATTTCAATCTTAAATTTTGTTTTATGAGTTAAAAGAAGGATTCCTTGAAGAATGTAAATAATCTTATTTTTTTGCTTCAAACTAAAACCCATTTGTCGAAAATCTGCTCAGAATCATAAAATAAAAAAGAAAATAAAACTGATATTATTTAATTAAAAAAGCTTTCAGTTGGTTTTATAATTAAGCTTATTCAGGACACTATTATCTTAAGAAATAAAATTGGTGAATAATGAATTTTTTATCAGAACTGCTTTATTTTTTTTTAATTGTATAATAATTTATAATATAAGTCGTTTAAAAATCTGCATTGCTTCACTTGCAGATGATATGTGCCGTT
This sequence comes from Acanthosepion pharaonis, assembly GCA_903632075.3. NCBI lineage: Eukaryota > Metazoa > Mollusca > Cephalopoda > Sepiida > Sepiidae > Acanthosepion > Acanthosepion pharaonis. The sequence continues at coordinate 360,066 of CAHIKZ030005450.1, forward strand.
TCCGAGAACGTACATTTTTGCAGCTGTGTGATGCTGACGTGTCCAGTAATTTTATTTACATGATTTTCTGTACCTTGATCATAGCCAATGGCTGTATTAAAACAGGAATAATCGCATTTTTAAATTTTCAAATTTTTGTTACTTCGATTTGCAGTTTCTTATATTTTGGCATATTTGAATTTTTTTTCTAAAAATTATTATTATTACTAATCACGGCGTTTGCAGTCGGTTGCTGGGGAAAAGGGTTAATCTTTGATCAATACTACTAGTTTAAGAAAAATATCATTTTTCTTTTCAGGTAAAGGTTGTGTCTAGTAGTTTTCGAAGTCTCCCGCTTTTCTGAGTAAGGAGGCGTTTTGTAACGGGCCAATTTCTAAATGACAATCCAATATGTAGGCGATTTCCTACAATTTTTTGTCCTTTCCTGCAAAACAAATGCCCACTCATTTTTCGAATTGCTCTTCAGATAGCGTTCCATTACAGTGACGTAAATTAATTAACTTGTTATTTTCTTAAACATTACCAGGATGGCGGTTTATACTTGCTGCATAAATATGAAGCCAGGCTGTTTCGTTATTAGCTCGGATCACCTTGACGCTAATATCGGACATCTTTGCATTTGAACTCAATAATTACTTAAGATCTGGAATGAAAATGAAACCCGGTAGATTTTCAAAGCACGGATCCTCCTTGAGCGAGAAGCTTTTTATTCTGACTAGAGGAAAATCTGCTTGACAATGCTAGACATCAAATGATATTAGATTGGTTTTGATTTATTGAACATAAAAAAAAGTTATCCATTCCTTGCAATGTTAGAATTAAGTCAAAGGAGAGATCAGTTGCAAAGTTTATCCGTTTTCAATTGCGTCCAATGAACAATTGTATCATCATTACTAGTGATCTGAAACCCTTCCTAAGCATTTTATAGTTAGCCGCCAACAACTTTTTTTTCCTCCGTAGCCTAAGAGCTCTATCTATTCATGAACCCCGACTTTCATTATCCGGACGTCAAACAAGAAGTTTTACGACCACGGATTTTTTTCTTTTCTTTTCTTCTACTTCTCCTTATTATTATTATAATCTTTTCACTCAAAGGAAGGCGAAAATTCTATTGAGTCATAAGTTACTGAGCGTGTTAGAGAATTAGAAAACTTTAGTGACAAGAAAGGGAAATGAAAGGAGGGCAGGATTCAGAAAAACAGAAGATAGCGATTGACGTTGCATTTAATTTCTTGAAGATTGTGGTTATCGAAAAAGAAAGAATATAGAAGAATTTTCTACAGGTGAGTAGAATATGAACTCGGCTCTGCGTTTTATCATTCTGAAGCATTATCGATTACATCATAACATAAATTTAACGTACAAAAGAAGGAAAAATCATCAGAACAATTACCTTGAAAATTGCTACAGAAAAGTCAGAGAGGAGGAATATTAAGGCGTCGCGAAAGATATCAATCCGAGATGACAGATCCGCTCCAATAACAACACATATTATTCTTTGTATTTTGTCAATAATCACTAAATACATAAACGAAACAGCAAATTAGATGTGATAGATATATCAAATACCTAAACAAATGATATGCTTATAAATATCTAAGTTTCAGGCGATAAAAAATTGTCAGTAGGCAGTAATATAACTTTCTTAGCAGCAGATTCAATATATTATTTTTTTTCGTGTTAGAGGAAAACACGAGAAACTCAAGGTATCTCTCTTGGAGATTGTTGTAGAGTGAACGCAATCGAAATTTGTTTCTTTTCCCGTGTGAATTACGAATCCCTCGTCGCCAAAATGTTCTAGAGTATTTTTCACAGTGGAGGCTTGTATTTCAATAAGTCGTCCTAAATTACGTTCGACGTACAAAACGTTAGGAACTTGGAAATAAGAGTTAATGGCGCAGCAATATAGTTGTGATGGTTGGTACTTATCCAATATCGACTGACTCGCTCAGCACCACAATATTTATTGTTTTATACAAACAAATAAGGCACAAGGCCAACAAGGGGGATTGGGGAATGACGGTCTTCTTCTGTCATTAATCTAAAACTTAGCTAGTCACAGACACTGACCCAGACATGCCAACAATAAACCAATCACCAAAACATCACATTCACTCCTACCATTCTTACTACGACCACCATAATACCTCAGTTTCTGTATGACGTCCTAACTAGACCCCATATGTACAAATATTGTTCATGGGGGGAGGGTCATAAAATTAACAACTTTTTTTTTTAAAAAAAAAACCCCAAATGTGTATTTACAGAATGAACTAAAATATTTACAATAAAACTAAACAAAACTGAGTTAGTAATAAAACCCCCCACAAACTATGAATGTGGCAGAAATGTCAGTTTACTAGACGAAAACGATGCGGGACTAAGAAAAAGATTACACATTCAGACCATCAAGCATTCACACAAACACTCACTCATTCATACACAACAACAAATACGAAAAACACACACCTGAAACGAAAGGCGTCCCGCATCCACCAGCAAACTGACATCACTAACCACCTAACAAGGGAGGGATGGGGAATTAAACAAAAGTAAAAAATGGGGACAGAAATAAAAAGGGACCAATGAGCTTACATACCCTAGCTAAGTTAAACGGGAAAAAGAAAAGTAAAAAACTAAATAAAACAAAAACCTAGTCTAACCTAATAATTGGGTGGGTTGCCAATGTTCCACCCTGTTAGGACAATATTCTGTGCCTAACTGACATCTAAATGCCACTCAAGGTCAGCCCTTTCACTCTACACATTCGCGCAAGATTCACCCACCTTTTGGCGAATTCTGATGATGGGAGCCGCCGCCTTTCCGTCCTAATCTTGACTTTAAGCTGATGCCTAAAGTACAAGATTAGTTGGGAAGAGGTGAACTTCTCGCCATCATAAAATCCTTTCTGTCGCGTCGTCCAAATCACGACTCGCATAACCCCTAGTAAGCAACAGAACACATAGTGTTCAGCCTTCGTCAATTGCGATACCACATTGCTACAAACAGAACTGGCTTCCAGGACAAAAAACTTTTCCCTGCAGCATGCGAACCATGAGGCCTTCAACAAACCTGCACAACGGCACTACCGCACTGCACTGAAAAAGGCGTGACCAATGGTCTCGACATTCCCAGTACAGCGACGACAGTTTGGATATTTCTCCAAGCCTGCTGAACAAAGTCTTTTGCCGACCCAGAGGGCCCCGCGAATCATCAGCCAGGTGGTGATGCCTCATCGTTATTGAGACATTTCAACCCAGGCGCCCAAGGCCAAACCGAGCGAGCCTCCTGCCTCGTAAGACCGAGCTCGTCGATCAGATCATCTTGAACGGCCCCTAACTAACACACGATATAATGCCTTACGAGACAACGCTTGGGCGTCGGAGAGGCCAACCGACGACCGCAAGAGGAGCTTCAAAGCGCGACGACATTCACGATAGAAGGAGCACTCGCCACGTGGAGTACGACCGGCCTCCTCCTCGCACGAGTGCACACTTCTCAGGGATGGGAAATGTTTACGGACATCTTCTTTCCAAAAGGTGCCCACCTCCTCCAAACCGCGACACATTCGGTCGAGAAAGGTAATGCGTAGCATATATTGACGAATCTCAATGCTAGGCATTCCCAGACCGCCCTCAGAGGATGAAGGCAACAGATCTCGCGAGATGCCATGTGGGACTTGCCTCTCCACAAGAAAGAGAACAAGACCTTGACTAACGATGTTAGTCGGGCACACGGGAGTGGAAGCACAGAAAGACGGTAGAGGAGTATCGGATAGATGTGGGAACCACAAACTTCCGCCCTTCCCTTCAGGGAAAGTCCCCTCCGAGACCACAGACTAGCCGCGACCTCGGCCCGCCCCTGTACCTCCGACCAATTCTTTTCCAACTGGAGATCAGGACCGAACCAGACGCCGAGTATCTTGATCGGCCCATCCGTCCAGAGGAAAGGTCCGGGAAGAGAAACTCCTTCCACGCACCCAACCGCAAGCCCACAGACTTATCGCGGTTGATTTTGGCCCCTGTCACCAACTCATACCCACTGATCTGCTTACTGACTTCGTTAATCTCGGCTCTGCTCGACACAAGAACCGAAACGTCGTCAGCATAGGCAGAATACCTGGCCGAGGTGTTAGCACCAGGCAGCGAAATACCCGCGTAGGACCGGATTCGCCTTTAACTTGCGAAGGAAAGGCTCCAACGCAAGAACGTACAGCAGAGGCGATAGCGGACAACCTTGACGAATGGAGCGAGACAATACGAAAGGCTTCGATCTTACCCCATTCACTTCCACCAGCGCACCGGGGTCGCATACAAGAGACGGATCCAGGAGCGAAAGTCGGCTCCGAAACCGGCCGCCGAAAGGACAGCCTCCAGAAATCGATGGTCAACCCTATCGAAGGCCTTGGACTGATCTAAATTGATCAGCGCGGCTTCACTGTCGACTTGTTCTAAGATCAGGCGTACCATATGAAGGTTATCCTGAATAGTCCTGCCCTTCACAGCACAAGTCTGTTCAGGGCCAATCAGACTAGACAGGACAAGCTGCAAACGGTTGGCCAAGATCTTCGCCAAAATCTTTAAGTCAGTGTTTAACATCGTTAAAGGGCGAAAGTTCCCTAACCCATCCCCACCGTCCTTGTCCTTACGCAGCAACTTGATGACACCTCTGGTGAAGCGTTGAGGTAAAGACCCCTGCCTCATCCAGTGGTTGTACATCAGTTACTCGCTCAGCACCACTGAGCCGAACTGTACACTACTACTACTACTTATTATCTGTGGGAGAGTCCATTACAATAGAATAGGTATTCTGGTATGACAGAGATTAACAACAAAAAAAAAAAAAGTAAAAATGGTCCTATCCAGCAAGTAGTATACTTATTAGTGAGAAAAGAAATGATTGTTCAAGGGGGTGCTGAAAAGTTCTCGATGTTAAACACTTCTCTATATCTAAACTTATTACCAAACTTCACATTTATTTTATTTTATTTTGTTTTTATCTTATTTTACAATCACTATATCGTCGTGCCGAATAGTTTTATTTTTTACACCCTTTTAAAAATAGATGAAAAAGAAAGAGTGATAAAAAATATACATGTATATACATCATATAAGTGGAGCTAAATTATACAAAAGAAAATTCTATTTTCCCTGTATAATCTAAAACGCCATGTCACCTGCACACAAGCAAAAATCTCAGAGTGGCTTCCCTGCAAGGAATCATATATCGAAATAGAAAATCTTTTAAAACCAAAAATGAATTGTACCACTAAGGTACGTAATGTAAACAACTGAAACAATCAAATGTATGCAATGCCGAAAAAAATAGAAAAGGAAAGTAAGTCTGGAATTATGACGGGAGAAAAAAGAGAATTGCACTATTCTTGTACTAGATATCCTAATTGGAAGCGTATACGTCTAAAGATAGACTCGAAATTGCTGCACGATTGTTGGCAAAAATGATTTTCCCCGTCCAATCATCGAGAGATGTCTACGGTAACACGTGATTGATGTAAATTGCATAGTGATCCAATTCCAGCTTTAAGTAGACGAGACGTTGTCATTATTCGTTGTCACAAAAGATGGCGAAATCTCAAAAGTGCACTGATAGAAAACGTATATAGGAACATAAATAAAACAAGTTGGGGGAAAACTTACAGTAAGAAAGAAAACATTTGCAGGGATGAAAAAAAGGGAGATTAAAATTTACATGTTTTTTATATATATATATATATATATATATATATATATATATATATATATATATATATATGTCGTGTAATTTATTGGGGTTGTTGTAACGTCTTCCTTTAATGTAGTTGTTATTGTTCACCCTTAGCCACCGTTATCTAGAAACGAGACGCGTTAAATTTGAGCAACATCCAGCCGACACACTGGGATTAAAATAGGAAACTAAAATGATACATATGACACACTCATATCCTCTCTCCCATCTCACTTCCTCGTTAACTTTCGTATACTTGATGAGGTCCGTAAAAAACGTGTGAATTTCTTTTCATTTTAGCTTTTGGAAGTAAAGTCTGATGATCCAGAACCCTGTTAAAGGGGTTATGGTGAAATAACTTATTACATGGAATCTTAACGTGGTCTGTCTTTTTTATTCAATATATATATATATATATATATATATATATATATATATATATATATATATATATATATATATGCTACCTTTTGGGGTTTTCTAATTTCGAGATTGTCTTAAATATCGTGAACTGCATTTTGCAGGATTCAATCTAAATTACGCCTTATTTTTTACATTTAGAATTGGGAAGTCGGCCGACTATAAAAAAAAAAGACAGGATATAGAGGCTTTTATAATATATACCATGACCCTTATTTAAACCATGACGCTAGAATCACCTCAAACGTATTGTGCAATAGTAATAATATATAAGGAATCTGAAAAAATCAGACAATAATTCTGCATTTTCAACCGTTCCTTAGTTAAACGATTTAAAAGAAGAATCTGCAATGTCATTGGTCTTGACCTGGCATCTCGGATTCACTAATACAATTCTTACGTATTAAAGGATGGCTTTGTTACTCGTATTTACGCCTCAGTGAATATAACGAACCCCGCGGGAATTGAAATTCTCGAACCATTATCCATTATATCACTCGGAGATCCAAGTTTACAACACCTAATATGTTAAAGTGGTCACCTATCTCGGTATTGATCGGGCTCGACTTTGCTTAACTTCAGGAACGTTATATGGGCGAAAGCATTTTGATGTAACCGTAGGTTTAACAGTTTCTTCTCTCGTGCATATCGCTCTGGCACCTTGGGGCCGTGTAACGGCTAGCAAGCTTGTCTCGCTAGAAAAATTACGAGTGAGAAGTGAGTTCGATCCTCACAGTCAGCGGTATGTGAGTATATTGACCACATATTTAATCTTGAGAAAATCTTCATGAAAACTACAAACCACTGAATTTCTCATTCAAATTTTGACGAATTAATCTTATTTTGCTCAAATATAAGACCGAATTGTTTCATTCGTAGAGACCACGTAATAACCCAGATATTTATTATCTGTCTATATTTCTGAGATGAGGTAATATTATGCACATTATTATTTATTATTCGGACTATTGTCCTCATCTTTGTCGCCATATTTATTACAACGTTTCGACCGTTGTACGCTCCGGCCTTCTTCAGGTGGTTGGAATGTCGGATTAAACCCTTGATTTGCAAATAAACAAGCTAATACCGAAGGGGAAAAATGGTACAAAAAAGAAATAGCATTGAAAATGTACGTCAGCCGAAAATAATCGTCTAGCATCCGAGTTCAGAGTCCAAAGAATAAAACACCGATACGTGTAAGTAAAATAACTAAATAAAGTGCTCAATACACTAACTAGAGCAAACCTAATTAAACCTAAAGAGCAAGACAAACCTACCAAGGTTTCACATACGCGGATTGTTTGAAGATCCGCGTAGGTGAAACCTTGGTAGGTTTGTCTGGCTTTTTAGATTTAATATTATATATATATATATATATATATATATATATATATATATGCAAGTCATATTTTTCTAACTGTTCCTTTGAATCTTTGTCCGATTCAGACTAAAATATGAAAACAGGTCCAAAGTTATTTCCCGTAAGATATGTCAACAGCCGTCAATAGTTTAAATCCATGTCTTGTTTTAACCTTAATGTCTGTTCACACAATTAATATCTCTTTTCATTAGAGTAAATAGATGAATTGAAGAGAGACAAATAGATGAACGCTGTTACAAATAAATTTTAATTAGCTTTTGTGAGGCCGTCATTTTTACAGAACAAAAAAAAAAATGCATAACTTGGCTGGTTTCATCTTCCTTCTGTTTTTATTTCCGCAATCACTAAATTAGAACTGTCCATTTATCTGAGGGGACCCGGCAGCAGCAGCAGCTAATTAGCGTCAACCTTTGCCATTTCTACGACTTTCTTTCCGCTTTTTAGTTGAGACTGTTTTCTCATTTCTTTGTTGTTGTTTTTTTATATCTGATTTTCTGAAGAAATTTAATTTAACCCTTTCATTCTGCTGGTCACGTATGGCTTGATCCGCTATGCCTTTGCGATGTTCATGTAAATTAAGAAAAGATGATTCCACCGAAAGTTTTATCTCATATTGTTTTGAATGTGACATTTCCTCACTAAAATTATGACATTATTTGCTTCATAATTGTTTTTCCATAATGAATTAACTTTTATAAATTATCACAGCGACGAATGTATTTGTTCCACTATGTGTAAATCATGTCTATTTATATATATTAATTTTGCTACATTAACTATAGCAACAAACAATTATCGAATTTCATCTGTTATCATTTTTTATATGTCTATTTTAGTTTTAATACATTCAAGTCCAGAAATCAAGTTATTAATGGCTGTAGAAAACTGATTGAAAAACATTCAAGCATTTTCTTACAAATATTTTCCCCAAGTACTTTCAATCTTATCTGAGACCGTGTACAGAGGCTGCATATGCCTGGATGTGTTATGCGTTAACAACGTAAATTCAAAATACTTTTACTTCTATGCAATTGTTCTAACTTATGCGATTTTTTAAAAAGAATTTCTTTGAGAAATTGTAGAGTGTGCACAGCAGAATCAGGCCAGAGATAGGACGAGAATATCCAGGTTTGGTAAAGACAACGCAACAAGGAACGCCATATTCATTCTTAGATTGTTATCAGAAAGAGCGATACAGATGCCGAAGGACGTGTACTTATGTTTCATAGACTACTTAAAACCCTTCGACAAGATACGCCACATTTATCTGATGGAACTGATCAGCAACCTTGATATCTTCGGGAAAGATATCCGAATTATCAGGAACCTATACTGGCAGCAAACAGTATGCATAGGGAAGGAGTTCAGTGAATATAAAAAATAGAAAGGGACGTAAGACAAGAATGTGTCTTCTCACACGACCTGTTCAACCTATACAGCGAGGCAATTCTGAGAGAATTGAAAACTCTATCGGGATTTAGTATTGGCGGCCACAACCTTAACAACATAAGATACGCAGACGACACAGTGCTGATAGTAGACACGGAAGAGAAATTACAAATTTTCCTACAGAAGGTAGCGACAGAGAGTGAACAGAATGTACTAATCATAAACTACAAGACAGAATCCATGGTTATCACTAAAAGGATGAGACCAGATGAGACGGTCGGGAACACTAGAATCAAGCAGACGCGGAATTTTAAATATCTAGGAAATCTTGACAGAGGACGATAGGTGCGATACTGAGATCCATAAACATATTGGAATGGCCAAGGACACATTCTAAAAGTTGGGCAAAGTAGTTTCCTTAATATGTGTTTGTTCCAAAGATATTACTCTACACAGTGGGGAAAAAATGAATGCAATAATTTAAATTATTTACGATTTATGCATTTAACCTAAATATTTTTTATCATTAATATAAATTGCATATAATATAATGTTAAGATTGTACTATAAATTTAAATTATTTAATTATGTTATTTTAATAAGCCACACTAAATTGAGTTTAAATAAGAACCTGTTAAGTGTTACCTGCTATTAATTTATTAAATGTTATACAAAAGCCTTAGTTTATCTCATCTAAGTGTGATTCTCTTACCTTTGTTTTCCAGGGGTTATATATACATATATATATATGTGTGTGTGTGTGTGTGTGTGTGTGTGTGTGTGTGTGTTGACTGTTAATGTTCAGTGTAGCATATTCAGTTTCTATATGTGAGAAACAATTACTGCCAAGCAACTAAGCCTCGACTGACGAAAGAAAACTTATTTCTACTTCTGAATCTAACTTAAATATAAAAAGTTATTTTCTTTTACTTTTCAGATTAATTTTACCATAAATAATCTGCTTTCAGTACAGAATTAAAAAATATTTTTGTTCAGATTTAATGTTAACATTAATCCAGTGAAAAGTAGTTTTTATTTTATTTCATTTTTGTGTGTTTGTTTATACAGAAAGCATAGCATGTGTGAAAGAAACTTTCTTAAATCGATGATTGATTTTTAAACACAAATGTGTATTTCGGCAACACATGGGAATCTGTAATTATCGGAAGATGTCTATATGCTATTTTCTTAATATCTTTTTTATTAGTGCTTTCCGATGACGAAAAGCGGTTTCGTGTCGATCATCTATTTTAGTAGGGCGGGAGGTTACAAATTTAAAATAAAAAAGAAACAATAAAGTCCTAATAAAAACATGGAAAATAATAAAGAAATAACAAAAAAATACAAATTCAAAACATACAAATAGAAAAAATATTTTTTAAAATTCTTCTTATTTTTTGAGAAAAAAAAAGATTAACGAATTGGCAAATTTAAAATATAACGACAAAACATGAAGGTCGAGTTGTATAAAAAATAAATTATAGAAACTAAAGACAAAAAAGAAAGATTTTTTTTAAAAAAGATAAGCTAAAAATAACACTACGCATAGATTAAACGATAAGAATGAAAAAGAAGAAAAAAATATACCCAACAAAATATTATTCAAAATAATAAAAAAAAAATATCAATAAAATTCATATCGCCGCCAGAATGAACATTTGCCGATTAAAGATAAATGAACACCTGGATACAGCCTTGTTCTAGGACATTTTGAAATATTAATTTTAACATTTATTTGCCAAAATTCTCTTTGTGTCTGACCTTCATTTTGCAATCAATGATTTAGGTGCCTTAATATTTTATTATTTAATATTTCCAGAAAAAAATAATTCGAAATAGAAATAAGTAGAGTTTTCCAAACATTTTCCCATCTCACATTTTCGTGTTCCATTCGTGTAATGTAAGTTCAACTCGAACAACTTCGTCCCAAGGACGTATACTTCGAGTAACTGACTCAGAAACGGATATTTCTCCAATCACTAGAATCTTTACCTGTTCAAGTATAAAGCTAACCATTATCTTCCACTCATATCCTATAAACTGTGCCTCTACATTGGGAGATTCTTAGGACTTGTACAGGAGAACATCATTGTAGAAAATTATTCATTCACTTCAGTGTGAAATAGTTAGGTACAACAAATTCACTCTAATCATAATCACACTTCAATCTTTAAAAAGTTATATAGCAAAATTACATTTTACTGTATTATAGTGCGATAAAAATTGAAATTGTTTATACTACATTTTCTTTGCAGTCTCCTTTTTTCATTGAAATGACAGAATTATGCATTTAATAATCTAAAAATGGGGATATGCTGTAACAATATAAAATGGCCAAAGCAATCAAACGATGAAGTGGCAGGACTTCAAAAGCAAACTAAAACCTTAAGATGTTGGATTTTAATTTTTCAAAACAAAGATGATTAGTTCAAGTGGTTTATTACGTGTAGCGCAGTTTGATAAATGTACTGTTTTTCTCTTCGATTGAATATCAAACAGATTACACTCCATCTGACTTATCAGATTTCGTTTTAAAGGGTGTATATTGTAATGTCGCAAGTATTTTCTTCATCGCAATCTCGCATTACACTAGGACTAGCTTGTCTTATTCCTTTTTAATCATTGCAATAGATGTCTATTTTCACGTCCAAAATAATTTTCTGTATAAATATCACGCATTTAAATCGAATTAAATGGTCTTTACACTAGGACTGGCTTGTCAGATAACATTTAACATTGGAAAGGAGGTACATTTTAACGTTCGAAATAATTTCTGTATAGCAACCACGCATTTTACTCGAATTAATTTTTCTTTACACTGGGACTGGCTTGTGATATAACTTTGTAATCATTGGAAACGATGTATATTTCAAAGTCCGAAATAATTTCGGCAACAGCAATCCTCGAATTTAACTCGTATGAAATTTTTCTTACATTTCATTTTGTAACCGAGAGCAATATTATTGCAAATACGATATTACTGCAACTTAATCTCAAGAGGGAAACAAGTCACATATATAACTGTTCTCTATTAGATTTTCTAAAAATTGTTTTTGCTTTGATTACACATCCAATTTAGTTGTCAGATAAGAGGCTAACTAAATAATTCAAAAGGAAATATATAAGTAGTATTTCCTCAAAATAACACTAGACAGTGTTTTTTCGTGGGCATGATATCAAGTCTTGGGAAGTGGGACAAGAAATGTCTTGTTAATTTCATAACTTCTAAAACGAAACTATCCTCTATTAATAATCTTAGACAACATTTTTTTTGGCTTTACATCAGCATGACTGATGCTAAACTCCAGCAGAGCAACTCATTGTTTTCTTGATTGGATGTTCTACTGATATGTAGGGGAAAAGTTATATTGAATTAGTTGCGAAGTCTTCTGCTAGATAAAGAGGATCACCATACCGTGCCAGACTTTGTTTCATATTATAATATATCATAACATTTATAAGTCTACAGTTCATGCGAGCATTAAATATTACTGCCACGTCTGCTCTGGGACTTCTATTCTGTGTTTAATAAACTAAACAAAAGAATTGGTAATTGTTCAGATCAGCTTTCCTCGTCAGTACACCGACATCATGAATTTAATCAAAGTACGTGATTGACAACTATGTCTCATAATGACACTGTAAAAAATTCCATGTTGTAACGATTTTCTATGACTATAGTTTCGTATTTCTCCTTTGTGAAATTCTCATCCTTGTTACTGCTTTCCTTTCAAGTACGATATTCAAACAAATTAAAAGTAATGTAATTCGAAATCATTCGTATGCTCATTTATTGGCTTCTCTTTTTCTTTGACAGAGTGAAGACGGAAATAAACACTAATACAGTCAATCATCAAATGACAAAAATGGATTCTGAGTCGGAGGATTCCCGAATCATTCGTGTTAAGAATTCAATCCTTTGAACAATTATATATTTAACCTTTTTCTACCCATGGGCAGCGTTCTCACCACCAATAACAAACACGCTTCGTAAATATTTCGAAGAGTATGTAAGCAAAGGAAAATGAGCGACATGCCGCAACAGATTCACGATGCCACGGCTTATCAGAAATTACCTTATTCCTTCAACCATCTTCTTCACCAAGTCACGTAACATTTATCTTCTTCCTGACCAAGCTACGTGACATCTGCTGTCTTCCTTACCAAGTTACGTGACATCTGCACTCTTCGTCACCAAGCTACGTGACATCTGCACTCTTCGTCACCAAGCTACGTGACATCTACACACTTCGTCACCAAACTACGTGACATCTGCACTCTTCGCCACCAAGCTACGTGACATCTGCACTTTTCGTCAACAAGCTACGAGACATCTGCACTCTTCGTCACCAAGCTACGGGACATCTGCACTCTTCGTCACTAAGCTACGTGACATCTACACTCTTCGTCACCAAGCTACGGGACATCTGCACTCTTCGTCACCACGCTACGTGACATCTGCACTCTTCGTCACTAAACTACTTTGCCCATACACGCTTCCTCTCAAAGCTACGTGACACACCCACGCTTCCTCATCATACTACATGACATTTACACACTTCCTCGCGTAGCTACGCCAATGGTACTTTCTCACCGAAGTATGTAACAATTACAGTTCCCTCCTCACTTACTCCTTTGTCTCTTTTTCACACATACACGCGAAGAAATCGCCTTTCTTTGTATCTTAAGAAATAACTACAAACAAGGAACCTTAATAATCGTACATGCTGAGAAATATTCAGTTACGAAAATACTAAACTAAAAATATTTTATATTTTTCTAATTAAAACATTTTCCCCCATTTTTCCTTTGGTGTATTGATTCAAATTTGTAACAAGTTCACTGTGAGTAACAACTTGCATCTTAGTTTTTTTGAGTTTTTTGCCTTGATTGGGGTGAAAGCAAAGATACAAAACAGTCACAAATTGTTAGAAATTGACTTAGAATTATTTAAATTCCGACGTTTTATCCCCGTTTCATAAAACATAAGATGTATCATTTATTTACATACTTCATTTAAGGGAGAGTTTAAGTTACCATGAATGATCTAGAGAATATATTTTAAGAAAAAGTAATATTTAGCAAGATTATTTGATTGTCTAGTTAATTTACTGACATATCAAACGTATAATATTACAGGGAAAAAATGAATCAATAGACATACAAAGCACGAGTTTCCACTGGTGTCGAAGGTTATAGCTATTCATGTTACTTGTTACGCTCAAATGTATACATAGTTCAGGCTTAAACCTGAGTCATAAAGTATACATACGTGACTGATACTCGATTCTGGAAGCAAAAATTTGGATGGAAAGGGGCAATTGATCCTGTGTCGGGTTTTATTGTTTGTAACTGATGATTTTTTTTCTTCTACATTTTATAAACTTATTGTAGGTTAAAGCTGGAATATATTAATAAAACCTATCATAGTGTGACTGAATATTGCATTACTTTGAGCTAACAAAGAACTTTTCGAGATAGAAATCTAGAGCTAATAAAAAAAAAAAAAAAAAAACTTTTCCAGATGAAAATCCTCTTCATAAGCTAGACATGGAGGGAGAAGTATTTAATTAATACATTTACAAGCATATTTTGTTTGTTTAGTTTTGGTTTACGGTATATCAACCTCAGTGGGTTTTTTAAAGACAAGACATTTATTGCTGGTAATAATTTTTCAAAAATATATTGCTGTTAATGTTTTTGGTTTTTTTTTTTAAATATATTGCTGGTAATATTTTTCTTTAAAAATTTATTGCTGGTAATATTTTTTTTTTTAAATTATTGCTGGTAATATTTTTTTTTTAATTATTGCTGGTAATATTTTTTTCCAAAATATATTGCTGGTAATATTTTTTTTTCCAAAAAATACTGCTGATAATATTGTTTTTTAAAAAAATATACTGCTGGTAATAGTTTTTTTTTTTTTTTTTTTTTTTTAAAAATCTATTGCTGGTAATACATTTTTTACGGTGGAGTAATGGTTAGGGGCTCGGATTGAGGAATCGGACAGCCAAGTTCGAA
>CAHIKZ030005450.1:380000-515000 GCA_903632075.3 Acanthosepion pharaonis
GATATTTCTCCTGTTTTTTATAAATGCTGCTGCTTCAGCCAATTCTTCACAGTAGATTTTTAATTCTTCCTCACCAGCTGTCTTAGGCCTCTCAGCCATCTATATCAGTTGGCCCAATTAATGAGGAGATGGTGGTACAAACGTTGTGGCTTCGCTGGATATGTGAATTAGCTGTAAGTATTTGGCTACATCAGCAGGCCGGTGACCATTAAAAAGCCGAGATACATGCCCTTCTAACAGGAAAGATTGATAGTACAAACATAAGTCGTGGACGGAACAGAATGTATTCCAATATTTGTGTCTCAGAGAGATTTGTGTGTGTGTGTGTGTGTGTGTGTGTGTGTGTGTGTGTGTGTGTGTGTGTGTGTGTGTGTGTGTCCAACGCAGACAATATTAGGTCAAATATATCTACACAGCAACATAAATTTTAAGGAGAAACAAAAAGAATGGATCTTACATCTAATATGGAGATACTCCTATATCTGGAGATGTCATGTTTACGACTACATATTCAAACCTGAGGACATATTTCTCGAAGGGGAATAGCGGTTCATCGGTTTTCCGGAACTTAGGACTGCGAGTCGGCATTTCCTTCTATATTTGGCAAATATATATTCCCAGAGGGAAACTACAACATGGATTTGTGGGCTACCGGGAAGAAAGATTTAGCCTCAACCC
Organism: Acanthosepion pharaonis; assembly: GCA_903632075.3. Taxonomy (NCBI): domain Eukaryota; kingdom Metazoa; phylum Mollusca; class Cephalopoda; order Sepiida; family Sepiidae; genus Acanthosepion; species Acanthosepion pharaonis. The sequence goes on from CAHIKZ030005450.1 coordinate 380,679, forward strand.
AGTTCCTGGCCGGAGATCTCTAAAGGAAGCAACCCTTCGGTTTAGAAATTGTAAAGAAACTAAACTGATTGCCGATTTAGTCACTGTATGAAGTGACATCACTAAGCGACCGCCATGCGATCCACTAAAGGGATATAATTTAATTCTCTATCACTACATACACATTCCTAGGTGGAACACTCACACTGAATGTGTCGGAAAACATGTCGAGAAGTAGTTATGTTAACGTGCAATGTAGCGCTATATTTTGATGCACGATATGATTGGTTGTGTTTCATATTTCTTATATACTAAAACAATTTGTTTTATTGCCTGACTCACTTTTGTATATAATAAAGCCGATTATATCTATGCAAAAAATCCTTCTTTTCAACAGGTTTTATTCAACAGAACGGGAAAGCAATCTCTGTCGCACATCTAGAGGTGTCAAATGAGACTTTTGATGTCAGTTGGAAATTTGAAATAAAAGAAATGTCTAAGTTTTGCGTATTGATTTCGTGCTTGATTACATTTTCCAATAGTGATGTGTCAAAAATATTATTTCTACATGCTACCAAAATTAAAGAATATTTTATTGATAGTGCATTTATCTGTAGATTAAGGACAATTGTCTTTCTCCATTGATAGAGTGTCCGAGTACTTTTGTATTCCCCATCATCATATGAAGAATTAAGAAACCGCGGCTCGTCTTATTTGCAGCTTATGTTTTGAATTTTACTCAGAGTTGAAAGCCTATATGTCTCTAAATAAACGAATTTTCCTATGAAAAATATATTTCTTATTTCATTATTTTTTAAATATTGAAGTAAACACATGTTTGTAAATGAAAGTGAATCAATATGAATGGTTTTAGCCCTTTGTTGCATCCTTTGGATTTGTATGTGTGATGACGATTATTTCGTTAGCAGACTCTGTTTTGCGTTTCTGAAACTAATGTATTTGGTTGTTCGGAAGATAAACGATTTTTAGAATTAACTTCCATTCATTAATTTCTGTATTTCAGCAGTTTTGAAATATGTTTAAATAGTAACTGTGAACACCTATACCAGTTTTATCATGTCTTGCTACCACTGATCTATACCTTTCTGCTGTCGAGTTCCAAGTTTATTTATACATTTATTTATTTATTAGAGTAACATACGAAGTAGAGGCTAAAGTTAGGGGGAAATTTCTGTGGAAAGGGAAGATAACTCTTAATCATAACATTGAACAGGTTAAGATTTTAAAGAAAAGGAAATATTCTTTTAAGAGTCTGTTCCTCAGAGTTGTGTTTTGCATGAAGAAGCTGTTTGAGTGCAGCTTAATTCTCGCAAATTAAATATGGAGGGAATGTGGATGGTTTGTCCCCATGTAAGTGGTATGGCGTGTTTTTCCCGTAAAGGTTTATACTAGCGGGACCAGGGAAGGTAGTTTGTTTGAGTAATTACCGTGGAAGTAGCGATAGAACAACTAATGGCTTGCCACATCCCAAAGATTAGTAGTTAAAGAATGATTCGTCGCCCACAAGAGCTCGGAAAAGCTTTTGGACTCTATCAAGGCCGGAGTGTGATACACCTCTACGAAAACACTTTAAAGGTTTCGACGGCAAGAAATCTTTGAATGCAGACTTCTGTATCATCTTTGAAACGGAATGTCTTTTGGATTGAAAAATTGACAGAACGCCTGAAAATGTGATATTCAATAGGCGGCAGGTAAGGGAAATATGGTGGAGATATCAAAGAAACTTAACTAATGCCATCAATGACATATTTTATTTTTTTCAAACTCGCAAATTAACCGGTAAATTCACTTTTCGAAATTTCAAAATGAAACGTGACTAAGTTTTATTTGCAGTGGCACAGTTGAAAATATCTTATTCGTGCGTGACATTACATATGATATTATGAAGAAATTCCCATTTAAATTTCAATATGCATTTTATATATCAATAAAAGAAAACATCATGAATTGCTTAAGGAATGGGAATTGAAAATAGAACTAGTTTGATAGTAAGATTACAGATTATCGTTTTTTCAGCGAAATGTCAAAATGTGGTGGGGCTAAATCAACGGAATTGATTTTGCATTTGGATGCCTTAAAAGCCCGGAATGGCAATAACGGATGACATGAGTTTTTGAAAAATATCTTCGATATATATATAAGTGTTTTGGGGTTGTTGTGAATGTATGAATGACATATATATTCAAACATTTATTACCATAATCTCATATTATTAATGAAATTTCCATTGGGAAGATTTCAGATATTTAAATTATCAATATTAGCCTTACATTGAAGTATTAAAAAAAAAGAAACATTTAAATATGAAAATGAAATGCACATATATTTTCCAGACTCAACAAATCCCTAAAACTTTCAAGAATTAAGAAGAGAAGACACTATCGGCCAAAACGGAAGAATGATTGGGCACTCAAAGTTGAAAAGTGAACATGGAATAAAAGAAAACTAGTTATAAGATAGTAAATAAATCAGTGTCATTGACAAAGATTATCATTATTTTTCATGGCAATTATGTGTGAAAAAAATATCATAAAATGTCCAAATCTGAAAAAATGTGATTGACACTTAAACTTAATTCGCATTAAAATCGGTCCAGGTTATTGGAACAGCCTTTATAAAAATTCAATAAGTAAACATCGAAAAGTAGAAATAATCACAACATTCTACACGAGACACAGACACAAACATACAGTCCCTGAATGAAAAAAAAAAAAATAAAACCTTGTACGAATGAAAAGTGCATCAATTATTTTTAACTCAATATAAAGTGACGAAAAAGAACGAGAAATTAAATGGTCAATTGCTGATATCATCTGACAATAAGACGTATTTATTGCTGGATGATCTGACTACGAAACTACAAATACTGTGTGTATGTGTGTGTGTGATTTTGTGCGTGTGTTTGTCTTCGTGGGTTTGTGCGTGTCTTTCTGCGTGTATGCGTACATGCCCGAGTGTGGACTAAAGTCCGCGTGTGTATGACCACACAAACTATAAAATATACAAATAGAAAGAGATACAAGGCATATTATTCAGAGTGCGTGTACAATAGTGGAGATTTAAATCTTTTGATGATATAGAGACAGTATGCATATAAATCGACATTGATGATAGAATATATATAGTATATATATATATATATATATATATATATATATATATATATATATGTGTGTGTGTGTGTGTGTGTGTGTGTGTGTGTGTGTTTAAACAGTGGTTGGACAGAGTTAAATTGGACCAGCAAAATGCTGCATTAAAAATTTGTAGATACAAAATTTTTAAAACTTGATTAGCTTTTTAAATTTTTAAATATAGGATCATCACACTCTTTCACCTACTGAGATTTCTTCAGGCAGTATATATATATATATATATATATATATATATATATATATATATATATATGTATATAATATTGAGTACAAGAAATGCTGTTTTTTTTTTTTTTTTTTTTTTTTTTCAAATATAAACTGTACCAAAATCAGCAGAAAAAAGAAGCATAATTTTGTTTTAATCTCCCAACAATAATACGATAAAAATAGGAAAGATTGTCTTCAATAAAACTGAATAAACGCTTCCACCAAAAAAAAAAAACTATCAAGAATAACAAACAAAAAACACTCAAAATTAGTTATAGCTGCATGAACAATATTTAGAAAATAATAACCAAATCAATAAAAAATACTGAACAATGCGAATGAAAATAACAACACAAACTAACAAAATAATACCAAGCCCGAAACAAAGAAAACTCTCCACTTAACAATAAATATTTAACAAACCCAGTATCACAAATATCAGCAACACAGACAAAAATATCTTTCATAGGAGCCATAGAAACTTAAAAAATGATACAACCGCCGCAAAAATCATTTAACACCGAAAAATACAAAAAAATAAAAATAAAAGAAAACACACTCAAAGTACATTTGGCGTCAAAAAGAAAATAATATCAGTAGGAAAAACAAATGTGAAATTTAGGAAAATTGCACCTGCATGTAATGGCAAACTATGCCTAGAAGAGAAATTAACAATAGTTATCTTTCAAACAAGAAAAAAAAAAGAAGGAATATTGGGGAATTGCTGACACTCAAATAAATATCTACTTTGTTACATAAATACCAATATATACAGAGACCCACTACAATTACCTAATCCCAACTAAACAAAAAAACAGTTAAAAATGAATACACATACGCAAATAGAAAAACTTAAATACACAGACATAAACATACATAGAAGGTCAAACAAGTATGCACGACTTAAAAAGCCCAACACAATAAATTAGGGCAACAAATTATAATAAAAGTAAACAATCCAACAAAAAGCAATTTATTATATTACGGCAAAAAAGATGTCACTACAGAACAAAGTCAACAAACAGCAATAAACGTCACACCACTTAACTAATAATAACACATATTAAGTTAAAAAAGACTCATAGAAAAGATGTCACTTACAGTGAATCACATATAAATACGGCAAAATTTAGAAATAGCTGCAGATATGATAACAAGGCCTGAACATTGAACATATTATCGTGATGTGCTCATGAACCTATGTTGTAGGCGTGACTGAAACAACACCGGTCTACTAAATTATAAACTTCTCAGATTAATTATATATATATATATATATATATATATATATATAATATATATATATATAGCATACTTTCTTAATATGTATATATAGAAAAAGTTGCAAATTAAAAAATTAATAATGTTTTTTTTATGAAAATATTTATATATATATATATATATATATATATATATATATATATATATATATGATATTTCAGATTGACCTCAATCTTTCTTCAGAAGAAAGATTGAGGTCAATCTGAAATATCAAATATATATATAAATAAATAAATAGTTTCATAAAAAAAAAACATTATTATTTTTAATTTATATATATATATATATATATATATATATATATATATATATATATATATATATTCTTTCTCATAAGTAGCACAATCATCAAGTGTGTATTGAAAACAGACTGTTGTGGAAATTAAATAATTAGTACCTTCTATTAAGCCAGTGTATCAGACCATTTATTTACAAAGAATATGCACATACAAACATCTAATTACGAAGTTAAATCTTATTTAAATACATATATACACATATTATGCATGATACATCATCATCATCCCTTTGACGTTTGTAATCGTAGTGGGGGCGATATCAAAATATAGAGGCCGCATTTAATCTTCTCCACAACAGTCTGTCAACGGCCACGATCAGCAATTCTGGTATTCATACCTGTATATTGCTTGACATTGTTCAACCATTTTTTAGGTCGGCTTCGTCTACTACATCCACCTTCAACGGTGCCTTGCTTGATGATCTTGCACAGAGTGCCGTGCCTTGTAATGTGCCCAAGCTTCGCTATTTTTCTCCGTTTGACAGTGGCAAACTTTCCACACTTTTCCACGCAAACTCGTTGTTTTTTTTTCCCCAAAAGAAGATGCCAATAAGTTTTCTCATCTATTTATTCTCAAACGCCCGGATCTCTGTTTCTGCGAAAATTGACCATGTTTCACATATATATATATTGGTTAATAGAGATTAATGTACATTGAAAGCTGATTTTACTCCTCTATATTATTGCGAATTTGGCCATTGCTGCCGTAGTGGAGCAATCCGTTTGCAGATGTCCGTGTTTCAGATACCATTTTCGACAAGACTGCTCCAAAATTTTTAAAACTGGACACCTCCTCTAACGGTTTCCCGTTGATGGTAATGTTGACACAGGTGTTACTGTTTTTGCTATTCACCATTACTGCCGACGTCTCGAAGCTGACCTACATTCCATATAATCCCGCTCATTTAAAAAAGTTTGTTCGTCAAGTAATGGAGTTGAGTGTTACTACAATCTATGAAGCCAATGTCATCTGCAAAACGTAGGCAACTGACGGGACATTAACGATCATGGTCGTTCAAGGTTACTTGATTGATTCACTCTAGAAATAGGTTGAACAATGTGGGTAGAATTACGGTTCCCTGTCTCACGCCCATAGTTGTCCGGAAGAAGACTCTCATTTATTTTCCTTCGCTGGTGGCATATTTATATACAGTGGTGGAAAATAAATATTCGTACACATGAAAAATTGTATTTTTATAAATGTAAACACCTTAACTAAAATAAATTTTGATACATTTTATGTGTAAAGATACATTTTATTAAAAAATATTAATAAACTTAATTAATTCTTATTCTAACAGAAATTAATGTATTTTTATCATTTTAACTGATGAAAAAGCATTCGTACAAAACAAAAAATTAACTGTTGTGGATTCCGAGATGAAATTGGGTCTCCAATGAATGACAAACGCAGGAATGAAATATAACAAATAAATGTATTTACACAATAATACAATGTGTAATACTGTTAGTAAATCCAGAAACGCGGTTAGTAGCAATAATAATATATGTAGATACAGTCTCGAAGTAGGACTTCCTTAGAGTCTACGTGCTTGTAACTGTGACTTCTACAAGCAGTTACCTCACACTATTACTCTACCTCCAACTCAATCACAATCCCCTCCCACTCTCTCTCTATATTCTGACTGACTTTGGGTATTTAACGGCAGCAGCCCAAATAACACTCAGGTCGAGTTCACTTATATGAAAAAGGGAAGGACCCCATAACATTAACTTAATTTAATGCTTTGTGGAATATCCCTTATTGAGTTCAACAGCTACCATTCTATTCCTGCACGTCTCAACTAATGATTTGCACACATTGAGTGGTATTTTGTCCCATACTTCTTGGCATATTGTCTTCTTGATATTTATTTGTGCTCTTTTCCCAATTTGAATTTTCAAATGTCGCCATAAATTCTCGATTGGGTTAAACTGATTTGGCCATTGCAAGACATCAACGTTACTTTCAGTTAAACATTTCCTTGTAGATATAGCGGTGTGATTCGGATCATTATCCAGCTGGAAAGCCCAATCAGGAGGTAGCCGAAGTCTCTCAACAGAATGCATTAAATTGTCTTGCAGGATTTTCTGGTAGCTTTCGGCATTCATCTTGCCATCTATTATTGCTATTTGCAGAAAAGCAGCTCAACATCATGATACTGCCACCACCAAACTTTACAGTTGGCAACGTGTTCTTTGGTAAGTAGGCTTCACCGTCCTTCCTCCACACATGATTTCGATAATTATGACCAAACAACTCTATTTTCATCTGTCCATAGTAATTCTTCCCAAAACGAATATTCTTTATCCTTATGCTCTCTAACGAATATTTGCCTATCATCTCTGTGTCGTTTCAAGAGGAGTGGTGTCTTCCTTGGGATGCGTGATTTCAGACTGTTCTTAGGTAGTTCATTACTTATTGTACGCTTGGTTACTTTAATCCCTAATGCACGCAGATGTTCCTGCATCTCTTCCCGGGAAACCTGTGGATTTTGTTCGATCTGGGGTCCTAATATCCTTGCTGGACTTAGGGAAATCTTCTTCGGAGCACCTGTTTGTCTTTGGTTTTCGACGCTGTTACGAGTTTTAAACCTTGCAATGAACAAAGCAATTGTAGTAAAAGGAATATTCAGGTTGTTAGAAATCGTTCTGTAACTGTTCCCATTTTTCCAAAGAGACAAAATGTGTTGCTTTTGTGAAATATTCAATTTTTAACATTAGGCATTATTAGAACTTTCTCGTCAGACGAGAAATTGCAGAATGCTCTGATAATGGCTAATAGCGTTAACTATAATTACTGATAACATTACTGGAACATTCTAGTATATCATTTTTTTCATAATTAATTGATTATTTTATTCTAATAATTGATTTGTACGAATACTTTTTTCACCAGTTAGAATTAAAAAAAAATGCATTAATTTCTGTTAGAATAAGAATTCATTAAGTTTATTATTATTTTTTAATAGTATGTGTCTTTATACATAAATAAAAATACAATTTTCCAAGTGTACGAATATTTATTCCCCTTCCCCACTGTATAGCCTGGGTAACTTGAATAATGCCGTTATCAATACTGAATTCCTTTAAGGATTTGCCATTCTATTTCCGATCAAATTCTTTCTTGAAATCAAGTTGTGGAACACGTCCATCTGAAGTTGCAGGCGTTTCTCTACGAGCATCATACAACTGAAGACCTGTTTCGTTGTATTCCGTCATTGTAAAACCTCATTGTTCCTGTGATAGCAGTTTCTCAGGCTTGGATTTCAAAAGATTCAAAATTGTACGGAGCAAGAATTTACTAGGATGGTTGATCAGGCTTGTTGTCCTATAATTTCTTCACAGTCTGATGATTCCTTTCTTTGGCAGGAGTATTAAAAATGACTGCTTCCATAGTTAGGCCACATTTTTGATACACAAATCCTGGCATATTGCTGTTATAACTTTGATGGTTTCTCCACCTCAGTGTTTTCTCAGATCAGAAGGAATATTATCCACTTCTGGTGAATTGCCAGGTTTCAATCTCTTCAGTGCCAACTCAAACTATTCTTTAAGTATTAAAAGACTTCTCATCTTCGTTTTTGGAGTGCTAGTCAATTTGCAATATGGAGACATCTGAATGAACCTGGTAATTCTATAAACCATCACAGTATTGTGTCCATATATGGAGGCCCAATTCACCGTCCTTAGCAATTTGCCATTCTTATTCCCTACGACCTTTGCACTATGTTGGCTGGTCTTAGTGAGGGATTTTAAATAATTGTAGGCCTATATGTTATTGCCAGTAAGCATATAGTTCTCACATGTTTTGCAGACATTTTGTAACCACTTTGCATTAGCTGCTCGCATCCTTCTTTTTATGACACACATGCACACAACAATAACATATATAAAGATAGTATCTACCTGACATCTTAAAATGTACATACAAATATGTTAAAGAAATTGAAATCTAGATATTCATATGCACACAAAAACATGCACGTATAAGTGTAAACACATACACAGATAAACATATAAATATATAATAACAAAACATAAATAAAAAAAAAATAAAATATATACACTTACATACATTCAAATAAAACATAAAATATCTAACTAGGCAGGAAGTGTAGATAATTATACAAAGGCATATTTACGCAATTTATATCCACATATAAACATGTACACAATTTTATACCAATAGTAATGTAAAGAGGAAGCACAAATAAACATGTATATTTATATGTATATTTTTATAAGTATAAAATCGTCCCTGTTATTTATATCGACAAGATATTTTTTATGACCAACAACATTTAATGAGCGGTGATATTTCTTGATTTTATCGTTCCTTTTCGAGAGGGGATCATATTGTTCGGCATATTTGGAAAGTGCCTGAAAATGATATCACGTGTTAATCTAACATTTGGGAGCGAAGATGGGTAGAATGAACTGGTCGAAAGTCGGTAATATTTGTGCTAGAACAAAATGACAATTTTTGTTTGCGTACACTTCGTGTTAAATCTGTTGATCACGTCAGATATTACACTCTTGTCAACAAATTTATCGAAGACATTTTCAACATTGCTGCAATTGAAGCTAATAGCGGGTTCGGTCAGTGTTTACCACAAACGAATGTATTTCAGCTTGCGTTTTTAAAAGGAATTTATATATATTATATATATATATATATATATATATATATATAATCACCGGATATTCGTTTTCATATATACAATTCTGTTAATGTGGCTAGCCAATAGCTTTTAAAAAATAATTATGTATTTACATGTATATTTCTATATACACACACACACACACATACACATACACACACACACACACACATATATATATATATATATATATATATATATATATATATATATATATTTTATATGTGCGGGACTTATTGGAAAGCGGTCTATATCACTGATAGAGCTAACATATTTAGTTGTATTGATGTGATTTTGTGACTCTGGGTTTCAGTCTCTGCGATCGTCATATATATATATATATATATATATATATATATATATATATATATATATATATATATATATATATATATATATATGTATGTATGTATGTGTAGCAAAACTTCTTATAAATAACGTTCAGTTTTTCCAGGATCCTGTTTTGTAGGAGATAGGGAATACAGAAATGTCACATCTTTTCATTGTCCCAAGCGCTGCCTATGTGTGTATATCTAGGATGTATAATGGCATCCGAAAAAAAAAGTGAATATAATGCAGCAAAGTGGAATACATAGTGGTAAAAATTTCGTCAGCCTATCTACTCTTTTTGCTTCGTAGTTTTTCTTAGCCAAGTACTTTCGTTCTCCTGCACAGCCGCTCGATTGGAGAGACTTAACGATTTCAGTATTGATGAAGATCTCCCAGAAAGTTTTAGAAGACAAAGAGTCTGATAGCTGGGATGGTTGGATGGTTTCTAATTAACTGTAAGAACTGATTAGAACTTTTAACTGGCAAGAATGTCAGAGATTGCGACGCAATTATTATACTATTTATTTATATATATATATATATATATATATATATATATATATATATATATATATATATATATATATATATGTGTGTGTGTGTGTGTGTACAATTTATGTGTGTGTATATTTACAATTTTAAAACTTAATTTTTAGTTTAAACAATTTATTTTAATATATTTATTTATATATATATATATATATATATAAATAAAAAAAAAATGTTAAAATTGTCGAACTTTGTCCATTTCATAATATATATATATATATATATATATATATATATATATATATATATATATATATATTATGAAATGGACAAAGTCCGACAATTTTAAGACATTTTATGTTTATACATTATTTTTCATAGAAACAAATATTTAAGTAAATGCTCTTTTTATAATAGACAGTATTAGCAACCTTTTCTGGACGAAATCGGTAAAAAGCACGTCAGGCTATATGACAGTTCCTTATAAGATACAGGTTCAATTCTTGTCGGGGGCGCATATTTCAATGAAAATTTCTCGCACATTCAGGCCGGTAAATGTTGTTAATACTGTTTATTACGAACAGAACATTTACATATACATATCAGTATTATGATATTTGAAAAAAATTGAAAATTTTGCCCAAAAAATCATACGCTCCATAATTTATTATTTTTCATCTTTGATTTCATTAAATATATGCAATAATATCGATTCTGGTTTGGCTTTTAGGATTCAGTTTCTTTTTAGTACCATTTTTCCGACAGAATGAAGAAATTTTGAAAAAACAAACAAAAATCCTTAAATGTAGTTAAAAAATGAAAAAATGTCGACGTCTGACGTTTCGGGTTTAATAAACCTTTTTCAAGACAATATTCATCAAAATACAATTCAGTTCAATATGACAAATACGATGGACATAAAAACACAGTCTTTTCAGATAATGAAAATTTTTAAAATTTCGTCTAACATGGTCACGCCGTCGTCACAGACGCTTTCATAACGTATTCTAAAAGTTTTGATTATTTTGAAATGAAAAAGAAAATGAAAAGAATTCTATTAGGTTCTAAAATTCTTACATCTTGTCGAGCATCAATCTCGCTAAAAGGGAAATATTAAAGAAACCAGGTCTAGTATTCACCGTGCGCAGATGGATATTTACCTGCTTCATTCCTCCTGAGATTTTTATTATGAAAATATTTTTGCTTTCACGGAATCGAAATCGAATTATGATCTTTTATCGCAACTAAAGCATTATTAAAATTACCGAGACGAATATCTCGTTTATGTTCGAAAACAATTTTGATGTTTCAAATTTTTTAGGTGACAATTTTTTCATGATATTTGATAGATTCGGATGTAATATGTTGTTCTTGCTATTTAATAAACTACGGATAGTCCTAGTAGGTAATATAGTAGTTCTGTTTTTTTGCATTTAGATTATTTTCGGTCAAATGTTTATTTGGTAAAAGATGCGACCAAACGAAATATTATCAGAGGCAGCTGAAATTATATCTTTCATTGATCTAGTTGTAGGCCTTTGAGGTGTTATTGATGAGTGAATTTTCAACGCTTTATTTTTAGCTCTCTTAAAACTCGGATACGAAAGATTTGAAAAGGTATCGTCAATATATGTAAATTCATCATTTAAATATTTTGATGAACAGATGCGAAGAGCCCTCAAATAGAATCCAATAACAAGGCCGAAAATCATGAGTAAAAATTAAATAGTCATTTTTATGTAGGTTTACGATATACTTTGAATTCTAATTTATTTTTATTTTTAATGAGTAAATGTCTAAAAAAATGAAGGATTCAAGTTCATAGGTAAATTTATAGTAGGTTCTATTCTATTTAATCTATCAGTATCTCGTTTAAATCATGCTTATGTGGGTAGATAAACATTAATGTATCGAAAGTTGTATCAGGTGGAATGATCTTTAAAAGAAATTCTAGAAATATTGCTAGGAATTATTTCTAATCGGTAAAGCAAATTTTGTTTATAATAAATATTATTATATTTTTTCAAAGGACATAATTTGATGCATTTCGAGACAAGATGGTTAAAGTCAATTTTCTTAAGGTGGTTCTCTAATTGTTTAATGCATTTATCAACAGGTATTAGTACATCGAACATAAAGGATATTCGTCGATTTTAACAATGCTTTGTTGACACACAATAAAAGATCATAATTCGATTTCGATTCCGTGAAAGTATTAAAATATTTTCATAAAATGTTCAAGAGGATTTATGAACAGGTATAATATCCATCTCACGCACGGTGAATACTAGACCTGGTTTCTTTAATATTTCCTTTTTAGCGAGATTGATGCTCGACAAGCATATACAAAAATTTTAGAACCTAGAATTCTTTTCATTTTCTTTTTCATTTCAAAATAATGCAAACTTTTAGGAATACGTTTGAAAGCGTCGCCCATGTGACGACGGCGTGACCATGTTAGACGGAAGGCTGATCATTTTAAAAATTTTCAGTTATCTGTTCTGAATAAGACTTGTGTTTTTTATGTCCATCGTATTTGTCATATTGAATGAATTGTATTTTTTGATGAATATTGTCTTGAAAACGGTTTTTTGAAACGTCAGACGTCGACATTTCTTTCATTTTATATATATTTATATTTTTTATATGTTTTTCAAAATTTCTTCATTCTGTCGGATTTATATCCATTTACACTTATATATATATATATATATATATATATATATATATATATATATATATATATACATACACACACACACACACACACACATATATATATATATATATATATATAATTCCATATATATAAAAGGCAAGCCCGCTTATTTACACACACATACACACACACACACACACACACACACATATATATATATATATATATATATATCATAAACAGGTTACGTGGTTTACATAAATGTTTTTTCGATACATGGTTAAAAACATGAGAGACATGTATTAATAGAAATTTTATTATTGCAAATAAAATGCATATTGTGAATAAGTTTTGCTTTCGTCAAATAAGAAACATTAGCCTTGATGACAGAGACACAGGTTTTTGGCATTCGTGTTTATCAAAGTTTAAGTTACATTCAACCAGGAAATTATTCGTACACCCATCAACTTGGAATATCATTATCCATTTCTCACAATCTAATACCCGTATGTTATCAGGTTTTTTTATATGTTAATAAGCAAAAAATGGAATATAAAATTCAATTTTCCGAACAAAAGGTTAAATAAAATAAATTTTACAGGCGAATTAGGGAAACAAAAAAAGGAAAAAAACATAATTGTTCGTACTGTAGAAAAAATAGAAAAAAATTGAAAACTTTTCTCAATATTAATAGTCAATAACGCGGCCTCTCATCCTTATAACTTGCTGCAATCGTTGTCTAATGTTTTTGATGAGATTTGTGCAAGGCTTTTCAGGAATTTTCTTCTATTCTTCAATGTTTACATGTTCTAACAAAGGAAGGGTTTTGGTAACCGAGGATTTATTCGAGCCTTCAATTGCTGCCATAGATTTTCATTAGGATTCAATTCAGTGCACATTTAAGGCCATGTAATCTTTTCCTGGCGAACAAAGTTATTGATTTAGAAGTATATTTGAGATCGTTATATTGCTGGAAAATAAATCACCGATCAAGATAAAGATTTTGCGCTGATAGTTGTAGAATTTCATCCAAACTTTTGATATCGCCTGAAGATTTTATTATTTTTCTTATTGCAATTAATTGCACAGTCCCCCTTGAACTAAAACAACCCCAGAACATCATCAAGCCGGTTCCATATTTTAATGTTGCCACTGTGTCCTTTGAGAGGAAAGACTTACTTTTCTTGTGCCAAATCATCTGGACATCATTATGTTCAAAAAAAAGTTAATTTTTCTTTGTCCAAAAGAACGTTTCCAAGAACGTTTTGGCAAAATTAAACCGAACAACAATATGGTATGGATTGTGATTAGTTGTGTTGTTCATGATAACGGTCGTCTTCGAGTATAGAATCCAGAGGTTAGCAGTGAATATTTCGAAGACAGTAGGAAATAATTGTTCAGGTTAGATTTTGGTAAAAGTAGCAGAGCGTAGTTCGTCCTTCTGTTTCTCTTCGCCTGACAAGCTGGATCTGGACATTCGGGTAGAGTAAACAAAATGGCCGCCTTTATACACGACGGATTGACTGTTCTACGTCTTCTGAATGGTTAGCCTTCTTTTGGTGGACTATAAAGTGAGTCAAGTCAGTTGGGCTAACTCACTAGTACATAGTATACACAAAAAACTGCAACAAATTGTTCGTCATGTTCGGTTTGCATACAACCCATTTCTATTTAAATAACTTTGTGCTGTGCTAGTATTTACGCTGATAGACATCGCATCCAAAGTTTTGTCGGTGTCTTTCAACACAACTCTCGCATTTATATTAACCTCTCGGCACAGTCTTCGCTTCGTTCTAGGTGATAATTTGTTATATCTTCAAAGCCCAAGCAAATTCTTTGTCGTGCCAATCTGTTTAAACTTCTTTACAACGGAATTTACCGTAAATCTAGAAATATCTAACTGGCTCGAAATAGTGATGTAAAAATTTCCCAACGTGTGGAATTTAATAATTCTTTTCAACGCTAAACTCCTTTGTCTTCCCCCCATGTTGTTAACATAAGAACAACAATGGTGACACTCTATGCACGGAGTGATATTCTTTGCTGGAATTATTGCAAATATTCTACTGAATAAATAGTCTAGAAGTCTTCACCTATAAAATAATTATGAAAACTGCTGATACTTTCAAGAATCAATCAATTTAATACGTTACTATCTAGAGTACGAATATTTTTATCTTTTCCTATTTTGGATAATTCGCCTGTCAACATTGGTTTATTTAACCCATTGTTCTGAAAATTGATTCTTATATTTCTTTTTTGTGCTTATTAACATATAATGCATCATACGGACAAGAAATTCTTAAAAATGGATAAAAAAAATGTTCAAAATCGATGTGTACACGAATAATTTCGTAGTTGACTGTAGATAATTGATTTTATTCCTATTCTTTTTAAATAACAATAAGAACTTTTTTTTCAGGTGAGGCAAGTTCATCCCTAGTACATTCTGGGGGTGGCTTCAAATCAATATATATATATATATATATATATATATATATATATATATATATATATATATATATATGAGACAATTAGACAATTAGGGAATGGTCATTTTCACACGCGAAAATTAATTTAAATTTCACAGGATTTTTCAAACCGTTTATAGAGTCGGTGTACTGAAGAAGGCTGGCCAGCTGGGGAAAGAAAGAAAGAGACAGAAAAACCGCGACTGAAAATGATAATTTACTAATGGTATCTTAATTCCAATTGTATGAAATATTTTGCATGGTTCAATGAAAATAAACACTGAGCGTTCTTTGTGAGTCAGTTTTAATATTTAAGATCCTAAATGATGTTAATAGGTCTCGCTTGGATTACAGCAACGAATTATATATAATATATATATATATATATATATATATATATATATATATATATAGAGAGAGAGAGAGAGAGAGAGATAAAGAGAGAGTAAGAAATATCCCAAAATTGTGAAATACAACTGTGTCAATAACGATCCAGAATTTAATAATTTTTCTATATTAGTGAAAATGTATACAGGTATAATCTTGAAATGGCGTTTTATAACTGTTACATTAAATTTAGATAGATAATAACAGTGAAATAATGCTCAGTATATGCACGAATCTATCTTGCCTCTGTGCAATGGATGAAATAATCATGATGGAATCCACCTTCGGGCAATATCTTCGACTGCTCAATGACATCGTATAAAATGGAAATGATTAGAATTTTTGTTGTTTATTTGGTTTTACATGAATTCTCCATATTCCGTTTTTTTCTTTTTCTTTCTATTATAACTCTTTATTCTGCTTTGTCATTTGCTTCTACCAAACTTCATATTTCAGCAATCTTTCAAATCTCCCACAAATGTAGATTTATTGCAATCCTTTCGATTCTTATAATAAATCGATAACCAGATTTATTCTTTTATTATTACGAATCTAAATGAGTTATTTTTGTTTTCATTGGCGAAACACATGTGCGTTTGCATGACATTGCAGTTAAATGAATCATTTTCAACACGACAATTCTATTTCAATGAAAAATGCACTGACTGGATATATTTTATATTCTCCGCCGTTCGGACCTTTAAAACTAAGAGCTGTACTGTCATCTACACAAGGTCGATTTATACTCATTCTCTCTATATTCCACTTATGAGAATGGCTAGTTTAATTCAGACAGCATTTTTTAAATGTCACTTCTTTGTTGAATGATAATATGAGAGAATGATTCCTCAACTACTAAAGCATTAACTAAATAAATCTTGATTTATCCTTCGTTCATCTTTCATATTCACACAAGTTATAAATAATCCGTCCCCATTCAGCCAGGCTCTAAATTGAATGACTGCTGGGAAAATAGCGTACAAAATATCTGCATATTAATCATTATATCCCAGCTTTCAAATTTCAGTCCTTCTTCATTGTAACACTGCACCATTAAAATTAAATATATACTAGTCGAAAATTCAGGTGAGAATTCATGTCCAATCCCTAGATTATTAACCTTTATAAATCTCGTGTCAATCATTGTCCAAAATTACATATTCACATAAGCTACAATTACCACTATTACTAACTTCTGTAACACTGGATTGAATAGCTCCGGTTGTCTGTGTTGTGATTTGGTTTGGTTTTGTTTGGTATGTTTTACGGCATTTCAACTTCAATGGGTTATTTAATGCCGACAAGATTTTTATTGCTGCTAATAATTTTTCCTCAAAAAAATTATTGCTGGTATTAAAACTATGTTTACACTTTCATACTCTTTTGAACCGAGGTAGAGGGTTAACTATTTGCCCAGAGTTGGGAACCTAACAGGTGCTACCACCCCGGGTCAGATTGGACCTAGGAACCCTAACAATTAAGAGGTGGTTCCACGCTGCGCAAAACATCACCATCAGAAGCCTTGCTATTAGACGTAGTTTATCGCCTTACTCACAACACTGATGTAGTTTATCAACTTACCCAGAACGCGGATGTAGTTTATTGCTTTACCCATTATGCTGATGTAGCTTAGTGTTACAGGAAGTGTAAGCGTTTCTGAAAATATACAAAAACATATTTCTCTCTCTCTCTCTCTCTATATATATATATATATATATATATATATATATATATATATATATATATATATATATATATACACACACACACATATATATATATATATATATAGACACATTCATATGTATATGTTATTTATATATATATATATATATATATATATATATATATATATATGTGAGTGTGTGTGTGTGTGTGTGTGTGTGTGTGTGTGTGTAAGCAAATATATGGATATAGATCCGACAGTATGAAGAAAAATATACAGAAAAAAAAATCTTAATATGCAATTATACTGTATTAATGTTAATATAATGTCAACGTCGGACGTTTCGGTCTATTTTAAATAATGTTAATTATGTTTAATGAAAATGTCCTGATGATAGTCTAAAATAGACCGAAACGTCCGACGTTGACATTATATTAGCATTAATACAACATAATTGCATGTTAAGATTTTTTGTTTGTTTTTCTGTATATTTTTCTTCATATATATATATATATATATATATATAGATACATATAATATATATATATATATATATAGACATATTCAATATATATATATATATATATATATATATAGACATTCAATATATATATATATATATATATATATATATATATAGACACATTCAATATATATATATATATATATATATATATATATATATATATAGACATGTTCCACATATATAGAAACATTCAATATATATATATATATCTATTGCTGCGCAACATTAAAATCAAATAAGTTCTATTGAAAATTAACAAAATTTGTCAAGTATTCATGTAAAAATGATAAAATTCAATACAATGATATTATTAAAACTTCCAGTATATATTAAAAGAAATGGTGATAATTATTCTGCCGTCCATAAGAATGGAATAAAATTAATTATATATATAGGTATTGCGGAGTGCCTGGATTCATAGCTTGACAATACCAAATTTTGTAGTAGTTATCATAGTATATATTCTTCTTAGAAAAGATAGATTCGAGTTTCAATATCTACGAGACGTTATATTTAATTTCCGAAAATTTCTTCAATCCTGGTTGTAAAATATAGCTCTGAATAACTGTGACAATCATAAAGAGAAATGAAGATATAATATGTGGCGTCTTTAGAAAATATTTAATATTATTATAATATTTTTATTATAAAATATTATAATAAAAACATTTAAAATCGCTACACAAAAGCGTTCAGATTTCAATACTATGACTGTACTTCCTCAGCTGATGGTTGGTAACTAGTCCATAAAATATTACATGTATTTTCTATTTGTTTGCTTACGCAAATTCATTACTGTTTGAATCCATGACTGTTAGTTTTCAAATGCCTCACTTTCTACAGCTGATTGCAATAACACTATTAACAACAGGGCTTACGAATCATTTATTATTTTATACATTGTTTTTTTTTTTATGTTTTTATTCTTACCTTTTTTTATATCAACTGTAAACGCAAACGTATTCTATGTATCTTATCACTTCCGGACGTTGGCGATAATATCTCCCCACAATTTTCTAACCTAATGTATTTCTTAATATAAATTATCTTCTTGTTATCTCACCTAAATCTAACCCCACCGAATTTTTTGGTCTCCAGCACCTAAATCATTGTGCCTCACAAAAACAACCTTATAATATTCAATATTATTTTCTCCCTTATATACTTACAAAAATTATAACACGGTAAACAGCTACATTGAGAACCAGGTGGACATTGAATTACGTAAAGTAAACAAAGTCCAAACACTTTCGTTGTCTTGCTATATTTCCATGCTTATATGGTTCCATTTTTATCAGGTCAATAACCACATAAATTTCAAACACTTTCGTTGTATTGCTATATTTCCATGCTTATATGGTTCCATTTTTATCAGGTCAATAACCACATAAATTTCAAACACTTTCATTGTCATTCTATATTTTGCATGTTTATATGTTTCCATTTTTATCAGGTCAATAACCACATAAATTTCAAACACTTTCATTGTCATTCTATATTTTGCATGTTTATATGTTTCCATTTTTATCAGGTCAATAACCACATAAATTTCAAACACTTTCGTTGTCTTGCTATATTTCCATGCTTATATGGTTCCATTTTTATCAGGTCAATAACCACATAAATTTCAAACACTTTCATTGTCATTCTATATTTTTATCATGTTTATATGTTTCCATTTTCCATTTTTATCAGGTCAATAACCACATAAATTTCAAACACTTTCGTTGTCTTGCTATATTTCCATGCTTATATGGTTCCATTTTTATCAGGTCAATAACCACATAAATTTCAAACACTTTCGTTGTCTTGCTATATTTCCATGCTTATATGGTTCCATTTTTATCAGGTCAATAACCACATAAATTTCAAACCCCGGTTCCCATACGATCACTGAAGTTAAGCAACGGCGTGTCTGTTCAGTAAGCTTGAATGTGCGTGTCGTGTAATGGACAATGACACTGAGTTGTTAATCAAAGAGCCGAGTTCAAATTGCTGCTGTGTTCGTCATATTCACTTACGTAAAAAGACCCTTGGTATACGTACGAATTATATTCTCCGCCGACAGATATTCATATTAATTAGTAAGAATTGTATCACTAAACCAATTTTATCTAAGAAAATAAAATGTTCTTAAAATCTAAAAAGAATATCTTCTAGATTTAAAAAAAAAAACGTGTAAGAGTTGATAAGCCTTAGAAATTGAATCAATCAATCAATATTTTCTTCGTGGGGAGATGGTTGCTACCAAGCTATCGAAAAGCACACTGAAAAGAACATGTTGATGAAAAAGTATATTCTTCTATCCTCATCCCCCACATACGATAGAAGTCGATATGAACATGATTATCATAATCATGATCTTAGTGGCGGCTAAACATTTTCTGCATTGGGATATTGATAATCCAGTGATATGAAGTAGTTCTGTATAGTCTAAAATCGTTTCCAATTAAATGCTTGCTTTAATTCACAAATATGTCGAGATTTGCTGTTGAATCTTGATGGAAGGTGCTACATGCTGATTTTCTATTAACGCTTCGGATAGTGAAATTATGAAATTGAAAAAAAAAATTATCTCTGTTTCCTCTTCAGTACAGTCTTTTTTTGATTTATTCAGGAATGTCGTTTATCATTTCAGCTGAAAACTTTGAGAAGCATGAAAATCAATATCCACAAAACATCGTTATGACTGCGTACTTTCTTAAGATACCGGTTCGCAATATAAATCTGACGAAAATTATATTAGGAAGTTTGAAGCAGGCGTTAAAATCGCTATTTAATAAATAGATTTCCCATATTTGCAAAGCTACTGACATACACTTGTGGATATATAAGTACACAAACCGGCAAACAAATCTATCTATCTATCTATCTATCTATCTATCTATCTATCTATCTATCTATCTCAGAAAATTTCCGGATAGGATACAAGAATATATAATGGAATTATGTGTAAATTTAACGCTTTATGATTAGAATTGTCTTTCAAATAATAAACTGTGTAATGGCAGATCAGATTTGAATGCATTTTTAAACATACACAACGTTAAATCAGACTGTTGATATTATTCGTTCTTCCTCTCTCTCTCTCTCTCTCTCTCTCTGTGATCACACACAGCACACAGACACACACTGACATAGACACCAACCCCCGTATATGTATATATATATATATATATATATATATATATATATATATATATATATATATATATATATATATATAATCAAATATATGGATATACATCCAACAGTATGAAGAAAAATATACGGAAAAAACAAACAAAAATCCTAGTATGCAATTATGCTGTTTTAATGTTGATATAATGTCAAGGTCGGACATCGTCTTTTTCATGTTGAATTGAATATAGTCTAATGTTAATTATGTTTTATGATTATGTCCTGAAGATGCTCTATTTGACTGAAACGTCCGACGTTGACATTATATTAACATTAAAACGGCATAATTCCATATTAGGATTTTTGTTTTTTTTCCGTATATTCATATATATATATATATATATATATATATATATATATATATATATATATATATATATATAAAAGGATGTGTGTGTGTGTGTGTATGTGTGTAACGAATGCACGGCCGCCATTTTCGACGGATATGCACCAACATTTACATGCACATGCTCCAAGTTAGCGAGAAGGCCAAGACCAACTTTGCATTTCCCAACTCTCACCGATAGTGGAAATAATCGATTTTTTCATGCTTCTACGGCAGTTTTCATTTCTACTAGCCAGAGTGAGAGCCTTTAGCTGGCTGCGACAAATAGGCAGGAAGATTCTACTGGCCAACGTGAGAGCCAACAACTGACTGACACGAATGTTAACTAGCATGTAAAAAAATCGATAGCTGCATTCGTCACAAGTGGGGAAAATTTAAATCTTCATGACACTTTACTCCAATTTGGTCATTCGCTTGCTTAAACTCAACGTTGCTTCAGATTCCGCAGAACTGGGTTGTTAGGAAAAATATTTGTTGTTAACATTTTTTTCTCATTCGGTTTTTCCAGTTACGAGGAAATTTTTACATTCATAATCCCACCAAACGGATATATATATATATATATATATATATATATATATATATATATATTTTTTTTTATAAAAAATTATAACATAAGTATGTTATAAAATCAAGTATATATATATATATATATATATATATATATATATATATATATATATATATATATATTATGAAATGGAAAATGTGTGACAATTATTTTAATACATTTGTTATGTTTATACGTTCTTTTTACAGATACAAATATTTAAATAGATGCTCTGTTTATAATAAACAGTATTATAACATTTACCAGCCTGAATGTCCGAGAAATTTTCATACAAAATATGTGGGCTCCGTCAGGATTCGAACTTGTATCCTATACGGAAGCCTGATGTGTTTTACCGATTTATAGGGGCGTTTCGGTTAGTAAAGCCGATTTTACTGTTTTTAAACACAATTCTCCATGATTTTATATCGTACATTCATATCGTACATTCATATTCATTCTGTCGAAGACTCATATTTTCTCTGAAAATGTCTTGGCCATTCCGGCCGGTAAATGTCGTCAATACTGTTTATTATAAACAGAGTATTTGCTTAAATATTTGTATAAAAAGAATTTATAAACATAAAAATGTCTTTATTATATATATATATATATATATATATATATATATATATATATATATATACACGTGTGTGTTTATGTGTTTATGTGTGCGTACGTGTGTGTGTTTATGCATACGAAACCGACAGAATGATAAGATAAATAACAAATAAATAAGAAACGTTATTCAATCTAACATGTTTCCCATTTACTTAAGTTTTCTCTGTTGATGACAGATGAAGAGAAAGAAGAAATACTGGTATTTACAAGTCGATTGCGTGTGAAAACATGATTATTGAATAAAAATCAAACAACTCTAGAGTAAACAACGTTAATAAAATGAAACATGTTAGTTTGATACACGTTTCCTATTTATTCTTTATCTCATTAATATATATATATATATATATATATATATATATATATATATATATTGACTTATACATGCGTGTGTGGGGGGTGGGGTGTCATTATTTGTACTTCCCTACTAACCTAATTTTTCCCATTCCTCTCACTCTACCAACTTACATAACTTACTTTATCGATGTAATTACGTATTTATATCCAGCTCTCGTCTTCCCAAACTATTTTAATGATAAACCTAATTACTATCGATTTATGAAAGAAGTTATTAAGTTTGATAATTTTGCAATAATTTATCTTTTTAAATCAGCTAGTAAATTTAAAATTATTTTGAGGATTTTCGTCTACGAAGTTATAATTTTTGTAATATATTTTTTTTATTTTTTATTTTTATGAAGATAATTTATATGCCGGGATCATGCAAACCAACAAATACAAAAGTAATTATTCTACTAACGAAATTAAAATATTGGAATTTTTTAAAAATATTTGTTATTTGAAATAAAATCACGATTGAAATTAAGAGCCTGTGTTATATTCATATACAAACGAAATAACGGAGAAGTAGTCTGAATTATTTTAAACACGATGCCTTATGCCTAAATGGATAACGGAATATTTTAAATATAACCTAAGCACGTTAGAAAGACAACGTAATAATTAATAGAAAATCTAATAACATGTAAAGTATAACTATCACTTTAAAATAAGGCATGAACTTATGACGTGAGAGTTTTAACGTACGACTTGATCTATGCATGGCAATGGGACTTGATGGTATCCCAGCAATAACCCGTAATAAATCTTTTCCTGACCTACTCCTGTTCTCTCAATACTCTAAAATATAACCGTTGCTTTCCTGATTGTGTGGAAACCTCTTTCTTCCGTATCAGTCATTTAGATCTCAGCCGGAACATCTGCTTTTACTGAATATAGACGTATAAACTGTCTACATATTTTTTTGTAAAATGCTAAGCTCTTTAATTGGCTCTGAATTTGTTTAAACATCATACATCCCAGGGTTTTCTTTCCGATAAGCAATATACCTTTCTTTTCTCTAGGTTAACTTGATGTGCTAACAATTGTTGCTGAGAGAGCTTATCAAACTTTATATAAGAATCGTGAAAGTCGGGCTTTTGCTTTAAGTATCTCGAAGGCATTTGACAAGTTTTGGCATACTGGACTTCAACAGGTTTAAAGGTTATGGTATTTCTCGACGTATATTTGTAACTGGTTCATTTTTCTTATAACATAGTGAAATAAAAGTTGTCTTGAATGGCCACTCTTCTAGATCTTTTTGCAAAAATGCAGGTGTTTCCCACCGTTCTAACCTTAGACCTTTTTTGTTTCGAATTATGCATGAATGACCTTTTTGAGAGCATCAATTAACCATGTTCTCATTCAAATTGGCAGCTGATCTAAAAAAATGACAAACACTCGGTTAGTAATGAGACAAGAAGTGGCTTGTTCATTTTAACGTATCAAAAACGAAATCGCTATCATTTAATCATCTGGGAGAATCCATTTTTATTTCCATGAACGGGGTTGATGCTTACATCCAGGAGAATTGCTGATTTTTTCCGCTAACATGAGGTTGAAATAACATATTGAATCAATTTACTTATTACTGCTAGAGATTTTTTATCAGCAGCATATATCTTCTATATTTATATTGATCTTCTCAGCGTAGCTTAGATGTGGCACAAGGCCGAACGTATGGGGCACCCAATGAGGATCTAACTTACTACTCAGTCGTAAGTGTTCTAGCAAGACAAGCTTGGTAACCATTACGACACGCCAAGGTGTCCTATCTTTTATGTTTACAAGTAGACAATTTGACATCGGTTTGAATATTGCTGCCATATATGGTCCGGTGCTCTTGCTATAAAATCCAAAGAATACTGCAATGTTATTGCTCTTGACATGGCATGGCGTCTTCAGTCCCATTCCCACAAACGTGACGTAGCTTCCTTGTGTCTTTTCTATAAATACTTTCATAATAATTATTCTGATAAAATATATTTGATATTCCTGCATAGCACATAGACTTAATGCATTTAAGCGTAGTTCTAGATTAGCGTTAAGGTCTCATCATTTTACTGTTGAAAC
This sequence comes from Acanthosepion pharaonis, assembly GCA_903632075.3. Classification (NCBI taxonomy): domain Eukaryota; kingdom Metazoa; phylum Mollusca; class Cephalopoda; order Sepiida; family Sepiidae; genus Acanthosepion; species Acanthosepion pharaonis. The sequence goes on from CAHIKZ030005450.1 coordinate 405,918, forward strand.
TGTTAGATAGAACCGTAAGTGTTATGCTAGCGTTTTCTTCTCTCCCACTCCCTCCTTTGTGGGACTTTCTTGCACCTTCTTGTTTTCCATTGAAATTTGATCTTCAAACATTTACATGCATTGTCAATCTTTATCTTCTTCATTCATGTTCGTGTTTATTGTCCTTTGTGTTTTCTCTAACAATCAGTAAACACTTGCCTCCTGTTGGCTTTAATGCGTTGCTTCGATATGGAATTATTAAAGAAACGGATATTGTATGAATTAAAATAATGCACATATATAAAATAAGTTTAAAATAAGACTTAAAATAATCTATAGATTAATGAAGAATATACGACAGTCAGTTGTAATGTTCATAAACTGACCAGTAATTTGCGAACCAACTGTTGTATTCTAGTTAAATTGAATTTCCTTCAATCTACCAACTGGCATGTACTTACATTTTTATATTGGCTAGGCTAATAACTTTTCAGCAGATCCTCGTACACGTTAAAGGTAGAACGTAAGAATTAACGTAATTCACAGAAACCTTAAAAGGCGAACTTTGGATTTAAATCAATGAATGTACATATTACAAATACAATGGGCGACATGAAATAAAAAATAGACTTAAAAGGATAATATAAGAAATAAATTTACATATAAACAAATTTAGTCATTACGAATGTATTCAGCATTAAGTCATTTGGTCATTGCGAATGTATTCAGCATTAAAGACGTACTGGTTCTTTAAAACCACTTCCTAAAACCCTTTTCTTAAGATTTACGGATCACACATGGATTTCCTTCCGGTCGAAGCACGCCATTTTCTGTTTTCTATTTCGAATATTTTTCGTGTTTTAGTGTCTCTGCTTTAGTTTTAATCTTTCATTATCCTTTAATGGTTTTCTCAGCCATTTTATCAGTTGATGTGTTTAAGTTTTAATATAAATCTTAGGCAGTATTTAATGTAATACAAACACACATCAGCAGGATAAAGTTAGATTTACATTAAACACATTCAATCGATAAAATTACTGACATAACCATTAACCCATGGAGCACTTCTTTCCTGAACAATTTTAACGCTTCTGTATGAGCTCCTGAGTTAAAATTAGCAAATAATGGGTATGTAATATTTCACAGAAGTTAAAACAGTCGCTACAAGTGTTTACCCACGGTCCAACCGGTGATTGAGCATAAAATCATTTTTCTCTACCACCGTTCAATCGGTGGATGGGTAGCACATCTTTTTTCTCTACCTCCGGTAAAGCTGTGGCCTGGCCTCAAAGTCTTAAAGAATAAAGTAAGATTAAAAATAAAGTATAGGCATTAAACACAAAAATTTCTAAGCCGTAAGGCAGAAAAAAGTCTTCGACCGGAATTAAATCCATGTGAGATCTGTAAACATTATAAAAGGGGTTTTAATTTTTTTTTTTTTTTTGAAGAAACAGGGCATCTTTAATACTGAATAAACTCATATGCGATGTCATAATAAAAAATGGAAGTGATTGCAGCTATGGAAATGAACATAATTTTGTATGCAAATATAAATTGTCATTGCCAAGCAATTAACAGAAGAAAACATGTTCTAATGCATAATGGGATCATTCTTGAGAATATAATCACAAATGGTCTAATTTAATTTCACCACGCCATTTCGAAGAACAAAAGAGTGTCGATTCTTTAATCTGGTCGCATAGAATCAACTCTCCAACTAAGAAAGAAATGGAAACGACAAACAAAAAAAAAACTGATGGCAATTGTATTCTGGGATTAAAAGATTTTAAAAAAATGCTTGTGGATATCAACGTCCATAGTCAAAATCGTTAACAAAGTTAAATACTGTGAAACACTAAGGGATGCTGTTCAACAAACAAGACATTTTTTTTGTTAAATTTTCTGCATGGTACACAATAGTGCCAATCTAGACTCAGGCTGCCACAAGCGGACGACTTCAAATAATCAATCGATGAACCAATCCCCAAAGATGAATCTGTTGTGACAAGGGCATCGACCATTCTCGTCGTATGAGCCCAAGTGAAAACAAAAGAGAATTTACGGACCTGCACACCGATTGGATGAACTTGACGGTGACAACTGGGAAGAAAATTATTAATAGTCGTTTCTTCTTCTTCTTCTTCTTCTTCTTCTTCTTCTCATTATTATTATTATTATTATTATTATTATTATTATTATTAATATTATTATTATTGTTGTTGTTGTTGTTATTATCTTTCTTCTTCGGTTATTTTATTTCTTTTTCTTATTCTTTTTATCTGCTATGCACCTTCAGGACATGGGAGATCACGGCTCTCCAAATCTTCCTGTATCTTGTGTCTTTTAGCAGTTCCTCTTACTTTGCTTTCTGTCCGATTTACATAAACATGTCAGATAGGTAGCTCGCTGCCTTCCTTTTTCACTCTTGCATTTTATTTTAACTTTGAGGATTACGTTTTTCAAACCTTCCATTCTCAGTATGTGTCCATGGAATTTCCGCCCTCTCATCTTGATTCTGAAATTATAATTTTATTTTTGGTGCCATTATTTTCAAAACTTCCCCGTTTCTCACATGCTCCGTCTATGGGATATTCAGTATCCTTCTATACAACCTCATTTCTATTGTTTCATGTTTCCTTTTCCGCTGTGGAGAGATTGTCCAGTATTTCCTGCAATATAACAGGATGGATATCACATAGCATGACAGTACCATTTTCTTCGTTTCTAAAGAAATTAATCTGTTTCACAGCAATTTTGAAAAGCATAATTCGATAGCCATATGTTTGTTTGGATATGGTGTAGCTTTTCCCATTCTCTGTTAAAACTCTCCAGATATTTAAACATTTGCACTTACTTTACATTGACATTTCCAATTTTTAAGACTTATCTTGTTTTGTTTCTTCTCTTGATTATAATATCTTCCTTCTTGCTGTTGATGCGTAGTCCTTCCCGCTCGTTTTCTTTGACGACATTGTCATACAGTTTCCTTTGTGCGTCGATCATTAACTTAGCGTTAATGCGTATCTTACATTGTTAAGATTACGCCCACTGATAATAAATGTCTCCTGCTCAATTAGGATAGCTTGCCTTTGGAGGTTGAATAAATCTGGGGGAGCGGATACATCGTTTTTTTTCACGACCCTTTTTTATGTTTGTGTAGTTAATTCATTTTCTATTTCATCTGTATATTATTTGCACCAATTATAACTCTGGATTATTCTAAAATCTTTTGCAAATAGATCTAGTTTTTCTAACAGTTCAAATCGATTCTTGTATCATACCATATCAAATGCTTTTATGCAATATATAAATCCTAGATACGTATCTTTCTACATACGTATGTTTAATATCAATAGTTTTAAATTGTACATATATAACCTGGAAATGTGCACAATGCAATCGGTTATGTCCTTCCAAGGTAGACTTTTGGGTATGACGATAGACTACATCCGCGTCCTGGATATGCCGATAAACTTCGTCCAACATTACCCCTAAACCCAGATATCATCCTGGGTATGAAGATAAACTACATCCAAGTCCTAGGTATGACGATAAGCTACATCCAACAGGAAGTCTTCTGTTAATACGTTTTTGATAAAAAGTAATGTTGCCAGCTCTAAGTGTTTGAATAAATATTACCCGCTATACTTTTTTTTCTTTCGAAAGAATAGTGTTTTTTTTTTTTTTTACTCGTCAACATGTTTTAAACGTTTTATTATGATAATTTTAAGCACTCTCGGTTTAACTCGCTGTAATTTATTTATTAATTTTTTACTAGTCAACATGTTTTAAACGTTTTATGTTATTTATAAGCACTCTTGGTTTAATTTGCTGTAATTTATTTATTTTTTTTATTCGTCAACATGTTTTAAATGTTTTATGATATTTATAAGCACTCGGTTTAATTCGCTGTAATTTATTTACTAATTTTAATTGCCGAATTTTTCTTATTATCTCTGTAAATAGTAATTACTAGCTGGTGAAATGAAAACTTGATGGGAAGTGGGTAAAGACGGAAAACATATTTACCTTCTAAATATCCGATGAAAGGATGTCCACTCAAAAATGAAAAAAAAGAAAAAAATTACCCGTAAACAGCTTAAATAGAGTTCGCACCGTTGTGATTGGCTGTTGGTAAACTTCCAATCAAATGCGTGATAACGGGGTACATTTATAGAAATCAGTGTCTACAAGCATTTTTTGGGGGGGTGGGTATCAGAGTCTGATCAGCTCTGATGGGTTCGACTTGGTGAGGTAAGTATGATGTTTGAAAAACCCGAAACTGCCCAATGATCCAATTCAGAACATCACTGACGACGCCATCTAGCGCTAAAAGAGCGTATATTCAAAGCAGTTGCCGACTAGACGTTTTTGAAAAAATGATATTACCAGCTATAAGTTTTTGAAGAATAATATTATCAGCTATACGTTTTTAAAAAAAAATATTACTAGCTAAACATTTTTGAAAAATATTAACAGCTATACATTTTGAAAAAAAAAAAAATAATATTACGTTTTAAAAAAATCATTATACCTTTTGAAATATTACCATCAGTTATAAATGAAAAAAAATAAAAGTACGAGCTATACGTTTTGAAAAAATAATATTACCATTACAATTAGGAAAATAGTATTACCAGCTATAGGTTTTTCAAAAAATAATATTACCAACTATACTTTTTTTAAAAAAAATAATATTATCTGCTTTACATTTTTGAAGAAAAAAAAATATTAACAGAAATAGATTTTTGACAAAAAAAAGTATTACCAGGAAAAAAAAATAGTCGGCATTAAATGACCCATTGAGGTTGATGTGCCGTAAAACAAAACAAAACCAAGCCAAATCAAGGTAGGTCTGCTCAGTCACCAACATCTATTGTATATGACGATTTCATATTGGCATGCTTTGAATGCCCGACCTGCACTAGAGTGTGCTTGACAAGGTATATAAAAAGACACATCGGAAGTAATGATGTTCAAAGTCAACTACCACGAACCAGAGATGATTTGACATGCCATATATGCAACAAGAAATGCAGACCGATCGTTGGATTTATAAGCCACTGTCGTTCACACAACAAATGAATGTAGTGTTGTCGGTGGAAGCTTAACTCATGAACTGGACATGTCAGTGTTTATCATACTCGCTTTTGTGAGTCGACAGCCACGACTACACACACACACACATATATATATATATATATATATATATATATATATATATATATATATATATATATATATATATATATATAAGGATCTCATAAATACCATATTTAATTATTTTCTCTCATTTAAAAGTAAAAATATAAAAATCTTTACTTTTGCAACTAATTGAAAACATTACCAGTGATTTCTCAAAAAAATTTGAAATTTATTGTATATATATATATATATATATATATATATATATATATATATATATATATATACATAATTTAGTATATATATAATTGTATATATATATATAATATATATATATACAATTTAGTGTATATATATATATATATATATATATATATATATATATATATATATATATATATATATATATATATATATATATATATATATATATATATATATATATATATATATATATATATATATATATATATATATATATATATATACTAAATTTCAAATTTTTGAAGAAATCCTGGTAATTTTTCAATTAGTCGCAAACGTAGACGATTTTTATATTTATACTTTGAATAAGAGAAAATAAATAAACATGGGGCATGATATTCATGGAAACTTAATCATGACAAAAATAATTTTATGATTAAATTTTGCTCTTGTCAAAATACCCTCCGTAAGCCTTGATTACTGCGGCACAGATCTTTAGCATTCGTTGCCAAAGTTTCTCCAAATATAAGATTGATAATGTATTCGATTCATTCATCAAAGACGATAAGAGCTCGCTTTTTTTTTTTTTTTTTTTCCCACTTTTCTGTGAAGTTCAACAGATGCTAATTCTGGGGATCGCTTATAACTTTTGAACTCTGGTGTATATATATGAAGCACATTTGTTTAAATTGAACCGACAAGTTCGGTCTATCATTTTTTTTTATTAAATATTTATATTTCCAAAAATATTTTCTGACAATATCGTCGGAAAATTTGCCAACATTTTTTTTATTTATTTTTACTGTATATTATTTTTCCGAGTATATTTGAAAGTTTCTGCATTCGGTTTTTACCGATTGTTCACTGCATATTTACGCAACTCTTTTGTTCTCTTACTGCCGTTTTTACCTGTGCTATTTGCAATAATGTTTTCAGATCATCATCATCTGGGCAAGGGATACATATGGTGGCATACAGTTTTGTTTTAGATCATGAAGATATAATTTACCCAATCACAGACACAGATTATCTGTCATATATGCCTCATACCTCAAGATTCGAATGCTGGTCGAAATAGTCATCTTATGGAAGTCAAGAATTAATCACAAATTAGGCGATGGGTGGAGAGGCGACGCTGATGTGAGTAATATATGGCAATCAGCATACACGTATATATGTGGTTGTAGGTGCGTTGTGGGGTTTCTCTGTGTGCTCACAAAATTCACCTGGAAACCTTACGTGTATGCAAATACATATAACTTTATGTTCGCTGTATATACGTATATAAATTATTGAATACATTTTAATGTTTACTGTTTGGCGTTTTTTAATCATTTCACCAAAACAATCCATGAAGACACTAGGACCCAAGGTGATATTGAATGTCAGAGAATATGAAAAAAAAAATAACACGGGTTAGAACAATAAAAGAACTGGAATTGAGACGACAGAAGATAACGATTGAGACAACATAACGATTGGCATTGCATTTGAATTTTTGAAGATCAAATTACATTGGGACAGAAGAAGACGGAGAATCGTTCCACAAGCGAGATGTGTGATAGAATAAACTATTAGCATAGAACGTACGGTTAGATGTAGATATTTCAATTGTAAATTGATGAGACCTTGCCGCCAATCGAGTACTGCGCTTAAGTTTCTGAAGTCTAGGTACCATATTGGAAAGTAATGTTTATTCCGTTATGTACAGAAATGTGGCGCATGACCGATCGGTGGAATGAGGAAAGGACGGTCTTCTTTTGTGTTAACGATAACTTAGCTAGCCACAAACATTGACCCAATCATACAAACAATATTCCTTACAACAAACCAACACATTATTACGTACCTTTCTGACGTACCTTTAGTGGAATTTTCATCCGAACAATTTCCATCAGAGTATTTATAGAAAAGACAGAGATAAACTACGTTACGGATATGGGAAATAAGCTAAAGACAAGATGTCATGTAATATTGTAGATACTTATTTGGATTTTATCAAGATTCTATGACTATAAAAACAGAAGCAGCGAGTCCAATGTGGCAGCAATATTCAAAACAGGGGCAAAGGGTAGACATATGCAGAATGACAAAAGCCAGACATTTGTATACAAGATAGTTTTAAACAAGCGGTTAGCAAAATAATTGTAAACCTGTGTTTTTCCCCAGTAAACAACGTCAGTGATAGGAGACTATCTCAAATTCTCTGTTGGTCTACGTACGTCATTCCTGATAGCGCAAACAAGTAGCCAATGTTGAAACTCGAAATGCATCTTAGCGCTTTCCACCAAAAAGCAATTAAGAATTTTATTAGGCAATTCTGCTGTAATTGAAAGGTGTGTCTAAGCCACTACGTCCTTTCATCTTTTCTGAAATTAATTTAAGCTATCGCCCATTATCATTAATGTAATGTCTTACAGAGCGTTAATTTTGTTGGTTTTACTCAATAACCTCTCTCAGCTTCATCATTTTCAATATCTTTTCGCACATAGCTTGTGCCGTCATATTTGACGTCTCTAGCTATTTGTTATTTTTTTATTATTAACACAAAAATGATTTAGATAAATTTATGCACTTTAAATCAACACCAGACAAGTTCCCCAGATATAACTTGCTATCGTTTATTGGTCTGTTAATTTTATATATCGAATGAAAAGTCTTAAATTATTGAATAATATATACTGTGTGTAACAGCAAATTTGTCCAAACCGGGTAACAGCAGAATTGTCCAATCGTTAGATTACGATTTGAACCGTTGTTTAGAAATGATTCGAGATATCTTACTGGAATTATCCGAGTTATTGTATAACAGTAATGGTCTCTACTGTGAACAATAAAAATGTATCTCGCTTTAAGTTGAAATGATGATCCTTTTTTGCTGGTGGGATTTCTTGATCCAGTTTTCCTCTTTACTCTTCCCTCTATTTTAAATGTATTCAGCGTTCTCTTGATTCTCGAATGTACTTTGAAGATGGAAGCCAGAAAATGAATGTTGGTACCATTAATGAAGGTCGCAATGATCTTTTTCCTCTCACCATTGCTTAGTTAGTAAGGCAGTTGGGCTGACACAAAACAATTTTAACCTGTTCTCTTTCTAGCTAAATAACTCAAAATGTTTTTTATTGATTCTTACGACAAATTGTGTCAAAATGACTAAATGTCTTATCTGATAATCTCAACAAAGAAACCCCATTAGTTTAGTTTTTTTTCTATGATTTTTTTTTAGATATTAAACATTTTGTTGGGTGAACAATTATGCTGTTACACGATTTCGACAATTTTGCGGTTACACTTGGTATATATCTAATCGTTTCTCTCTATATTCCTGTCTATATTTCTGAGATGAAGCGATGTAACTATTTACATTATTGGGACTTTGTTCTTATTTTTATTTTAACATTCAGGACGTTTCGGCCGTTGTACTCTCTGGACATCTTCAGCTATTATACTTTGGAATTTCGAACGAACCCGTTACTTCGTCCACCCGGGTAGATTGTTCTAGTTCCACGTCTTTTCTGGATATTTCAGTTTCAGGTATTTTCCTTTAGTATCCTAACTATCTAAGTTTTTTTTATTCTCCTCTGCTGTGGCTAGGTATTGAACTCTAAACACTTTGGTTCAAATCAACAGATCACTTCAATCAACACGTTTATGAAATGCGTCATGTTACCTTGGATTTATCATGACAAAACCAATGCGCTGATTGGCTATCTGCTACTGAAGGTCAGAGCATTCAACGGTCAAAACATCGTGTAAATGAGAATATGGATGAGGGTAACCGTTTAAACTATGTAAACAATGTAAATATCTAATGATGATCATAAATTCTGAATTATATATGTTAACAATTTGTAAAATGGATAAATGATAATGACGCTTTTCAACGTGTAGCTAAACAAGAAGAATAATTAATAAGATTCAATTTTTCTAGTGTTATATTTCTTAAGAGTAACCTGAATACATTCATTTTATCAGATACGTTTTTCATCTGATAATATGTTTCCCTAATTTATGCATGAATTTCATAATTTTAATTTTTTATTGAGACATTCGGTGTCGGTTTATTAAGTTCGTACAGAAAATAATGTTCAATTTTAGAATGAACATTTATTCCTGGAGTAATGTATGTAATCTATCAAAGTAGGAATCTTGAACATTTGTACATTTCTACAGTTAAGTTACAATAACCCTCTAAAGATTTTGACGCCCGGCTCAGGGTTGACATTAGAACAACAGCAATTAAAAGGTGGTTGCACGTTCCTCAAAATCGAATGTAGTTTACCGTCATAACCAGGACGAATGTCACTTTACCCTCCCTAAACCTGGGGAAAATAGAAATGTGTTTCTACATAAGGATACTGGGAATACCTGAACGAATCGAGTAAGCAACAAGGTAACGTTAAGAAAAATTGATGTAAAATACGAAATCTTCAGTATCAAAACTAGACAGCTGAAATAACTTGGATACATAACAAGAAATAAGCGATTGGAGAATTTAACACTGACAGGACGTATCGAATGGAAAATTGATAAGGATAACTGAGAGGCCGTCTAGTTGACGTTTTCTGTGAATGGATTTCGTAAATGGTGTGGATGGATGGCAAAGTGACAAACCTTGCTGCGTATGAAAATGTATAGGAAGTAATGTTAGACGTTGATCTGTCACACACTGAAATAACATAGAGAAGATTGAATGTCGTTTTCTACTGAAATAAAATACTGCGATTATATGGAAACAATTGTTAAATTTGCTTTTAAGAAGGTTGGTTGACAGTGTCCTAAGTGTTATAATAGATTGACTACAAGGTCACATTGTCGTACTGTTGAAATGGCTACATATAACGGTAAGTTTTAGTCTAATGGTTTATTTCCTCTCTCTTCTCACATCTGGAACTCTCGCCCGGCTACTTGTTTTATACCGCCTACAATTGGCATAGCTTTAAATAATATATCTGTTTCCAGCTCCTGTGTCTTTTATTTTCCTCTATCCTCAATAATTTCTAAGTCTGAGGTTAGAGAATTTAACATTGACAGGACATATCGAATGAAAAATGGATAAGAGTAAACGTCAGATCACTTTGGTGACGTGTTTTGTGAATGAATGTCGGAAATAGTGTGGAAGAATGGCAAAATGTCAAATGATGTTAAAAGTGAAAATATATAGGAAGTCGTTTGTCTGACGAGACCAGCAGATAAAAAGAACATTGACTGTCGTGTTCTAATGACATAAAATGCAGCGATTATATGCAAACAATTGCTAGGTTTTCTATAAAAAGGTTGATTCACAGTGTCAAGATATTTTTGTTCCTGGTCGGAACTCATATTGTGTATATATAAACTTACTATTCGTCAGTGTATTGAATGTTGCTGCCATATCTGGTCAGGTGGTTTGATTGTAGATTTCGAGATACTCCATAAAACCAAATAATGGTTTGAAAAATTTCCGCTACAGTATCGTGGCTTCCGACTGTTTCTTTATAAATATTTTAATCGCAGTTGTTAAAATGATCTCAGCTTCTTGATACAGGATGTATTCTATAAGTTTTGAAACATTTTCAGAAGCGACTTTTATTAATTTCACAGAAGTACAAAATACTAACCACCGTCAGACTAAGTCAAAACACTTGTATCGATCCAGCCACTGAGTGAATACCCGCAGATGTCATCCAAAATGAATGTTCCCAGGACCAACACCCTCCTTTAATGTCTTCAAAGCTACTGCGACAGTAGTTCGCCTTCAAATTGGGGAACAACCGAAAGTTACGGGGTGAGGGACAGTTTTGATGCCCATTTGTGTCAACACGAAAATTCATTGTATAGGGGGTTTCAAATATAAGGCAGTGGAGAACTTTCAGAGGGAAATTATCAGGAGATAACTGATAACTGACATCCATCAAACATGGCACGTGGAACTAGAACAGTCTAGCCCAGTGATCGAAATAAAGGGTTCAGTTCGAAATTCCAACCACCTGAAAAAGGCCGGAGCGTACAACGGCCGAAACGTTGGGATAAATATGGCGACAAAAATGAGGACATTAGTCCGAATAATGTAAATAATTCTAACTCCTTCTGTTAAAAAAACAAAACAAAAAAAAAAAACGGATTGGAATGTTCCTCGTGAATTTAAACATGGTACTAGATTGGTTTCATTTTTTTTTCTCTGTTGAAATGACTAAATGCACTCGGAGGTCTTATTTCTATAGTTTATTTCCTCGTATATCTTCTATATGCAGTAGCCTCCGTGTTTCTTGATTTCATGCCACCTACAATCTTCAAAACATGCAAAGTCAATCGTCAAATTCTGTCTTTCATTCTTTTTCAGCAACGTCTTCTGGTTTTCTTCCTCTCCAAATATCCTCTTGTGCCTTAGTGGCATTCACATCTTTATTGAATTAAAATGATTAAAAGAAATGTCTGCCAAACATCTTGAACGAAATCAAGATATACATATTATAAAAATATATTTACCTACGTTTAAATGAAAGAAAAATGTCAACTACTAGATTATAAGTAGCACGAAAGAACGTTTATTCTGTGATATTTATATTAAAGATATTTTCTACGCTATAGCAGTTTGCTTCTAATAATACATCGATTATTTTTACAATGAAATTAATAAGATTATTCATGGCTTTTGTTATTCCTGGCAAAAAAGCATTTAGCATCCAAATATTCTTCAGGCTGCACGAAGTTTGAAATACGGAATCGCCCCGGGAGATCCTATATTATTACATTTTATGGAATAATAACAACAAAAAAAACAAAAAACAAAAAACTTATGCATAGAATCTCTTGTGATTTTCACAAGAGCGGATGCCTGATAACAATAAAACATTTTGAAAGATATTTGCGATTTGCACATTTAATCGAATATAATTTAACCATTTCTATTTCGCCACTATTTAATATACATATATATATATATATATATATATATATATATATATATATATATATATATATATATATATAAAATAAAATGTATCTATCCACTTCTTATCTCAAATAACAACTTAAAAAGAGACTGTTTGACCAACACAAGGAATGTTAAAAGATTCATGTGAAAAAGATAAAAATAAGAAAACAAATGAAAACTACAGACAAAAGTTCATTTTCTCCAACAAAAGACATTCATTTCTGTAGTTCACTGCTAACAGCAAGCAGAAATATTTAATTTCTCCTCCCGATGATGGCCATTTCGGTCGAAACTAGTCGAGGAATCTAAATGGAATAATAATAATAAAAAAACGAAAGAATAATAATCTACAACCCAGTGTGTCTAATGATTTTAATTTTTTAATTTTTAAATTTTAAATTTTTATTTTCTTATTGTTCAAAAAAATATATATATATATATATATATATATATATATATATATATATATATATATATATATATATATATATATATATATATATATATAAAAGTGTATGTGTTTCGACGAGAACGTCTCATGCTTTCCGTTTACCTGGTTCATAAGAAGCGAAAATATAGAGACTCTCTCGGTTAAACGGGTCGTTTAAAAGTATAGCATTCATATCTGTTTATACCATCAATTTGTTTTGGCTAATATCATTAGCTTTACAATAACCCATAAATTAACACCACATACCATTATATATATATATATATATATATATATATATATATATATATATATATATATATATATATATATATATATTGACTGGTAGGGCAATTCAAAGGAGGACATTAATCCAGGGAGACCTGTATGTAAGCTACAGAGCTTAATAATAATAAGAATGGAGAAGAAAACCTTAGATATTCATTTAGGTTATAATTTATTTCGTGTATATCTGTATAGATATTCATCTCTTCAGACCGAAATCGTTGAGTAAATGGAATTATGGATATAACAGTTAGGGGATATTGTCTCCATTTACTAAAAGATTTCGGTCTGAAGAGATGAATATATAAAGAACTTCACTAAGTAAATTATAAATGAAATGAATATTTGTTTTCTTCTTCTTCTTCTTCTTCTTCTTCTTCTTATTATTATTATTATTATTATTATTATTATTATTATTATAGTTGTTGTTATTATTTTACACACACAAACACACACATATATTATAATAAAAAGAAAGAACCATAAGATATATAATCCGTTCTTCCTATTGATTTTTTTATTTTTAGAGAACAGTGCTCAATGCAAATTTACAGAGCATAAATATTATATATATATATATATATATATATATATATATATATATATATAATATAATAATAAAAAGGAGGACGACCGCAGTGACTTCGCTATATTAAATCGCGTTCAGCGCAAATTCGAATTTGCAAACAGCCATCGACACAACTGAGCTTGTAATTTATTCCTTCGAAGAAAATGACATTCGTAGTCAAAATATACAAACGATAAAGAAATTGTATTTCTTACATTTTTTCCATTGAGTTAAATTGGTATTAATGCATTAGTTGATATAATTCTGCTTGCTACAAAGAGACTGAAATATCAGAAGGAATGGAGTATTACTGTATTTAGTACTGGACTTTTTTTACAAAAGTCACAGATAATCTTCCTCTTTGCTTGATTTTCACCATCCACTACGTCTGCTCGAATTAAAAGATGGCGTCTCCTTCTCCGCCTTCACCTCGACCCCAGCGAAATGAACTCCAAAGTAGAATATTTGAATACCCGATACGACTCGTTTATTCTTTTGCAGATAAGTTCATGCATTTATTATAGATAAAAAGAACAATAATTTTATTAAAACTTTAACTTCTCAGTAAAAACAAGACATTGTTTAAAAAACACATTTGTGAGAGATTTTCACACGAAAATATAGATATACACTACAGTTCAAATCTTTGAGCGTTTAGAGGTTATTTTGTTTATAAATTGGCCCAAATGTAGTTCTGTTTTTTTTTTTTTTACTTTAAATAATAATATTTATTTTATTCTCCTCAAAATGGCCTCCTTTTGACTTGATTACTGCAGAACACATTTTTGACATGCGTTCTCAATATATTATATTGATAATTGATTCCATTCTTTTTTTCAGCGAATCTAAGAGCTCCATTTTTTCTACACTTCTGTCAAGTTCATCTCATGATAATTCAAACTTTTTACTGTAATCTACATACATATAACACACTGTCACATATATACATACATACATCTATATATATATATATATATATATATATATATGATTAAACAATTTAGATATGTTTATTTTTTCAATAATATTGTTTAGAAATAACGTATAAGCATTGTTGTTCAATGATTAATGCCATCAAGGTGGTACTGTTGTTGTATTTATTCAGTTTTATTTATCCGACTACTTTCAATATATTCCAATATCATCTTCAAGATTAAGATATCTAAGAAAAATTGTTGTGTGTGACGGAAGTAAATTTTGGCTTTTGTTGTTAAACCATTAGCAGTTCCGGTCATGTGCATATTCACAAACTATGATTTAAAAAAAAAAAATCAAATATAGGAAAAATCTTGATGTAAGGGAAGTAACTTAGTTAAGAATACGAAACCTTATGTTGTTACAGTTTTATTGTTTTTTTTAATGTAGGTATTTCTAAAGAACGATATACTATAATCATTTCATAACAATTGTATTATATTTCTATTTAATTTTGTTAAATGTTAGTTTGAATTTTTAATAACGATGGTCTTATAATTAATCAGTATTGGTCGCCCCTTGTTTTGTTGCTCTCCTTTTTTTGAGAGAGCAATTTTTGTTTACTGAAATTATAAGAGGGCATTATATGTGAACTTTGTATACTCAGTTGAATAAAGCTTCCTTAAAGGCTACACCTGCGTAATGTTGTCATTGCAAATGGCTTCAAGAATTTGTAGTTTCTGCTTAGTAGGTTTTTGTTGAAGTATATTGGTTTTGTCGACTAATATTCTTTTAAATTGTGAATGTGGACAGGAATCAGCTGTAGTCACCACGTAGAATGACCGTCTACGCTTCTGGTGTATGTGTGCAGATGATACTTGGTCACGTTTTGATTAATCATTTGATGGGATCCAAACTGGGTACCGGGAGCCGCAGGTTTAAGTTTTCCATGAAAATGTTTAATGATGAATTTGTACATTAAGGTTCGTTCTTTGAAATTAAAGAGACGTGGTTACTTTATGTTCTCGAGTACTCGATCCGTGAAAAGTTCTATGGGTGTTTGATGGTCAACAGTCACCAACAAATCTGGACATCCCGATATAAACATCCGGCATGATTCTACCCCATAGACAAGTGCCAGGGCTTCACCTTCAACTGATGCATTCTGCGTCGGTGGTAAAGCGAGATCCGGCTCAAATAATTTTACAGTGACCATCGCCGCTGTTGAAACTTGACTAATGCATGGAATAATAATACAACACAAAATGTACTTAGAACAAAATGTATTGAAACAGGAAAGTGTACACAATATTTACATATAGTATTTTGTATATTCTTGGGAAGACCGTTCCTGGAGAATGTGTTGACTGAGACGCAGTCGGGCAGAGTCTCTGGTTGAATCTTTTGATTCCTTCCTCTCTTCCCGGTACCAACCATATTTATATGGTCGGTACTCCACTATGCAAATTAGGTGGATCCTACCACAACAGCCGCAATTTGAGTTCGCTTCGCCAGAGCATTTATAGTGTATTTAAAAAAAAAGGAAGCAACTGATTCCTGATTTTTTACCGGACTCTGTTGAATGTTATGTCCTTTTATTGATCAAGAACGTCTTGAATCCCTCTTCAGTTTTCCGCACGATTACTCGCTTCGACTCCTCAAAAAGTTTGGACCCAATGAATTTATCGGTTCATCAAGCACAATAATTCCCGTCAGGGGACCATCACCACAGCCTGCGAGAATGCATAAGATAGCTGATTCCCCAGTCTAAAGATGCTATTTGTGGCCGTAGGAAACTAAAGAAAGACCTCAGTCTTTTTCTTCGTTGGTCACACAATCAACCCGACAATATCCACCTCATTCTCTGCAAAATGGTATGTGTCAGGGTGGAAAACAATCCCATTCTTTCAACAATGGGTTATATATTAAATTGTACCAGATATATGACTCTATAGAATCGTTAAAAAAGAGGTTATCATCTGTTCAACAAGATTTTCGAACCTTGTCCATAATGTTATCGTCGAACCGAGGAGTATATTCATCTCCAGATGCATTAAATCCCTGGGGAACAAAAAGATACATTTAAAGCTCTGATACCTAATCTTTATGAATGGTGTTATCTTGGCCGGCTTGTGAAATCCCTTAGCTGTGGTACTCGTCCTATTGATCGAGAATTGTCTGAGCCGGAACGATTGGGGCTTGAGTAAATGGAGAGGGAATGTAACGATTTCCCTCAGGAAAACAGCCTTCATTTCTTGTAACTCTGCCGTGCATTTGGAACGAGCCATCTTTTTGGAGCGTTGCTAGCATCCTTTAGCACAAGATTGTAAGAGTAACCACTGGTGCCGGTTCAATTACACCCGATGCGACCTCTTGATCGTGGTCATTTTTCAATCAATAATTCTAATGGTGTGGAACGGATCGGCGTGTGGACTGATGATGGCGTCGCATCAGGGATGAAGGCAATGTCCAATGGCTTTCCTGTTATAGCCTGTAAGGTTTGGTCCGGGCATGTATTAAATGCTCTGGACTTGAATTGGTCACGTATCCATCGTTCCAATTGTTGCTTATTGGTTTCCGACTGAAGGAACTGGATCCTTTGCACCCTACAACGAGCTTCCCTAGGCTTGGAAATCATGTGGCAACAGCTTTAGATCCTTCAGGGTAGATTCAGATAAGTAAAAACCAGACGTTGCCAGGCACATATTCCACCTCTCGAGCCAATTCTTATATGCATGGAAAACACGCCCTTTATATGCAGTTTGTTGTCTCTGATGCAACGTATTCGATGAATAGCTGACATGATGTACTGACCTGAACACCTGAGTAGTTTTAATATCTCGGGTCCAGTTGCAAAAGTTTCAGTTCCTGTTTTGGCGAACGCGAGGATAGTATACCTACTGTGGTAATAGTTCTAGTCTGGGTACGTCAAATGAAGAGTGAATCACTTCTATTGTCAGTGATGGCGGTGGATCTTGGACAACTATAAATGGCTTTTCATTCCACGCAAAACGAGGAAAAAGCGTGGGCGTTATCAAACAGGATTTAGGTCTCCGTTTTGATCTGTTAGTATAGCGGTGATGCGGTTGGTGAAAACTTTAAAACTAGTGTTTGAGAAAATTGAAGTAATCCTGCACTGTCTCTCTCTTTGTTGATCTATTCGTAATTCCAATTTCGATTTTAGTAGATTTCTGGTATACCCTTTTTATGTGACCCCTACTCCAGCTTTTATGACATAGAAGATTGGCTGTTGGGCAATTTCCCCTGCTAATTGTCTTCCCACATCCCACACAAAGATTCTTATTCCACGAAGAAGGGGATATATTATTTCTTCTAGGTTGTTGAAACATACGATGCTCTTGGCCGGATATCTTTAGGTAGGACGATATTGACGGGGTAACACTATTTAGTTACCGAGCAGCTGATTTGTCCGTCGATTCCAAGCTGATGAGTCGGTCAAGCTTTTGCTCGAGTATGGTGAAAGTTTAGCAGCGTTGTCCAAAACTCGACCTTGGTGTTACTTGTTGGCGTTTCCCACAATCATATGCCCAACTATCATATATTACGAGTTGAGTTGCTGAGCGCAGCCTTTCCTGTAGGGAAAATCAATTGAAAACGAGCAAAATTAGACTTGAGCTCCAAAACTTGCTATAAAATGAGTGATAAACTCACATTTGGCCTGAACTGTGGAATGATTGTCGGTGAACTTCCTTCTGCAAGCCATTTACTGCAACGAATAAGATGTGTGAAAAAGCTTTTCCCCCGTAGCCTAAATTAAGGTTTTAGACCCTTATAAACTCCAGAAGGAGTCTGTTGACTTCGGGCAAGCACATTATTCTTAATTCCTTGCGTATTTCGACATGGTTGTTAACTTTACACATCATATATCGAGTTCACGTGTCAAGGAATAAAGGTCAGTTTCTGTCCGTCACGTTTGGTTTATTTTTTTTTCTGTGGATATTTGAGCCGCATTAGTGGTTCCGTTCATCAGAAGTGCATTGGTTTCCATTTGTTGCACGAATGAAGCAATCAAATCGTTGATTCGGCCCTGTGCTGATGCAGTGTCTTATTTTAGTTATCATATTTCCACGTATTCACCAGATCCTGCACGCAGCAATATGTAAAATAACCACAATGGCTAATGTAAGAGTAATTGTCAATTATCTTATTCTCTCACAAACAAAATACAAATACAAAAATATACCCGCGCCCCCTGGACAGCTGTTTATATAAAACGAGATAACGATTGTCTGCCTGTCAAGTAACCAATTATTTAATAATATATACCATCTTTACATTATAATTCTTCAATATTATTCATATATTCAAGTATATATATATATATATATATATATATATATATTATTAGACAATAGAAAAATTAAGATAAAAACTGATAAATAAACAAAAACTATGTAATTGTCGAAACCTCAAAATTGCTTTACCACAAAATAAATGTTGCACTGAATCATTAGTATACCAATGCAATATCTCTTCGATTGAAAATCCTGATAACATAAAAATATATATAGGTTGCACTAGCCATGAATTCAAAAAAGATTCAACCAACATCAAACTTCATTTTAGAATAAATAAATATAAAAATCAAACATCTCTCAAAAAATATTTCTGGCATCTAAAAGAATCAAATAAAACACCTACAGTAAAAATGGAAGTTAATAAGAAGAGCTAGAATTTGTAGATCATTAAACGACCCGTGTCCTCTATGTATACAAGAGAAACTATATATTACTAAGTTTATAAAAAAAAAATTTACTGAATCAGAGAAATGAAATAGCTATTATTGCCGTCATTGTCAAAAATTTTCCTAAAATAATATATAAAAAAAAAAAAAAAAAAAATTGGAATGGCAGGAAAAATGTTTTAAACTGTTATTTAAAAATTGTGGTTAAAACGTATTAAAACATAAACACCGTTTAAAAAATTGTAGTTAAATAAAATGTATCCTAACCGAAACACCTCTATAATAAATGTACTACAAACACTTGAATGAATCCGATAAAACACCTCCTGAAAAATGAAATTATAACTAAAGCTAGATGATGAGTAAATGTATGACCCATTGTTCTTTGTACATACATATGAAACTTTATTACTCAGGTTACATATATTTAAAATAAATAATTTAATTAATTAATACATAAAGTTTACTAAATCTGAGAAATGACTTAGATAGTTTTG
This sequence comes from Acanthosepion pharaonis, assembly GCA_903632075.3. NCBI lineage: Eukaryota > Metazoa > Mollusca > Cephalopoda > Sepiida > Sepiidae > Acanthosepion > Acanthosepion pharaonis. Next base: position 425,562 of record CAHIKZ030005450.1, read on the forward strand.
TAGTCTGTGCCATTTATATTACTTTAAATATTTAAATATAATAGTTTAAAAATTGTAATTTACATATACTTTGTTATGGAAAATAATTATACTTACTATGAGTAATTATCCTTCTGTTATAAAGTAATATAGTCAATTAAAACTAACAATGAAAATATTTTAAAATTTTAATGTGGTAATTTTAAAATTGTAATTAAAATTGTAGTTAAATAAAATGAATTCTAACCTGTTCTTGGTACATACATATGAAACTTTACTACTTAGGTTACATATATTTAAAAATAAATAAATAAATTAAGTAATAAATAAAGTTTACTAAATCCGAGAAATGACTTGGCTAATTTTGTAGTAAGTTCCATTAATATTACTAAAATAATACTTTTAAAATATAAAGGTTTAAAATTGTAATTTACATATACTTGGATATTGAAAAATAATTTTACTTACTATGAATAATATTCTGTTATAAAGTAATATAGTCTAATATAACTAACAATGAAAATATTTCAAAAGTTTAAAGTTTGTAATTTTAAAATTGAAACTAAAATTAAAGTTAAATTGAATGAATTCTAACCTAAGTTTCTTTTAAATAATACTACACGCACTAAAAAGAATCCCAAAAAGCAAATATAGTAAAATAAAATTAATATGAAATGCCATAAGATGTAAGCTTTTTGAATGACCCATGTCCTTTGTAACTTGAGAAACATTATATCACTAGGTTTATATATATTTATAAAAAAAAAAAAAAAAAAAAAAAAATGTAACCTCATATACATACTTAAACTTGAATTAATACATAAAGTTTACTAATTCTGAGAAATGACTTAGATAGTTTTGTAGTCTGGGCCATTAATATTACTTAAATAATATCTAAATTAAAAGTTTAAAATTGTAATTTACATATACTTTGATAGGAAAAAATTTTTACTTACTATGAGTAATTATCCTTCTGTTATAAAGTAATATAGTCTAAATTAAAACTAACAATGAAAATATTTTAAAATTTTAAAGTTATAATTTTAAAATTTTAAATTGAAATTAAAATTGTAGTAAAATAAAATGAATTCTAACATGTTATTTATAATACATATGAAACTTTATTAATTAGGTTACATATATTTGAAATAAATAAATTAATTAATTAATAAATAAATAAAGTTTACTAAATCTGAGAAATGACTTAGCTAGTTTTGTAGTAAGTGCCATTAATATTACTTAAATAATATTTAAATTTAAAGAGAAGAAAAAGAAAAAAAAAAAAAATAAATAAATAAATAAATAAATAAATAAATAAACATATACTTTGATATGGAAAAATAATCTTACTTAATATGAGTAATTTTCTTCTGTTATAAAGTAATATAGTCTATTAAAACTAAACAATGAAAATATTTTAAAATTTTAAAGTTGTAATTTTGAATTTGTAATTAAAATTGTAGTTAAATTGAATGAATTCTAACCTAAATTTCTTTTTTAAATAATACTACACGCATTAAAAAAGAATCCAAAAATAACACCTATAGTAAAATAAAATTAATATGAAATACCATAACATGTAAGCTTTTGAATGACCCATGGACTTACATGTGAAATATTATAATAATAGGTTTATATATAAAAGAAAAGTTTACTGAATCAGTGAAATTAAGTAACCATTTCTGCTGTCATAGTCATATACAAAAAAAAAAAAAAAAAAAAAATGTAACCTCATATCTTAAACTTAATGTTAAAATAATCCTACATAATATAATGGATTCTAATACATTTAATGGTTCTAAAAAGAATATAGTAAAATAAAAATTAAAAAGGAAAATATTTCAAATCGTAGTTAAATAAAAAGTATTGTAAAAAAAAAAAATCTTTAATTTTAAAAGATGACGTTGAAAATTTTTACCGTTAACAATTTTTTTTTTTTTTTTTTTTTTTTTTTAAATTCAGACGACATCCATTCAACTGACGTCAGGTTTCAGTGTAAAATACATCCTCACCCCTTACCAAAAATGTAGCTAATAACTGATACAATGATACTGTCATAAGGAAAATCTAGACACCCCGTGTTCAATTTGAGTAGAATATTCTGTAACCATGGAAACGTGATTTTAGCTGTGTATTTAAAACCCGGTAAATTTTAAAAGTTACTCCAAAATTGCTTGAAGATGAAATAGAACTAATGCTTTTAATTTATTTGCAAAATAAAATTAGGTTTTTTAGCTTCTATTTTTGAAACATGGTTGGAACTGTGTAGCGAAAATAACCATATTTTAAATCAATTAATTTATAATATTAATGCTCTGTAAATTTACATTGAGCACTATTTTGTAAAAAAAATAAAATATCTATAAGAACACCGGATTTTATATCTTACTGTTCTTTCTTTTTTATTTATATACATATATATATATATATATAGACATGACAAAATTGAATAGACACCAAGATAAATTTTATTTCTGATTTTTTTTAATAACAAAGATAAATTAACTTAGATTATTTGATTAAAATTGCAGATAACAATACTGGAACATGCCACGAACCAAAGGAGTATCAGACCTATCCGGATTTCAGCGAGGACGTATCGTGGGCCAACATGAAGGTGGTCTTAGTCAAAAAGAATATCTGAAAATCTTTCAATACCCCTTTCTACTGTTAATAGAGTGATCGTACAATCCACCAGAGAGGGCAAGAAATGCATAAAACATCATCCAGGCCAGCCTGGGCCCTCTGAAAGAACGATGCGTCTTGTCGAAAGAAATGTTGAACAGGATCCACTTTGCAAGGCCTCTGACATAACAACACAAGTTGATGTCAGTCCCAGAACAGCTGTCAGGTTTCTTCACAAGTTTGGCTACTATGTCAGAGCTGCGAGAAGGAAACCACTTCTCTGTCCAGCCAATATTAAACGCAGAAAGGATTGTGCTCATGAGATGGTGGCGAGACCTCTAACCTTTTGGATCACTGTAATTTTCTCTGATGAGTCAAGATTCGCATTATTTTCCGAGAGTGGAAGAGTATGGGTATGGAGACTCTGTAGTCAAGAGTTTGATTTAAAAAGACTGCAGCCAACGGTGAAACATGGGTACCTTTCAGTAATGGTATGGGGTGCAATCTGTAGTGATCGTCGCTCAGAGCATGTGGAGTGTGAAGGAAACATTAATTCAACCAAATATGTTTCTATATTAAAGAAAGGTCACCTTCCACTATTCTCAAGTATAAGAATGACTCACTATTTATGGAAGATGGAGCTCCATATTACACTGCTCAAGCAACGCCACATTGGTTGAGACAAAATGGGATCAGTAAACTTCCATGGCCAAATCAGTCCCCGGATATTAACCCAATTGAACACCTTTGGGGCATATTAGATTGAAAACTCTCCAAAAAGAACAGGAAGCCATCTTCTAAACCCGAACTTTTAGGATTACTGCGTCAAATATGGCAAGAAATCCCTCAAGATGATATTCGTGAACTCACCGCTAGCATGCCTAGAAGGGTCCTTGCATTAACAAAAAGCAAAAGGGATGTCAACCAAGTATTAGTTATTAAATTTATGACCATTCATTTGTATAAATTACTTGTTTAATAAAATAAGCTGTTTCTGTGAGCGTCTATTTAATTCTGTCATGTCTGTATATATATATATATATATATATATATATATATATATATATATATATATATATATATATATATATATATATGTGTGTGTGTGTGTGTGTGTGTGTATTGGGCAGCATTTGAATATTTACATGAATTAGATGTTTACGTATATCCGTGCAAACATATAATTGTCTTAGAATCCGATATTAATTATAGTTCTATATGAATCCAGTATTAATTATATGTTTGTAAAACATCCGTTATTTATATTACTTTACTACAACTCTTATTATGGATAAAAGATGGAGTATAACGCTTTCCCTTCGGGTAATTATCAAAGAACGATACTATGGGTTGAAATATATAAACTCCTTCACGTAAAACTTTTTTTCTGGAAAATAACTTTTTATTTAATTTTTTTAATATTACTTCGTATTTCCTCGCTCATATTTGCTTTAATGTTTTGTGGTAATCTTACATATACTATAACATTCTCTCCCAGTACAAACTATAAAGTAATACTCGAATATAGCATTTTAATTGTTATTTATCCTACAATATATAAAATAAACAGGTTTTTTGTTGTTATTTGGTAAACAAAAATATTTCTTTACAATTATGTAGTGCCAGTCTGTAAGGTCTAAAGAAGCATAGACTTACGTCAGATTTAAATATACATTATCTTGAAGGCATGTTTACACATTGATATTGGAAAACCGTCGCAACTAACCTATATTCTAAATATTTCTGATCGATTTGCACATGCCATCCATATGTAAGCCTCAATCTGTCCAGGTATTTTAACAAGATGACACAAGTTTTGTTTTGTTGCATCTTACATGCACAGCAAACGCGTCCTCTCTACTTTTCAATTCAATTTATGTCTGTATGTCTGTGATTATTCTGTATTTCATCTATTTACACTATTTACAGTTTTCGGGCTGCTGTCCTCATCTCTATTGTCATATTCACAAAGTTTCCGCTGTTGAACAATCTGGCCTTCTTCAGGTGATATTTTCTTGAATATCGAACTGAAGCCATTATTTATTTCACTGGTTAGATTCATCTAATTCCATGTGCAATGCATTTGCATATCTAAGTTCTCCCAATTCTGTTTGAGATATACAAATGCATGACATAGAATAAGAACAATTTAAACCCCTGGACTAAATAAACTTTTCGGTTTGAAATTCTAATACATATCACTTGAAGAAGACCGAAGCGTACATCGTCCGAAACCTCGTGAAAATTGGCAATAAATATGAGAACAACAGTACACACATTGTAAATAGTTTAACTATACCGAATTTGTTATAATTGATCCATATATAAAATTATTATATATATATATATATATATATATATATATATATATATATATATATATATATATATATATATATATATATATATATATTGTATATAGATAGGTATTTTACTATGACAAATATATTATATTAACTTCTAAAACAGACATTAAATTCTTCCTTTCCGTATTCATCGTCACCATCATTCTTTCTCCACTCGCCCTTTAGGTGAAACAGATGTCAGTCCTCTGTTAGATGAGGGATGATTTTTTTTTCGAGAGTGCATTTCGTATTTGTTTTTCTGTCTGTATGTTCAGGACAGAGTTCCAATTATCCTGATGCATAACCGACATCTAAATGCCACTCAAATTCAGCTCATTTTACTCGACACATACATGCATGACTGACCCATATTTGCCAAATTCTGGGGGAGGGAGTCATCGCTTTTCCGTCTCAATCTGATGCTTAAAGTATAAGAACAGTTGGGATGGTGTAAATTTCTCGTCTTCATAGAATTCCTGCTGTCGCTTTGTCCATATCATGATTCTCATAACGCCTAGCACGTAAAAGAACACATAATGCTCAACGACATTGCTACAAACAGAACTGGCATCAAGGACAAAGACATTCATACGCAGCATGCGATGCATGATGATTTCAATAAATTGCATGAAGGTTATCAGACCCTGCAGTGGAAGAAGATGTCAGCCAGTAAGACCGAGCTCGTCTATCAGTTCTCCTTGAATGCATCCCCTAACCAACACGTGATATAATGCATTATGGGACAATGCTTGAACGTCGGAAAGATCATCCGTTGCTCGTAAGAGGAACTTCAGAGTAATCCGAAATTCAAAATAGAAGGAGCACGTGCCCCAATGTAAACTGGTGGGGTGCTCCTCCTTGCACGAGTGCCCAATTCTCAGGGATGGGGAATTTTTATGGGCGTCTTTATTTACGAATTCACCCTCACCATCCGATTGCTGACACATTCGATCGAGCAACGCTATGGGAAGCGTTTATTGACGACTCTCAACGCAAGCATAACCAGACTGCCACTAGGCAGGTGAATGTAATTGATCTTCCGACATTCGTTGGGAGCCTTGCCTTCTCACAAGTAGGAGAACAAAACCATTACTGGGACCATTAGTATGGTATACGGGAGTGTAAGCACGGGGAGTCGGTAAAGAAAATCGGGTAGATTCTTCCGAGATCACAGTCGAAATGCGACCTCGTCCATCTCCCGCATCTCCGACCAATTCATATTCTACGGGAGATCGAGACCGAACCAGAAACTGAGTATCTTGACCGGCCCGTCTGTCCAGAAGAAAGGGTCGGGAGGAGAAACACCTTTACACCCGCTCAATCCGCAAGCCAACAGACTTATCACGATTGATATTGGCCCCTGTCACCGTATCACACCGTCTGATTTCTTTTCTGAGTTCGTCACTCTCGGTTCTACTTGACACCACAACTGATACATCGTCTTAGGTGGAGAACTTGGTCGTGTTATTAGTAGCAGAGGAGGAAATTGCGTTTAGGACCTGACTCGATTTTTACTTGAGAAGGAAAGATCCCAACGCATGAATGTACAAAAAAGCCGAAATCGGACAAGCTTGTCGAATTGAGCGGACAATACGAAAGTTTGCGATCGTACTCCGTTCACTTGCACTAGTGAACAGGAGATCACATACAGAAGTGGGATCAAGGTGCGATAGTACGGCGTGAAACCGGCGGCTGAAAGAACAGCATCCAGAAACCGATGGTCAAACCTATCAAATGCCTTGGACTGATCTAAATTGATCAGCGCGGCATCACTTTCAAAATGCTCGTTGATCAAGTGTACTAAAGAATAGTCCTGCCATTCACGGCACAAGTCTTTTCGGAGTCAAATGGACTAGTGACGACAACTTTCAAAAGGCTCGCTAAGATCATGACCAAAATCTTCATCTCTGTATTTAACATCGTCATAGCCCAAAAGTTATCTATCCCATCCCCACTTGCCATAGCAATTTGATAACACCTCTGGTGGAACGTTGACTTATAGACCCTATATCATGCAGTTGATAAATCTCAGTTCAAGCAAATGAACAAAAATGGTCGACTGGCTCAAGCACATTGGATGATAGCGGAGAGTATTATTTATTTTGTTTTAATACAAAAATGTGGCACAAGGCCAAATGGGGGATGAGGGAAGGTTGGTCTTTAATCTGTCTGATCTTAAACTTAGATATACACGATTATTGACCGAAACATACCGCAGTATTCATTAAACCAAAACAACACATTCGTACTTACCATTCTTACTACAGTCACCACAATACCACCATGTCTCTAAGTAGTCCTAACTACTTACCATGTGTACAGTTTTTTTTCCGTGGAGGGACGGGAATAAAATGACAACTGTTAAAAATGAAACGCCAATGAATATTTACAATGAATACAACTTATAAACAAGTAAATAAACAAAACAGTTTTCGTGCCATAGAGGTATATTCATCCGATCGAGTACTATGAAAGTAATTATAGAAACAGCACAGGCATCCTATATTACGACGCTGGGAATGTAACTGTCGAAATGTAGCTTCGCTGCGCCTTTTCCATAAATATTTTTAGGTTATTTATATTAGTTAACACCATTTAAAACGAAAATATTTTGTTATATTTAGAATAAATATGATGTTAAAATCTTGAAAGAATTAAGTCACAGTATGAATATTGATTTTAAATTACATTAATTACCATCTTGATTTATTTATATAAAGTTGCAATTAAGTACAGTCTGTTTCTCGAAACTGCCAAATCTGTGGAACAAGAATTTTAATCTAACGATCTTAGTGCACAGGAAACACTCATAAGACCAGTGCAAAGATTTTGACATACAAGGGACATAGTTTACATAAAATAATACATAATAAACTAAATACAAGAAACAACAATAAACGAAATGAAACCTCATGCAAAAATTGATTCTGCACAGCAAATAGGAAATATTTTATTGATTGGCTAGATAAGAGCAAATCAAACATTTCTTCAGAGCAGACATTTGCAAAATTGTGGTTAAATTTGCAACGAAGAGTATAGGCAAGTTAACTTATCGCTATTTGCTTTCCTACTCCAAAGTTACCAGCTTATGAAAATTGTTTATATATATATATATATATATATATATATATATATATATATATATATATATATATATATAAACATTCTATTTATTTGAAAGAAAATAGATTGTTGGTAAGTAGGAGGCAGGTACAAAAAATAAATACGTGGTTTATATTCTGTCTGGATTTTCATATAAATTATATTACCAAGGGTAGAATGTTTTTAAAAAATGTCAAGTCCCTACAAAGTGTAGGCGACTTTAGGTCTTCAGACATTCCTTTCTATTGTTATCTGGGAAATTAACCCTTTGAAAATAGTCAAGTCATGTCATGTTACCTTCTTCATGGTTTGCTATATAGAATTTGCCTTCTCTTAAATGGATTGTCACACAAGGCTAGTGAGTACTCTCTGTTTCGTTATTTGACTCATACCTATAGGAATTAGAGGAGTATCTATGTCTTTCAAGAGGTTCCCTTGTAGTAAGTTAAATAAAACACAACGATGACTCTAGACAGGATAGAAAAAACAAATAGGCCGAAATTTACATTCCTGTTATTCATTTAATTTATAGGGAGACACAGATAATATAAAAATACCAAACAGGAAAGTGTTAATAACTGCAATTCTTTTCACTTATTTATATTGAACCCAATGACGTATTTGGTAAGAATGGATTTATAATTTTCAGTTACATTTCTAAACAACGAGTGATTAGACGGAACTGTTCAAATTAATATTGAGTATCTATTCTGAAATCTTTTTCCCCGGACAATATTTATCAGCAGAATTGGAGAACTCATTCTAAGTTGTTTGCTTTCGTAGACTGAAATAGATTTTAAATGTTCTAAATAGAAAAAAAATAATATCACTCTTAGCCAATTTATACGAACATGGTGACGTTTTGCAATAACAACGTCGGTATATACGACTTTTGTCCTGGAGAAATATGTATCATCGCAAAAATGGGGTCGAGAATCCAATTTCAAATTCCAGTCGTGACAATCTCGTTCACTTTAAAACTAAATACACTTACCAAGTAGATTCTACCCTAGCCAGGAGCAAAATAGCAATGTTGATATGGCATACAAGACTTAGGACGATAATGCTCACTAGAAGACCGCGTAAATCGTAATATTTAAGGAAATCATAGAACCTGTATTTAACTGGTTAATATGTAAACATATGGTCACCTGGAGGCTTGCATGTTTAAGTGTCCGACTGAACGTATTAAGATTTTTGCAAATATGATTCTAGATTATAACAACGTTTTCAATATATATACCAAATATATTTATATATATATATATATATATATATATATATATATATATATATATTTTAAGTTATTTTCTTAACCTTAGTCATAGAGAATATTTTTAAAACAAAAGACTCTCAATCGGAAATGTATCATGAGGTTAATGGCAATAATTGTTTCTTTACAAGAAAATATTCAGCATTCATTAAACACTTATTGCTCTTCTTACAAAGATCAATGTTTAATGTATGATCTTTTCATATTACAAAAAAGGAGGCGGTTTTTTCCAGGGGTTCCAACCATTCAGCAGGGTGTCCTTCATTCCCCCTATATAGCGCTGATGGCGGGAATATCGCCGACAGTGTGACAGTCGTCGCGGAGTCTGTGTTATTTTGGGATTAGCCGAAAGCAGTTCCACACTAAAATGACCTCATGTCATATTTTGCTCCAAATTCGAGTCGAATAAGTAAGATCCGCATTCAATGACTGGATATTTAAAATTTATAAAATATTCCTATTAAATATTTTTTCAGACCAAAATTTTCTCAACGTTCTAATTTTGAAATAGCTACATTTTATTTTAAGTTTCTTCTGTCGCACTTTTCCCCTGTGGAACACACTTCCGGTTTCATGCTTCTCGGCTACCTATAATCTTCAAAATTTTTGATGCAATCACAATGACCCCCATTTGTTTAACTGATCTCTGTTATGCTATTGTTCTTTATCCTTACTAATAACTTATTCTATTCTACTCTTTGTGTGTTAGTGGCAATATCACCTTGCTTTGGATTAAATCACTAAAATCAATACATCAATATCTCAATTTCATTAGTTTTCTTTCCAGTCTTGTTTGCTTTAGTTAGTTTATTTAACGACATGACAACACCTTATGGGTCATTTAATGCGGAAATTTTTATTTTCTTCTAAACTTTGATAATTCCTTTGCTTTTGTCATTTTTTATATGTATTGCTTGTAATTTTTTATTATTATTTTACCATGAAAAGATATTGCTTGTAATCTTTCACAATGTATGTTTATATTTTCATATTTTAACCCCACATTTTTGGTCAATTATTTGCCCATAGAGGGAATCCTAAAATGTGCTAGATCCTACAGTCAGGGTGGACATTAGAACAACATCAATTAAGAGGTTGCTCCCCTCTGTTCAAAACCTTCAGATCAGAAGTCTTGCTGCCGATGTAATTGCGTTATATCTAGAATGGTTTGCACTCTGAACAAAAGATTACTTGCTACTATATTTTTTGTTATGGGGTCCAACCCTTTTTCATACAAGTGGACTCGACCAGTGTGTACTTGTACTGCTGCCGGTGAATACCCGGAAGTCGGAAGTGATAGTGTATAGGAGTCACAGTTGCGACCACGTAGACTCAGAAAAAAGTCCTCTTTCGATACTGAATTTCCCAGAATATATATATTATTATTGCTACTAACCGCATTTCTGGATCTACTAACCGTGTTACCAATTGTATTATTACGTCAATACATTTATTTGCTATATTTCATTCCTGCGTTTGTCATCGATTTGAGACCGGATTTCATCTCGGAATCCACAACATTTATATTTATATTTTTATATTCTTTTAACTTTGTTTGTGCTATCCATTTTAGTTGTTACTGCTATTGGAAGTTCTATAGTTATATGTTTTCTTCTATTTGCTAATGTCTTTTCTTCTCGATTCAGTTTGTGGCAGACGATAATCTTCAAAAAATGATGCTCTTTTCCAAGATCTACAGGATTCCTTCGTTCGTAAACATAATAGACTTTGGGGAAAAAAGGACAATACAAAACAGACATATGTTAAGGCGGGATACAAATAACACGAGATAAATGTAATACGTGGATTCAGGGTTGAATTTATTATTTCAAAACTCAATGGACTTTTGTGTTATTTTCTTTGTTTTGCTCCGTCGCTTAAATATCAATGAGAAACAAAGGAGGGCTTGCAGGTAGGATTTCACTTATTTTCTATATTGCATATTATAGTAAGATAGTTTTATCACTTTTGGGGAAGTTTTCCAATTATCATTTTGTGTTTGTGTTATGGGGTCGACCCCTTTTTCATACAGGCGGTCTCTACCAGTGTGTACTTGGACTGCTGCCGTTAAATACCCAGAGTCAGTCAGAGTAGAGAGATTGAGATTGTGATTAAGTTGGAGGTAGAGTAATAGGGTGAGGTAACCGCTTGTAGAATTCACAATGACAAGCACGTAGACTCTAAGGAAGTCCTACTTCGAGACTGCATTTACCAGACTATATATATATATATATATATATATATATATATATATATATATATATTATTATATAGCTAGTAACCGCGTTTCTGTATCCACTAACAACATTAGCAATTGCATTATTGGGTAAATACATTTATTTGTAATATTTCATTCCTGCGTTTGTCATTTATTGGAGACCGGATTTCATCTCGGAATCCACAACAGTTTGTTAAAGTTTAATAAAGTTGGATTTGAAGAATAAATCAAACATCAGAGTGGTACCATTGTCTTTATTTTAGGTGTTACAGTTTATTCATCATGTTACATTGTGCCCCAATGTATGTTATATTTTGTCCTACCAGTGTGGTATAATTAATATTTTACAATATTTTCGTTCACGTTAAGTTCTTAAATTGAAATAACATCCAGAATAGCTCCTCGTCATCATTTTCAATAACTTTAATGTTCATGTACAGGTTATATAACCGTATATGTTTTTTAACTATATAACCGGTATGTTAATTTTGAAAAAAATGTTTTTTTCTTTTTGCCCCGTGAATTGCCTCATTCAATATCATTTAATGAATATAACTGCATTCCCATATAAGCGAATCTCAGAAGGAAAACACAAAATATATTATAAAAACGCAAGAGAATAGCGATCGATTGATAATTATTTTATAATTAAAAAAGTAAGACATTAATCTTCTGTACTAATTTACAATTTAAACACTAACGAAAACAGCATTTTTGAATGTCTCAAATATCTAAAGAAGGTGTGTTATTAAATTTAATTTTATTTCTAAAGACTAATTCCTAATTAGCCTTATACACCGATTCCGCTTTTTAAATTAATTATAAACATAAATAATAGTCATTGTTTAAAGATTCAACTTACCAAGGTTAGAGTGCGCGTGTTAATCTTCCATTACTTTCAAGTCAAAATATAAATCTGAAACGTGCTAAATATACTAATGGAAGATTAATCATTTTGGGGTCGCCGGAATCTTTACATCTCATTTTTATTTTCGAACGGATGTCGATAACAAAACTTTTAAGCGAATCGAGAAACTTGATATCACTGCCATCTAACACGAAGCTCAAATGTCATGAAAAATTTATGGAGTAACTAACTTGTGATTTCGATTATTTCCGACTGCGGTCGAAAAGGAAGTGAATAAAGCGAACATAAAACGAAAAGAAAAATACGCAGATAATATATTTTCAGATTAATTCCAATGTAGGAAGAAATAAAAACAGTTACGGTTTGAGATTAGAATCTTTGCACTTTGAAGAAACTGGAGTCTGATACGCAGTCTTTCTTTTAATCTATATACAACAAACAACAATTATAAAACCTTAAGAATAATGATAATATATAATATTCCTTCATTAATGCCACATTATGTAAACACGTTGTCCCCTTTAAATGCATCGGATATGCTAAAACACTTCAAGCGGTGTCCATAATATAGACGATGCAGAAACTAAATAGATAATTTAGGCTCAGTCAGTGTTTAACTGCAGTAGGTAAAAAACAATATAACGTTATATAAATTATGCTAATGTTGCATATCAGTGTGTTGTAATGGTTAGAATGCCTGAAAAGTGAGTTCGATCCACACTAGGTGACTCATACTTTCGGCCTTGTGCCACATCTAAGCTACCCTAAAAATCAGTAGAAATTATGTTAATGCGTATCCATCGCAACCTATAATACGTATTTTTCCAAATTACGGATTATTTACATGCCTATAATATCTACATGATTTTTTTAAACCTATAATTTATACAAGGTTATCGATATTCCTATAATTATTATCATATTTTCAAATATTTCATAGATAATATTGCATTTTAGTGTGTGAATTGATGGGGCATCCTCATAATTGCATCAATGTAATGTATGCAGAATCACTTGATATAGCGTCTAAAGATTTAATGTTACATGATGAGACAATTAGTGACAAAGTTGAAATGAAAATCCTGTCAGGCATTTCGTCCTTTCTGACTTCATCAGACTCAAGTGATGTTTACGTTATTGTAAGTCAACACGCGCATGCCGACATTTTGAAAAAGTTTCTCGCAAACATTTTGAAAATGTGACAAAAAATAGTTTCATTAGTATTCCGATATCTTTCTAGTATATGAGAAAGTGTTGCATGAAAAAGTTGTTTTTTTTTTGGCCACATATAAGCGCCACTTAAGTAAGCTGCAGATATATTCGATTAAAATCAACGTGCAAATTTTAGCATTAATTTACCTACAGATTCAAGACTTGCAAACGAAACACGAACAGGTCTATTGTCGTGCATGCGTACAAATTTACATTTGGTTCCCAGATTTTTAAATTTAAATATCGAGATCAAAACTGTTCAAAACGTTTTAGGTGAAAGTCTTCTAGTAGATTTTAAATTCAATTCTGATCTCCAGTATGAATTTCTAGAAATATATCATACAACACCACAGAAACTTATTGGTTATTTTTACACTTTCGATAAAACACCTTGCTTTGAATGATTATTCGGTTTCCATGAAATAATTGGTTTGAATGTCTACTGAGAATCTTAATGGATCTACTTGCTTTAAATATCTATTCGAAATCTCAATGAAATTCTTTAGTTTGAATGTCTACTAAAATTTGCAATGAAATTCCTGGATTTGATTGTCAATTTGATCTCTCAATGAAAGATATTGCTTTGTATGTCGACAGGGAATCTCAATGAAATTCCTGGCTTTGAATTTTTATTTAGCTTATCAATGAAACTTCTTACTTTGAATGTCTATTTAAAGGGACAAGGAAACATCAATGAACCTCCTTGTTTTGAGTATCATTTAGGACTCTTAATGGAACTCTTTGCTTCGGATGTCTCCAAGGACTCTGTATCTCCTAACCTTCAATGTCTAGTCAGATTCTGAATGAACCTCCTTGCTTTAGATATCCACTGAGGTTCACAACGAGACTCCTTGATTTGGATGTCTATTGAGACCCAAGAACTATACAGACCTCAAATGGAATTTCGATATATTATCCATCAATACAATACTTGGAAATGGTTGACTCTTTGTAACGTTCAAGAAAATAAATTACTCCACTGACTAGTATTAGTTCAGTAGAGAAATGTAGAAACACCTGTCATATCTGGGATATATAATACTCAATTCTATTTTTCCAGTCATGACAGCGTTCAAAATCGTTTACGTGGGATAAATTAAAGTCGCGTTCCAATGAGTTCAAGTTTTGTCAAGATCCGAATCGCTAAATTTATCGCTTTAAATCATCATCATTGCTAACATTATTCCTTTGGTTAAAAGTGCTTTCTTTCCAAGAATTGCTACGTTGATGAGATCTCTATAATCTATAACTCTTCAAATGCAAAGTCTTATCACCGCCGTCTTCACTTCCTACTTCCTGATATACATATCACGAAAGTTATTCAATAACCATCTATATTGAGCACCTCTTGGGCGCTGAATTAAACTTAATAAAAAACATATTTTATATGCATTACTAGAAACAAAATATATTTTAATGTTAAATAGAAAATGAGATTCCGTTTCCTAACCGAAGAATCCGAACAAGGTCAGGTTTTCAAGGTTGTTAAGCGCTTAAAGACAACATCATGTTGAAATACTGGTTTACGTACGATCAACTATGTTAAGCTACGTTGAGCCTTATTAGTATCTACATATGTGACCATCTGGGAATACCAGGTACTCTAAGGTTGGATTCGCCGTTGATTTAATGGATAATAGATTAGGATTTTAATCGGAATCAGAGTTCCATTTTAAGTTGGGTTTGTTATACTCACTTACGAAAAGGTATGGATCCACGTTTTCTCCTCCAATCAGCTAAGAGTTCATAGTAAGACTTGCATCACTAAACCATTATTATCGCCAAAATAAATAAAATCGTGTACAAAATATTTCGATTTCCGTATTAAAATAACTCATAGATGTTGATATGCCTCTAAAAGAAACTAACATTGTTAAAAAGAAAATGAGTTCACAATAGAAGAGAACAAAGCGTGATCAAGATTTGCAGAAATGCCAGCGGGGTAAGGTCCGTTTGCAAATCATAATAAACGCCACACAATGGTAAATTCTATCAACTGAAGAATCGCCGCTGGGGGAAAATTTGGTCATAACAAGACCCAAATAATTTCCACTCGTCTGTTGCTCAGCGCAGTTATTTAGAATACAATTGTGTAGAAGCACGAATTGGCAAAAGAAACAAGTCGCCGTTACTGTAATAATACTATTTAGATAATCTTCTCATTTGCAATCTTTCGACCATTGTTGTAATCTGAATAATGCCGGATGTAAGCATGTGTTTTACTTCAGTTCATGACAGCATCTGCTTTGGCATGATTTACTAAGTCATTTCAATTGTTCAAAACTCCAAGAAGAGGTAATGTGAGTAAAGACAAGTCGACTGGCGCTTATCCCGACACAAACAAGAATGCGATGTGAAGATTTAAAAAAAAAAGATCAATATTTTGTTAGTTATATCAGTAGGTTTGATAAAATGTAATATTTGCAATTTCTTTAAGTTGATTTAAGCAAATTTTACGTTAATGCCACATGAGATAAAAAAAGAGATTTTAAACAGATAAAACGATGTAGACAAAACGACTTAGAAAAAACGATATCTCTCATTGCTAAATAAGTAACTATTTAAATTTTTATTTACAGTAGTAAACTCTAAAATCTAATCTGTAAAACAGAATGTAAATCTTAACATATTTAATCTTTAAGTCTCCATAATTGTACAGATAAATTTTTTAATAGACCTAACATTGAATACTGATCTCACTCCGGATCTTCATCGTTATTTAAAGTTTATTAACAGAATCCTAGGAATAACCTGCAATTTTATATGTCCTGACCAGTCATCTCGGCATCAATCAGCTTCCAACCGCCAAAACGTAACTTCTCAATGCCTAATCAAAAGTATTTTCATGTTAACTGTTTCCTCTTTGGCAGACCTTTATTTTACAAATTTAAGCGATGTACTTTAAAAGTGGAATTGCTACATATAATCTTTCTATGTTGTCTTTTGATTCTCTCGCAATCTTTGATTGTGAAATTATCTTCAATATTTTAAGTGCCAATGTAAATTATAATTGTCTGTTGAGGTTATTCCTGTTGTATTATTGAATTTTCTCCTTAAACAGAATCGGAGATTCTTTCACCCTCGGTAACCCCTTACATCTTAGCGGCTCTAACGCTTGATGCGGGGGAGAAACGGTTAAAGTATCATCGTTATCGAAATCATTTGATATATACTTATTCATAGTTATCGTTATTATATAAATTTGTATTATTTGTTTTTTTTATTATATATATCGTTGTTTCTATCGAAGATAACATCCTTTAATTAAAAATCTCATGAGCATGATGATGATATCGATGATGATGAAGAAGAAGATGATGATGATCATCATCATCATCATCATAATCACTATCATCGTCCTTCTACTTCACCTACTCCTCCTCCTAATCATCATAATCAACAACATCAGCATGTTCTTATGGGTAACCACCAGAATTTTGTCTGCGACAGTAGTTAATTATTCTCAAGGCCTTTGATAAGTCTAGAGACTTCACGTGCTGTGATGACTTGAGAACTTGGGGAGTGGATGGTTTTGTCATTTAACGTTGAATCAGAGGCAAAGATGTAGGCAAAGAGGTTCGCCTTGCCTGTCGAGGAAGATAAGACATCAGGGCCATTTATGGTAGTTCGCACAGCTTTGACTCTTTTCATGGTTTCTTTGTTGATTTTCTAGAATGCATGGGATCCAATTTGTTTCTTTTCAAACGTAGTCTGGACTGCTCGTGTGTAATTGTACCTGGCGTTTTCTAGAATTTTTGGCGGCGATTGCAGGCAGTTCTGAGTGCAGTGAGGGCCGATCTACACCGCTCCTTGCGATAGGTATCAATGTAATGGTTTCATGAGTTATGGCTGCAGCACATTCAGGGGTGACCCAGGGTTGCTTCTTTGGCTTTTTCTCGAACTTTTCTTGAGTATAAAAGTTCTATATATATAGCAAGATGGTAATTGGTCTACCGCAAAAACAAATGGCAACCTACTATGGGAATAAATATCTGCCTATCGAAAGATACATGATCGCCTAAATGTGTATCATGTACGACACATAGTTGACTGTTATAAATACAGGATCGATTTCACAGTGTATCGATATCATAAAATGTTGATATTATATAGATAAAAATCAATAAGGTCGTATGTAGCCTAATCTTTACAAACAATTTTCGTGTCGACTAGGCGATTAATATCGTATCTTTAATAATAATAATAATAATAAAAATGTGGCACATGGGAACTTCAACAATCCCATTTGTAGTTGGAGCCCTCGGATTTGCTGGAAAAGATTCCACTGGACTAATTGAAGGGATGCCTGGAAGCCCATGCCTTAAAGAAATACATGAAAATGTTCTCACGAATACAGCCCACAATTTACGAAGGGCTTTGTCTCTGTATTTTTTTAAAAAAAATTTGCAGTGGAAAACGTCATAATGCTATTTCTAAACTTAGGTCCCTGCGCGGGAGCGGGAAAGAAATGAGTACACATCAGAAATCAAATGAAATAAAATAATTATAATAATAATAATAATAATAATAACAAATCATACACACGAGTAAGAACCATGCGGGGAATAGCACAAATCCAAAGAGTAAAACGTAAATTGAAACAAAATAACTTATTAGGAAGTATTGGTCACGTACTAAATAAGTACATTCACTAATTCATGAAATGGGGAGTTGTGTGTTGCACAATCAAAATTGAGAAAAGTGACAAAATTAATAATCGCAATAATCACGCACTCTTCTATCTAAATTAAAATTAAAGATTAATTAAAGATACAATCTAATCTAGTCAATCATGATCAAATCAAATGATTAAAAACTAAAACTTTCAAAAGCCCGAAACAAGCGATTACCATTCGTCAATTTTTAACAGATATTCGCCGGAGAGAACCTATTTAATTCCCGACAAATTCTAACATTAAGCACCACTCAAACCTTTATTGTCATAATTCTGTGTGAGCAAAAGTATACATAGCTTGCCTTCGTTTCAAGTGGCTGTGCCATATTGTTGCAGACTGATGAAGGCTCCAGGATAAGAGGTTAGCTCTCAGTAGGTTTAATTAGTAGCTTTTAATCATCTTGCCTAAGAGAATAACAGGGTTGCAAAGGAAGAAAGCATGAGTGTAGTACACCTGTACAAGTCCCAGGACTACACGCGATAAATGGTTACGTTAAGGGGTAGTTTATATAAATAAGAAGTAGAGATAACTTTTATCTCTAGCCATGAACAGGTTAAGATTGTATTGATCAGGGTAACATCAACTTACAAGTCTGCTCCACAGTGCAGTGATTCACGGTAAGAAGATGTTCGAGTGGAACTTACTTCTCACTGATGGAATACGGCGGGAATTTTTCTGCAACAAAGTGAAACATTTTGATGGAATAGTCGGTAAACGGTAGTGTTTTGCCGCCAGGAACTGGTTCCTGGTAGGGCCATCCAGGCGGACAGGTCTGACACACACGCCGGAAAATCTGGTGAAAATCCAGGAGCGTCTGCATCGGTAACCGGCGGCTTCTGGTCGTTCCTGTCTCTGCGTCTGTGGGAACCCCGCGGCAAGCAAGAACGTTATCCGAGTAGGCCTGGGTACCCTACTTCTGTAATTTATCCCAAGAATCTTCTTCTCATAACAAAAAGAAGCCGGCTCAATCCGCCCAGGGTGAATGCCGCATCAGTACAGTAGTAGTAGTAGTACATTTTGGGTCATAGCCGTAAATGTTAGATTAGTCGAAACTAATGAATGTTGTTCGATCGAACATTTTCCATGGAAGTAGCGAGAGAGTTATAAGAGAATTGCCACATTCCTCTGTGCATGGAGTATTGCTGCCATATATAGGCTTGAGCACCTTCTGCTTACCTCGGAGTTCTTGACAAGATCCAGAGAAGGATATGTAATCTAATTGGCCCTGATCTAGCGTCTTGTTTGCAGTCACTCTCTCACAGACGCGCCGTCGCCTCTCTCTGTCTATTCGACAAATACTTCCATGGTAACTGCTCTGATGAGCTGCTCTCTCTGGTTCCCAGACTCCATGAATTCAAGCGCCCTACGAGGCTGGCATCCCTCTCTCACCTTACACCGTAGAAACCTTCAAATGTAGCCGTCTCTTCTACTCCAATAGCTTCATACCTCGCACCTCTCGCCAGTGGAACACCCTCCCCAATTAGTTTCCCTGAAAGCTATAATCTCCAACTATTCAAATGTGATGTCAATCGACATCTCCAATTACCTTGATCTACCCACTATCCTTCTCCTCTTCCTTTCTCCTATCACTCTTATCTGCTCTCGCTCCAAATCTTCCGCAACCCCCTGCATCCTAGTGGCTTCACGCATTGCTTGGGGCACAATGCTTAAAAAAAAAAAAAAAAAATAGAGAGAGAGAGAGAGAGATTTTTGAGAGTGGAAAATTTTCCTTCCCCAACAAGGACTCGCAGACGCATTTGAACTCAATCACTACTGGAAAGTGAGATCTGGGTAGCTCCTGCTCAAATATGACAGCAATATTCAATTTTAGGCTTGATCTGGCTCTTATAATGGTAGAGAAGAGCATAAGAAGCCAGGTACTAGAGTTTTACAGGGAACTGAGCATTATTTTATAGACGGGTCGTATATAAGTGTTCCACTTAAGATCGGGTGTGAATTTTAGGCCCAATATTCTCTCGAGGTATAGTGTCTCCTCGAGGGGACATCCGTTCATCGTGACTGCGGGGAGTTCGGGATCTGATCCCTATTCAGAAATTCAACCATGTTGACTAAAGCAACTGAGAACAATATTCCTGTTTTGTTACAGCAACATAATCGATCAAATTATCTCCAGAGGTTGCAATGATTATGGTATTATATAATTCCAACATTGAAAACAATATGAAAAAAAAAATTCAATAACATGTACGAAGACCTTTAGATGTCTGCAAGATTTGCGATAGAATGGGTGCCCATTTCAATGCATACGAGGATAGATCCATTCATATAACTGTCCACTTCTCAATGTAGATATTTTCCTAGCGTTTCTATTAATGAATTCGCCTTTACTATCATCATGCATACCATTCCGTCAAGGAATCTAAAGCACCTCATACACTGATGATTGACAAACCTCGACATATTTCGATTGGTTTCAGAATAGTGGAGGTAACATAATATCGAGAAGCCTTCATATCACAAAATTAATCGAAAATTATTTAAATTTGACGAAGTATTGTGGTATACGTGCGAAGAAAAATAATTTCTTCTCTTTAAGGTGACATTCTACCGTTACAATGGTCAAATTGCGGCTTCCACGCTTCCAGCTATTGCTCTCCGGCTGAAGGTAGGAATCAAATCAGGGGTTTAATATCTTACATGACTATTCAGTACAACATACGGGTGTTGGAATAGAAAATACCGCAAGGCATCAGACTTACCTGGGTTGATCTTGGTCCCTGTTAATATCGGGTGATGGTTTGATGTTTATGATGTCATCGTCGATCTCTGCATTTCTCATTACAAACACTGCAATGCCGTCGGCTTAGGCTGGATAACTTAAAGAGATGATCCTGCATGATTCCGCTTAGGGCTAGTTTGAGCTTTTAAGTCGCTAACGAAATATTCCAATGCAAATACGTGCATTGTCAATGAAAGGGAACAAACCTGACGAATGGATGTTGATAATATGAAATCTTTGGACCTAAATGCCACTGAAATACGCATAAGAATCGGGACCAGGGTGAAATGAGAACTGCTAGCGACTGTTGTCCAAAAGGCCGCGTGAACGATATTCAAGCATATCGACTGCTTTGAATCGATCTCATATTTTACTTAATATTCCAGACCTTCACATTAAGGTTTACGGCCACTTCACGTTGAAGTATTAGTTCAGTTACGATCGCTGAAATTAATCAATGTTGCGCCTGGTCACTACCTACGGGAGTGACCGCTTAGGAAGACCAAGTGCTGTAAACTTGGATGTGCAGTTGGTGTAATTGATAATAGCTCGGAATCATTAATCGGAGAGCCGAGTTCGAATTCCGGTCGTGTTTGTTATATTCCTTTACGCGCAAATACCCTTGGGATGAAACCACGTCGTCTCAGCCATATATGGCATAATAAGTAAGACATTTATTGTTAATTCCCTATGATCTCCAAGAAAGAAAAATTCTAGCAATATATTTGGAAACAAAACTAACAATATATACTGGAAAATGTTGATAAGCCGTAGTGTATGTATGACTCAATAAAATCATTCAAATCAAATCTTTCTACTGGAATCAATTAAATCAACGATGAAAGATTTTAAACTGCTAGCTAAAATTAGGTTTTTAACTTGTGTTTAATATACTTAAAATTGATTATCTTAACCCATTTTTTATCCTTCTTCGTACAATTAATTAAACCATGATGAATATTTTTTTTTAAATAGCAGTGCCAACAAGAGAACAACCCTAGGATAATGATGAAATACAATTTTTATGGAAAGTCGTCTAGTTCTGGTGACTTCTTTGTTTTGAAAAAAGCTCTTTGCTCGTTGAATGATAGGCCCCTTACACTTTTCCCCTTCAATACGTGAGGGACGCAGAATATCGGATAATGTGCTGCAGATATGACGATTGCTCACACCGAGCTTCTTCGTAAAATTATCCGGAACTATATTCTGAAACTTTATTATATGCTTTTATTTTAAATTCTTACAAAGCGAACCTAACAATAAATCTTTCTGTCACATACCTGAATTCTAATCGAAATTCCACAAGCTTATTCTCGGTCTTAGAATATATTCTTCATATGCTAGCCCTAACAATGTGACCTTCTCCGTTCGACGCAAGAAAGGAAACAAGCTTCGCCCTAACTATCACTACTTTCTCAATCTATCCCGTTTTACAGGGCTGTCTACTCCATGATCACGTACTGTTTACTCCGCTAATCTCCCTGAGCCGAATACTGAAGTCTGCAACAGAAGGCCAAATCGAACATTTGAGGTGACAACTGTCATTTATACAAACCGAAAGCACCACCCCCACCCCAACCCGCCATCAATATCCACTTTAGTGTTACCAACAATGCTCCTGGAAATATTTATCATCGCATATCGAGTTGTTGAACTCTAGAAATGTTAATATCTATAATTTAGTCATAATTACTTTGCCATCAATTTTATATTTTTCTCTCAATATATGCGTTTACAAACTGACACAACTTTCCGCATACATCCTAATCATAGGGATGAAAAACTCGCATACCAAGATTCCATTTATGACAAGTATATAGCATAAGGTCAATAGGTCAACCAAAAGAACTTTCCAACACAGCCCCATCGATTAAATATATTACTCGATCAAGAGTATATGGCTACGATCGGATTCTTGACAAATTTCGATGATTACACGCAATCTATTTTCTTCAATATGTCACGTTACTTAAATTCGTGGGTGGTCATAGCTTTCTACAAATTCATATCAACTGGCTAAAAATAATGGAATCTTTTATTAATAAAAACAAAAAAATGCGCGCGCGCAAACACACAGAAAAACACACATAAACATACATACATACATATATATATATATATATATATATATATATATATATATATATATGTATGTCCATTTTATTCGCATTATCATTAATACTTTTCGTTGCTCCCAGCCTCTATGCATGATATACTCTGTATGCCTCTTGAATAATATTTTTCTTCCTACCATTTCTATATTCGTGTGTATAGCATTTGTCCAACATCCACAACAAAATAGTAAGTTTTATATTGCATATTAGTTCATCAATATATTGTCTCAAATATTTTTAATGTTTTATATCCTTGAGTTTGGTTTAATAATTAGTATTATCTCTATGTAAACACACCCGGACACCACGCAAAAATTTAACTCGTTTTAAAGGAAAACTCAGTTGCTTTTATATCAGTTTGGTAGACCCTTTCCAGGATTTCGATTAATGAAGCACAGAAATGGATTATCATAATTTCCATGCAATCAATTCCATTCAGTGAAAATTGACCCACGATTGGTTAATAAAAATTAAATGACAAGAGCTCGCAATCCTCACGTTCCGGCATCCGTTCATACAAATCGATTAGATAGTGGGACCTCTGTCCATTTTGGCTTCAATATATCCGGTGAGTGTGAAATTCTCCCAGCCCGCTTCATCATTTCGTGTCCATGTAATTTCTACTGTTTCTTTCAGATTCTATCTATATATGTCTTATTTATTTGCATTTTCCTTTATATTTGTCATTGTTTACGTGTTCCGTCCATCGCCTTGTCAATATGCCCCTGATGTAGACCTCATTCAGTGTTGAAGCATTTTTCTTTCTTTTTTATCGTTTTTTTTTTTTGGTGGGGGAACTTAGCGTGCAACATGAAAGCATTTTGGCCTTCGAGGTTATCCAATTTTTTTTTTTCGGGACATTATCACAATTCGCGCCTGGATTTTGGTGTAGCATTTTCCATCCTCTGTTAAATGTCTTCCAACTTATTTAAAAAATATCGATTGATTGATCGTTTTAGCAACAGATTTAACGTTATTTAATGCCAGAATATATATATATATATATATATATATATATATATATATATATATATATAGATTGTAGTGATTTTTTTCTCTTAGATAATAATGATTTAATGACACAAGACACTAATTAACCCATAGTCTGAGGCAGAAGAGATGGTTTCATATCTCTCACCAATCGTAATTTCATGTAAGGGAAAATAACAAACTTTACAGTGAGTGAAAAAAAAATTTAAAAATTAAAATTACGAGCCATTATCCCACAGTTTCCAGCTGAGATTCTCAAGCAGTCACACCTGAAGGTACTGTCCAGGCTCAATCTTACTTAATGTCGGGGATTTTACGGGGACCTGTGTTTCAATATGATGTGGCCGTAAGCCCTTACTTAAACAAATACGAGAATCACGGCATATATTATGCGTACATTATTTCAAATCTAATAATTCAAAATCCACTTTTTATTCGTTTATAAACTAGGAACATTATATATATATATATATATATATATATATATATATATATATATATATATATATCCACTTATCACTTGACGAGAGAGATCAATTCCAACAAGCTGATCGCTAATTGAGAAGATTGGCGTCGACACTATTCGCATATACATACGCATAGCATATGTTTGGAGGAAATCAATGCCTTTTCTGTTAAAACATTTATGGTAATTGAAATTTTTGCTATGATATCTATATAAATATTTATAAATATTAGCGCAGTACTAAAATGGCGGTAATATTTTACCATTTTACCGTTGAAACGACGCGATGTAACCGTAATTTCTATATTACCATTTTGTTTCTTGCTTGTTGTAATCTCTTTCACCCTCTCAATTCTCAGACATGTTTGATTTGCAAATCTTAAATTAAATGTTAATCTTAAACTTCTGTCTTCCTAAATCGTTGTTCGTTTATTGTCCTATCTCCTTAATAGTATTTTTTCTCATATTCTAAAACACTCAGTAATTTCTGGCGTCCGAGTTACTTTATTGCATTTCTTGGGGTGAAATGATACAAAAAAAACTGCATCAAATTGATCATATGTCAAACTGGAAGCATTTCTAACAAATCGAATTCATTTCTAAATGAGTTTAGTTTACTGAACATTATACTTAATATATAAATTCAATAATCAGCTTTATATTATCAAAACAATGATACTTCGGCACGGGAAACATATCTGTTTACCTTCCATCCCACGCCATTAATAAAGGTCGCTACTAGTACGTTGTGTATTTTTGCACAACGTTGGAAATTTCAGTTGCAGCTGTAAAAAGAAACCGCAAGAGACTGACACGTATACAAAAATAATACCTTGTCCGGTGGCAAAAGCTGTTAAAGCTGTTCCCACCCTAGCCACCGAAACTGTGTTACCTCACCTGTTTGGCGGCTGACGATGGCAGGGTATCGCACGTGCTTTCACACGTTGTATATAGAGAACTATGTACATTACTTCGGTTTGCAGACTGTAAATACAGTACAAATACATTTTTGTTTATTTTTCTATCTACACATTCGTTTTATTTATATTCATTTTGAAGAAAAAAAAAGAAACATGATAGATATTTGTGTACAATTTACAGACTGGTGATACTTTTTTATTTTATATTTTCGGATATTTTACTGATGGTCGTAAGTCTGAGGTAAGCCGTTAAATGAGGTTTAGCAGTGTATGGCGTTTAGGCGCTTATGGAAACGTCTCTTTTAGCAAGCTCACATTATTAATGCATTTGAATACTTAGCGAGTATCAGATCTATATCATTTGCCATTTAACCTTTGAATTATAATTGTTTTTTAAGTTTCTTTGGTGGGGGGTGTTTCTAGTATGCATATACGGAACAATACGCATGTTTCAGTGTATTACATGAAAATGAAACTTTTCTGTGGATTTTCGAAAATAAATATTTATTACATAAGAAATATTCCTTATTCAATTAATATTGTAGTCTGTGATATTCCAAGCGAGGTGAATATATGTTATGATGTTAATTTGGGGTTAATAAAGACAAACGCCAAATAACATGTAACAATAAAATGGGGTTTATTCGGTTGGTAAGTTGGTACAGATATCGCCTGAGTAGTCTATAACTAACTCAGCCCAGAACTTCTACGACACTGTCTTTTGACGTGCCACTATTTAACGTCCTTGTTTGTAGACGAGTTCATCTTCAAGAGGGGTGGTAGATTCCTACACAACAATATAAAATATCCAATTAAAATGTTATGGAATTCAAAATTTTCTGCTATGTTGAGTTTTAGCCCTGATGTCAAAGAATACATATACTACTGTCAAACTTCAGTTAATTTCTTCATTTCATTGATGGACAATGAAAAACATTTGCTTCGCTAAATATTTCCTGAAATTTTCGGTTTTTTTTTTAATTATTTCACCCCAAGCAATGCAGTATATCCAATATGACACACAGCGTTTCTCATTGTAATAGAATATGACAAAAAGAAAACAAATAGTTTTAAGGAGAGAGGAAAATAAAGGAACAGAAATTAAATTATATTGCGACTTACAACATGGTGTACAAGTTGACCTCAAGATGTTTAGTTCAACCATTAGAATTAGACCGATATCAACCGTATAGGTCGACCCCCAATCATGCAGTAGACTCACAGTAGCCCAAAACGTAGGTCTGCCAGTAAATGAGATTAGAATCCAGTATAAGATGACCTCTACCAAAACTCGATAAAATTACACCACTTACCCGCACATTAAAATACTAACCGTAATATCTTTATCTATACGTTGTATACCAAACAACCTCCAACACACACCGGCAAGTACCGTATATTGCATCAATATAACTTAGCGAGCATTTACATTTCGTCAGGTCTACTGAAAAACACATTAATGTCAATATCAACTCCTATAAAATATTAATTCTTTAGATTACACATCGCAGAGTTAACAGAATACAGTTACTAGTATAGTATTTCATATTAATTTCTGTGTTAATATGCCAAATATGTTCATCAAACACAAGTTTTAGTAGTATATATTTATTACAGCTAGGTGACAAAGAAAAGTGTACTGAGAATGTACGTAACACTTGTCCCCCTTTACGATATCTAATTTTAGACGGCTTCTCAAAGATGAAGAAGAGACTCTAGACAACGGAGACATGTTTCTACAGAAGGATAATAAAGATATCGTAGATCAAGAGTGTGAGCAACTATGAGGGTTTGGAGAGGATGCAAACAAAGAAAAAGCTTATACTTAACATCAGGAAAAAGCAGCTGAAATGAGTGACTGGAGAATCTGATACTCACAGGTCGAATAGAGAGAAAGATAGACAAAGAAAAGCAAAGAATGACATACCTGGCGGGCTTAAGCACGTGGTTGAGAGAAAGTGTTCTGTGGAAGGTGGCAGAGGGACTAAATTTATTGAGAACGACAAGTGATAGAGGGAATTGGAGAGCTATGATCGCCTAAGTCCTGAAGGGACTCGGTATATTAAAAAAAGGTAAACGTTTGCATTTTATGCCTGCCATATAAGGGGACACCTAATTTTAGAAAAGAATTAGGCTTGGAAACTCGATTTGTACGCCACAATTTGCGTCAAGTAAACAGAAGGTAGCGATCGAAATTGCATTTAATTTTTTTAATATCAAATTTGCCTGAAACCCTAGAGGTCGGATGAGAGGACCACAAGCGAGAAGTACGAGAGAGTAGGCTGTTTCCATATAACTTACATCTAGCAGTTTCAAATGTAAGATGATGAGACCTAGCTTCCAATCTAGTAATGCATTTAAATTCGTAAAGACGAAGTATCAAAGAGAAGTAGGAGAGAGTAGGCTGTTTCTTTATAACTTACATCTAGCAGTTTCAAATGTAAGATTATGAGACCTAGCTTCCAATCTAGTAATGCATTTAAATTCGTAAAGACGAAGTATCAATGAGAAGTACGAGAGAGTAAGCTGTTTCCATATAACTTACATCTAGTAGTTTCAAATGTAAAATTATGAGACCTAGCTTCCAATCTAGTAATGCATTTAAATTCGTAAAGACGAAGTATCAATGAGAAGTACGAGAGAGTAAGCTGTTTCCATATAACTTACATCTAGTAGTTTCAATTGTAAGATGATGAGACCTAGTTTCCAATCTAGTAATGCATTTAAATTCGTAAAGACGAAGTATTAAAGAGGAAAGTTAATCCGATCAATTACCTGGAACTTATTTAAAGAAAAAAAATAAAAGGAATCTACGTAAATTTGGTTGAATTTCTCAGAACAATGGAAACTGACAACGATATAAGACTTTGATGAAAAGAATCAGTTAGCAATTTGACAGCGATATATATGGATAATAGACCTCATGCTGAAAACACTCCCATTCTTATTGTTGTAACCTTGCGAAGGTTACCCAACAGAATAGTCACACGAATGTTTGTAATGAACTGTAATACTTAGGACACGAACAACACATATAATTTTCGTCAGCGGCGCGTAGTAGTAGTAGTCAATTGCCAAAAGTGAGTAAATTGAATTCCACAATGGATCTCCAACTGTAGGATATTTTCCAATTGCCCCAGATCAGTCAGATGTGGCAAAAGGCCGAATTTAATGTGGAGTATCCGAGCCCGTAGGCTGAGTCAAAATTCACCGTAGACCCCGTACCAGGTCACTGTTTCCCGAGATGATACTCTGCGCTTCGTCATAGACTCGTCTGGGGATGCTTTCAGCTCAGAGGCAGAGAGTTCTCTTCCTGCCTCTGAGATTCTGGCCCCTATTGGCACAAATCCTCCTGCGACCGAGTCTTTTACATCCGTTTCGCCTGTAATGGGCATGCCAGCGACTGGAGCCTGTGTGGTTAGACCCCCGTTTGGATCTGTCTCCCAGCCCTATTCACTGAAAAGTCTTGGCCCGCCGCTCGTGCGGTTGTGGAGAAGGAAGAGGGGGAATGGCTGGTCGTTGGTAAGTTCAAAGGGAAGCTCCGGACAGCGGGACCTCGTTCCACTGAAGCCGCCACAGCTAAAGACAGGGTCAGCCCCACTCCATTTACTCGTTCTAATGGTGACGCTTCGACCATATATTCGGGCAAACAGCGCCAACAGCGGCTTAGATACGAGCCCTCCTTTTAGAAAAAGGAAAAAAATTAGAACAAAATTGAAAGAAACTTTAAAACATGATCATTATGCGCCCAATAAGCATTTTGAGCGGCCAGCATTTTTTCAGCAGATCGCGCCGTTTCTGACGACATCTCATCGGTTAGTTTTAGCGGGGGAGTGGAATGACGTCCTTGACCCGGACGTAGATCGTAGTAAGATAATTTCGGGGTCTGACAACTGAGATGTGAAAATATTTCGGGACTTTATCGTCAAGTTTGACCTTGTCGATAAATGCCGGAATGAGCACCCTCGGAAGGTAGTTTGAACTTGGACAAATTGTGGTGGCTCGGATGAAGGGGTGCTTTCTAGATACCTCGACCGAGTCTTAGTTAGGAGAGTCGATGTAGGGCTCTTAGGGTGTCCAAGTTTTTATTATATAGTTTATTCGGATCATACGCTTGTCCGGGTCCGTGTAAACTTAGATAACCCTAAGGTAGGTTGCTGGTTAATTGAAATTAAACTGCTCATTATTTGGTGAGCAGGATTTCCGGGACCAGCTTCTACTAATGACACTACGGGAACTGATGGGGGGGATATGGTTAAGAATACCTGTTGGGTCAAATTAAAATCCAAAATTAGAATGTTTGCTGCTGATTTTAGTTCTCGACTCAATCTAGATAGATTAGCGGCGCAAACGGCTTCGGAGCTAAAATCGATCGGGCTGTTGAAACCGGTGATAGTGGGGAAATATGCTTAGCTAAGAAAGAGTTGTCCTCCTTGCTTATCAAGAAGGATCAAACTCTGGTAGTTAGGTCTAGGTGAAAAAGTGTGTCCTCTGAGCCGACGAATATGGGCGATGAATTGCACAGAGAGGTGAATCGGAGCAATTTGAAAAGTGGGGGGTCGCTTTTTTTACTATTTAAACGGAACCAAAAAAATAAACAGTTAAACTTTTCATACAAATTAAGGACTTGACAAGAAAAAAATGTGAACAATTGGTCACAAACAAATGAAACGCGAAAATGAAATAAATATACAAAAAATTAGTACGGAAAATAAAAGTTCAAACGAAAAGTACCAAAAACAACAGTTATACGAACGAAGACCCGAAAAAATTGCACAAAAAAGGTAAACTATATAAAAAAAACACTTTACACAACAATAAACCTTTATAAACTAAATATAGAAATAAAAAGACAATCTAAAAACACGAATAGGAAACAAACAATACGTATAAACTAAACAAAAAAAATCAATATGGTTGCCGTAAAGAAAAAGGTTTGTCGATGAACGAAATATAAAAGTAAAATTTAAAAAAGGACAGATTAGACTAAATAAACACAAAAAATTAGAACAAATAAGGACAGGGAACAATTAAATAAATAAAACACAGAAGACTTAACGGATAGGTAAATGGAAAAAAAATCGAAGAACTAAATAACACGTAATGAATAAACAAAGAAGAATAAAATCAGACGAAAAAAATTATAACACGTAGAAAAAATGAACAGATAAACTCTGGGAGGGGGATATAGAAAATCAAAAAACGGAAAAGGTAAACGTAAAAGGAGTCTTAACAGAAAAAAAAAACTAATAATAAAATGAAAAAAAAAATGGGAAATTAATAAATTGAAAAATATAAGAAAAAATCCAAAACCTTTCCAAATAACAGTCAGTAAAAGAGCACGTAAAAAATTTAAACAAATCATGACTTAAATAAAAAAATAATTTAAAGGAACAGAAAACAAATTTCCTAGCGTGGCAGAAAAACGGTCGTATCAGGCCTAGTAAGGATTTCAACGCTGGCTGAATCTTCAATTGCAGACCAACATACAGTATTTACTACTGTATTTATATGAATGGGGACATACCCATTATCCTCCGTAGGTATGCTACAACATATCATTAATCATTTACTGTCTTTATTTTTCCGTATGAGGAAGTTATTATGTCGCAGAATTACTGTTTGGCATCCATGCTCAGAAAATGTTATTTGATTTTCTAAGGCATCATCCACCACGCGATCGAATTATGTGTTGCCGCATTATGATGTAGCAGAGCATTGAAAACATATCGTTTCAATATAAAGGATTTTGCCTGAATGGTGTTAAGAATCTTTTTCTGATCTTGGCATCTTAAGAATAGATTTCTTTGAAGCAGTCTTTTTTGGATTCTCGCAATAAAATATTCTTTCACGGCTAAATTAACCTTTCTATGTGTTAAACAGGAAGAGAAATTAAACCTTTATGAATTATGCCATGTGTTATTTCGCATCCATTTATGTACAATATATTTTCCGAAAATAATGATTTTATATAAGTTTCGTAAAATATGCGCCCAATCACGGTACATCTTCTTAAATAAACTTCCGAGACCTAAACTTTAATAAGCATTCAACGTCTAAAGCCAAACCCGTTCAGAAATATCTAAACACCGAGCTGTATATAACCGTTTTCTAAGATGAATTGTTAAAATGGCTTTCAGTTTGTGAAGCTTATGGATTTTTGCGAAGACAGTTCTTCTTCGAAATTTGTGGACTGGCGGTACTGAAATACGAAGAATCCTACCACATAAAAGAAGCTACATGGCTTGTGTATTTTCAACAAGCGCTGGAATTAAAATGGATATGGTATGTAACTCAAAGAGAAAACAATAATAATATACTCCAGATGCTTATGACTTCGTAGAAAATGGTTGGGATTGAACCTCCATCATATAACAGCTACTGAACTTAAGAAAACTATTTTCCTGAAAAATTATTTTATGAGAAAAATATTAAGAATTTCAACTATTTGTATTGCTCTCTGTTCAGACAATGAATGTCAAATGGTACCTCATAAAGAAACAGCGAATATTACCATAAACATTGCCTGACTGCATAAAAAAAAACTGATAAACCCACAACAAAGATATGCCTAAGATTTCTCTAACACTGCTATAAAATTCAATGTTTTTTTTCAGTCTAATAATTCAATGGCGTGTAAACAGTATCTCATGAAATTATAAGAATATAAGAAATTAATTATCACCATGATTCAAATATTTTTCGTTTATATCGTCTTATTTAGTACAACATTCATTTACGCTGTTGCGGATTTCAATCATTTCACAACAAAGAAAAATGCAAGAAAGGATATTAAATATAAAATATTATTAATTTCCTGTTTTTACAACTAAATTCTTCTCATCGTGTATGAGCGTTGAAGTTACTTGTTTTTAGTTGTTTACTAAGCGGAATAGAAATGTGATATTTTTTGGTGTGTATGAGAAAAAAGAGGCAAAGCAGAAAGTGTAAGTGTCACGTAGCTTGTTGAAAAAAGAGAAAAGAGTGTTAATCTGCCGTAGGTTGTTGAGGAAGACGGGTGAATGAGCAAGTGAATCTCTTTGAAGCTGCACCGTCGTGAAATTATGTGGTATGTATCAGTTTCGATCTCCTTACTGGCTTGCTTGGTAGAAGATTTGCTTAAATACACTTCACGGAGCATTTTATTATTATTATTATTATTATTATTATTATTATTATAGTTAGCTGGAATTAAGTATGTTAAATATTTAGTTTCAAATGATTATTTAATTAGCTGGAAGAATACGCGGATCCTTTTTTATCTGATGACTGAAGGCCTGTTTATTTCCGTCTTCGCTGTACAAAACTTAATTTACCTACACTTGAAATTATTCGTTTGTGTTTTTCATATACATATATATATATATATATATATATATATATACACACACACACACACACACACACATATATATATATATATATATATATATATATATATATATTGGAGGCGTTTATGTTTACCTAAGAACTGTCATTAAAACGAAAATATCAGATACGTTCATGACAGTATAAGGCTGCCATGGAAAGAGTTAAAGTATTTGGCTTGTTCATCTGACTTGTATCGAATAATTTTCTCAATGCGTAAACGCCAGAAAGAAAGGAAATCTTTTCGACAGATTATTGCTGACAAACATTAAAAAAAATCTATGTACGTTAACATTAAAAGACCGACACACATCTTCGTACATAAGAAAATGTACACATGCGAATATATTCCTTCATACTGGCATAAAAACCCAGGAGTGAAAAAGATTACCTGTGTCGGAGTTAGCTTTTCCTTAATTTCCTAATTATTACCTAGGGGTCACTCTCCCTACACCATAAATACTGGGCGACTACTTGCATCGTTCTCTATTTTTCATTTCTTAATTTCATCGAACATCTCTACAATGTAAGCTCTCGCAAGAGATAAGTTTTCCCATTTGTGGGAGACGACATGAATATTATACACACATACACGTACCTAGGGACATTCGCCAAAGAACAAACACAAATGTTCACACACACACAAATGTTAATGTCTATGTCCATTGTAAAATTGTGTTGTTTAATACACACACAATCGACCACACACACACACACACACACATATATATATATTTATATATATATATATATATATATATATATGATTTCCCTGAGGATCCGCTTAAATGAAACCTTGGTAGGTTTGTCTGGCTCTCTAGGTTTTACTAGGTCTGCTCTACTCTTGTATTGAGCACTTTTTAGTTATTGATTACTCGTATCGGGTTTTTTCCTTGGAGTTTGGACCTGTATGCTGTACTATTATTTTGACAGACATGTTCTTAGCTCATTCTTTTTTTAAAACGTTTTTTCCTTCGAAATTGAACTGACCATTAGCAAATCCAGGTTTTCCGAAACGACTATATATATATATATATATATATATATATATATTGGTCTTGTTTGTTTTCTTTTCATCTTCTGTTGGACACAACTAGAGTCCGTAATTTTCTTGTAGTTGGACCTTCTAGCAGGAAATAAACACGCACGTGTTTCTAATACAACATCCCCCAATACCAACAGTCCTCTACACATGTATTGAAATATACGTTATTATATACGGTTATATTAAATTAATTACTGTCTCAATATCTGGAATGATTTATCATTATTTACAGGTGGTATATTATCCCCCGGTTTGTTTTTGTTATCATCAGGTTTTTGTCGATCCACGTAAATTTCAAAATGTATTTAACCTGGGGGTTCAGAGCGTTTTTTTTTTCTTCTATGCATGTCCAGGTATATCTTGTCTAGTTCTTACTTTACTACCGTTCAGTTACTGCTCGTTCCTTTCAAAGGAGTTCCAAGTTAACCCGGTTTAGTGATTGAATGATTTCATCTACGACTTCCCTTGGTATATACACTGAATATTACGTGGATAGACAATGTAAATGATTACATTAAATAAAATTAAAAGAAAGCAAAGAACACGGCTGTTAAAAAAATATAGAGAAAGCAGGGATTTAAGTATAACAAGGAAATCAAAAGACTCAGTTCCATGTGTGAACTACGAACAGGTAACGATAAATTGGATCAGATGCAGACATTTATTTGAGTAGTATCTTATCAGATAACAGTAATTGTAACAACGACACCAGAAGACGCATAAAAATAAACAAATAATTCATTCTCGAAAGAATGTATTTACACATATGAAGATATATAATTATACATTTACGATAAACCACTGAATACGAGTTAATATATTCAAAGATGCAGAAGCGAGAGATTCGATCTGCTGAAGTGGTTATTTTAATTTTTATTTCGCTATTCAACGGTATTAAGTAATAGCTTCCATTAGTCACGATAACTATGTCTGACATGCGAATAAATATCGGCGTCAAATTTTGGGACATAGATCGTAATTCCAAAAATTATGATAGTCTACAGCTTATGAAGTAAAATTTATTTAAATTAAAATATGGTGAAATGAACAGATTTTAAACATTCAAATCTTAGCGGAAATAATGCTATCACATATTTAAATAAATCAGTTCCAGACAAAAAAAAAACAAATATTTTATTAATATTTTATAAGACATGCCGACTTTGTTCATAACAAATTGAAATAAAATATCAATGTAATTTACGTAGACAGACACACAGCCTTTAAAACATATATATGCAATGTTTTCACCTTTTAAGGTTGTATAGTTGTTAAATTAAATTACATTTTATGCTATTTAAATAACACATTCAAAAAGATATGAAAACTTTTCTGTTAAATATTCGAAAGTATTCACATGTTTAATCGTATAAAAGACGACGTATGAAGTGGCCAGGTCTGAGGCGAAGCAGTAAGAAGATTCATAAAGAAACTAGCAGCATGGCCCGGCGTTGCCCGTGCTTGATTCAAAAATCGTACGATTCATACAGCAATCGCTATCACTTGACTTAAAATATTTTTGTCCTTCCTTGCCTTTAAAGGAGTGCCCTTTGCCGTTCTGATGTTGCTACACACCTTACTTCTTGCCTACCTCACACTGCGAATTTTTTTCTAAGCTCTATACTAAATATTAAATCTGTTACGGAAAAAGAAATAAACAAAATGAACACAAGACGATCAGCTTTAAAAAAAATGACTCGTAACTGGAAAAACCGAACGAAAAAAGAATGTTAACAAAAAATACTTCTTCATACCCAACCCAGTTCTGTGGAATCAAAATCAACGTTGAGTTTAAGCAAGAGAATGAGCCACTTGGAGTAAAGTGCCATGCAGATTTTATTTTTTTTCCACTTGTGACGAATGCAGCTATCGAATTTTTTTGCATGCTAGCATGCTAGTTAACATTCGTGTCAGTCAGCTGGCCAATAGAATCTTCCTGACTATTCGTGGCAACCAGCTATATGCTCTCACTCTGGCCAGTAGAAAATGGACGCAAACTACATGTAGAAGCATGAAAAATCGTTTATTTCCACTATCGATGGGAGTTGGTAAATGCAAAGTCGGTCGTGGCCTTGCCGCTAACTGGGAGCATGTGTATGGAAATTTTGGTGCAAATGCGTCGAAAATTGGGGCCGTGCATTCGTTACACACACACACACACACACACACACACACACACACACACACACACACACACACACACTGCCTTTTATAGATAGATATTCCTGCGTCTAGGCTATTTCCTGACAGACGTTCTTTAGCCTTGTATGGGCGGATGGGAGGGACCTGTATAAAACAGACAGATCTTGATAAAACTGAAAATACTTGATGCAGATCTGATATATTTCATATTAGGAATTTGATTGTTCCAGCTGTTAAAAGAAAAGGTGAATATAATCCAATTGAACTGAAATGGTGAGTGTGAAATAGGGAAAAAAACGTCGAGCAAGGTACGTTATAAGGTTTAGAATTTAAAAAAATAACCATGTCCACCATATTAATCTAGGAGCAATACCACAATGAAGACGTCATGTATCTGTAGACCTTATTTTTTGTACGAGACACTTCAAAGCTTTGCTTTACATAATTTATTTTATAATAGTATATGATTCACGCACACATACATACATATTTACATTTTAGTTATCTTATTTTTTATTCATTAATATGCATAAAATACATATTTGTAGTCTTTCTTGGCTCACAAATTCCAATAATTTTAAATTCTTTTCAAGCGTTTTAAATCATTTAAACGAGAGTACGCATACAAACACACACGTCAATCGCCATTTTCTCTCTTCCTGGGCAATATTCCTATATTTAAATTTCTCTCATCTCTCCTTACCAAAGAATTCTCATCCTCCGTTACACCCGGTAACCTCCTGCATCCTAGTGGCTTTATCGCCTTGCTTGGCGTGAAATTTATATATATATATATATAATATGTTGGAATCGCTTTACATCAGGTCCAAGCGGCCTTCTCTTTGCAAACAAAGAGATTGTTTGCTTGGACTTGCTGTTCTGCGCTTCTAGCAGCTTGGTTGGTATAATTTTATCTTTCCTTCCTTCCCTGTCCATTCATTCATTTCACCCATGACAGACTTTTTTCTTTTTTCCTCATAATCTAAATTCCCCGTAAACAGTTCTGACGAGAGGGGACGAAACCGGTCGACTGGTGTGTGTTTTATTTTAAACTTATCATGGCCTGCAATACAACATTTCTAGTTTTTAATGCCTTAATACGCTTTTGTACCGTTTCTAACCTATTTAAATATTTTAAGAAAAGGTACTCCCCTGAGTCAATTAGAAAATTGAATAAATTGTTACAGATTAGGTCTAAAATTGAAATATTGAAGGTTAAGACTAATTTTTTACATTCTTGTCTTCAGCACCGGGTTTGCCCGTCTTTTATTTCCTTTCGGAAAAAGAGGGCTAAGTTGGTGTCTGGTTGGAGTATAGAGAGAGCCTTTATTAAGGATTTTTCTTACAATTTTCTAACCAGGATTTGGGCCTACAGGGAAGATATCATCTGTTATGGCGTGAGGCAGGTAATTATTTATCCTATTTTGATAGAATCCGCTTTTGCCCGTTACGTTGGTTTGATATCTGCACGTTGTCGTTCTAAGATGGCTAGCAGTTTTCAGAATAAGTTGAAACAACTTATCTCCAAGAGATGGTTGAACCAAATGCTACAAAAAAATGTAGTAAATTTGTCTTCTTATTTTCCCTCAGAGATTGAGTTGCTATCTTGGCCCACGGCCCAGATTTTAGCATTCCTTTCACTTCTATTAGTAGGGAGAATATTTTTTCTGAATTTGAAGTATTGTATGCTCAACTCTCGAAACTTCAACCGGTGTCTAATAATAAATCCAGCGACTTTCGAGCTAAATTGAATGATTTGGCTCATTCTTATGCTAGTTATTCCATTTCTTTCTCTGAATCGAAATGGAGAAGTGAACACCATAAGGTTATTAGATCCCTTAAGGATAACCATTCTTTGGTTATTACTAAACCGGATAAGGGATCTGGTGTTGTCCTCATGGACCGCCATGACTACATTAACAAAATGTTAACTATATTGAATGACCTTTCCAAGTTTCAACGTCTTGGTTCCATTGACACTCATGATTCTACATTGACTTCTGAAATTCGATTTCAGAAACGTCTTGTCAAATGGGTAAAAAGTGGTGTTCTTTCCTCTAAAATGGCGGAGGAATTGAGACCGTCTGGTTCTATTCGTCCCCGTCTATATGGATTACCTAAGATTCATAAGGAGGGTGTCCCGTTGAGACCCATATTATCGATGATTGGGTCTTCACAGCATAAAGTCGCAAAGTGGCTTGCTATAATGTTGCAACCAGTGTTGCAGCATTACAGTTCCTTTTGTATTAAAGATTCATTTTCTTTTCCAAATTCATTCGGAATTGTGATGCCACTGATGGATTTATGTGTTCCTTTGACATCTGTAGCCTCTTCACTTGTGTTCCTTTATCGGAGACTATTGATATTTGCAGCGATATGTTATATCGCAGTGATTTGACTCCTCCGAATATACCTGAAGAAGTGTTCGTTGAACTCATGAAATTTGCCACTATGTTTGTCGATTTCAGTTTCGACAATATCATGTATCGTCAGATCGATGGTGTAGCGATGGGTTCCCCTTTGGGTCCTGTTTTGGCAAATATTTTTGTGGGTTTTTTATGAAGAAAGCCTTTTGTTAAGTTCTGCCCGACCCAAGGTTTACTTTCGGTATGTTGATGACACTTTTTGTGTGTTCAGCCATGAATC
Source organism: Acanthosepion pharaonis (assembly GCA_903632075.3). Taxonomy (NCBI): domain Eukaryota; kingdom Metazoa; phylum Mollusca; class Cephalopoda; order Sepiida; family Sepiidae; genus Acanthosepion; species Acanthosepion pharaonis. The sequence goes on from CAHIKZ030005450.1 coordinate 464,291, forward strand.
GGAAGTGGATCAATTTTTTCCCTACTCAATGGTGTTCATCCTGCCCTTAAATTTAGAGTAGATAAGGAGGTCAATGGTTCATTGCCCTTTTAGATGTTCTTGTTCAAAGAACTCCTTCCTTGTTTATTACCTCTGTGTACAGGAAGTCTACTTTTACAGGACTATATACCTGTTGGGACTCCTTTTGTCCTAAACAACAAAAGATTAATTTGATTAGGACCCTGACACATAGGGCGTTAATGATCTGTTCGGATGACACCTTGAAACATGAAATCAGTTGTTTAACTGAGATCTTTGTGAACAATGGTTATCCGTTGAACATTGTTCAATCGGTTATTCGAGATGAGACCGCTAGGTTCAACAAAATCAAACCTGCTTCAGTTGGTAAATGTCCGGTCTATCTTCGTTTACCGTCTTGGGTAGGATTAGTGAATCCTTCGCCAAGCGTATTTCATGTAGTTCACGTGAGTGTTATTTTGCAGCGAACGTTCGTGTTGTTTTTCAAACTAGGTCTGTACTTCCATCTATGTGTAAAGATGTTCTACCCCCCACCATATTAACTCTGTTATTTACTATTTCAAATGTAGTTGTGGATGCGACTACATAGGTAGAACGACACAGCGGTTGGACGTGAGAATTAAACAACACGTACCTGCGATAATACTAAACAAAAAAATTTTCTTTGGGCGATACCATTCGTAACACTTATGGGTCTTCGATTGCGGATCATTTATAAAGAATCCAACTTGTGCGATGGATTTCAGTGTGAACTGGTTTTCCGTCTTGGCCCGTTCGCACTCACTTTTCCATCTCAAGGTGTTGGAATCGCTTTACATCAGGTCCAAGCGGCCTTCTCTTTGCAAACAAAGAGATTGTTTGCTTGGACTTGCTGTTCTGCGCTTCTAGCAGCTTGGTTGGTATAATTTTATCTTTCCTTCCTTCCCTGCCCATTCATTCATGTCACCCATGACAGACTTTTTTTTTTTTTCCTCATAATCTAAATTCCCCGTTAACAGTTCTGACGAGAGGGACGAAACCGGTCGACTGGTGTGTGTTTTATTTTAAACTTATCATGGCCTGCAATACAACATTTCTAGTTTTTTTAATGCTAATCTATTTAAAATATATATATATATATATATATATACAAAAAAATAAATCCGTTTTAATCCAGGTGGATCCTAGTAATGACAAATATTAAAACTGATCCACAGACAGTTCAATATGTTTATTATAAACATATATATATATATATATATATATATATATATATATATATATATACAGTAAAGAAAAAAAAATAAGTTTATCGGCTCTTCTATTACAGTTCCAAATAGACTATATTCATGTAGCTAATTTTATTTTTTGGTAATATATATATATATATATATATATATATATATATATATATAGAGAGAGAGAGAGAGAGAGAGAGAGAGAGAGAGTGAGAGAGAGAGATTTATGTTTATATACATTCTTTTTATAGATACAAATATTTAAGTAAATGCTATGTTTTATAATAAACAGTATAAATAACATTTACCGGCCTGAATGTTCGAGAAATTTTCATAAATAGTATTCGCTCTCCGACAGGAATTGAATCTGTCTCCTATACGGAATCGTATTTATATAACTGATCGAACCACGGATAATCGCTCGATTTACAATCGATTTTATATAAACTTATCAATGAGTCTACGTTCATTCATATCTGCTCAGAGCGTATACAAATGTAAAACAAATGACGTCACGCATTCCGAATGGACAAAGTCTTAATATTATCTTAAGACATATATATATATATATATATATATATATATATATATATATATATATATTACAAAAAATATATATATATATTACGGCAAAAAATATATATATATATATTACAGCAAAAAACAAAATTACTAAGCATGAATATAGTCTATTTGGAACTGTAATAGAAGAGCCGATAAACTTTTTGCTTTTTGTCTTTACCGTAATGATATATATATATATATATATATATATATATATATATATATATATATATATATATATATATATGTGTGTTCTATTATAATAAACATATTGAACTGTCTGTGGATCAGTTTTAATATTTGTCATTACTAGGAACCATATATATGGAGAGAGTGACCGTGTGTGTGTGTGTGTGTGTGTGTGTGTGTGTGTGTGTGTGTGTGTGAGAGAGAGAGAGAGAGAGATTATTATTGTCATACCATTATGAAATGATCTTTAAACAGAAAGGTTCATATTTTAATCATAAAAAAGGATACAAAATATTATTATTGTAAGGTGTTGAATTGGCGACCGGCTTCCCGAAGAAGGACAACTTGTATTTTAATCCTCTCTGCCTACAGGGAGCCTGTTGTACATTAATAAGCACAGACTCCAAGATGTCCAAATGATGTCTGGTCGGTGCCCTGTTCAAGACAAAGAAGAACTCCGGAGAATAGTCCATCTTTCAAGCAAAAGCATTCAATAAACGCGGAGTCATCAACCAGTGAACTACAGGATACTAGACGCGTACATGGCCAGGAATATGCTGGGCGATCCTAACCTCTAACCGTTAGATATTTTTGCCTATAAAGTCAATAACACGTCGACGATTATACTGATTTACATCTTAACTCTGCTGAGGGCAAGAAAGCCTTCCATACGGCCAGAAGGAAAAGCTTTTCTGGTAGAAAAAAATATTCCGGAACAAAACGCCATTAAAACACCGCTTGATGGAAGAGGATATTTTATCGGCGTATATCTGACTCACGGGAAAGATTCACAGTACTCTAACACATATAAATGTTTTAAGGGGACCATATACCTTAGTTTCATTTAATTTAACAATTATAAGTTAATTGGTATCTGTGATAACATATTCAGGGTAATCATTCGCCAAAAAACAGCTGTTTAATTTTCATAAGTTCAACGTCAAACCTGCACTCAGAACACAGCATCAAAGAGTGGTAAGTATGTGTATTGATAATTTGGTGCGCAAACGAGTGCCAAGTGAGAATAAACCAGAAAAGGTAGCACTAGTGAGAAAACCCGAAAGGGGTTCTTCCAAACAATACACCCCGGAAAGGTAACTGATTGTTCTCTTCTACCTCCATAGTATATTTCAAAGGGAGATCGAGATTATTAAGATATGAAAAGAACAGTTTAGTCTTTACCACGTGAAGGAAAAACCAAACAATACTGAAGTAACATCTTATCAAATATATTTGGATTATTTGTAAGATTATAATTAATAAAAAAAAATTGAAGGTAACAAAATTTGAAGAATTTGTTCATTGAAAATTGCACTAAATATTCATTAGAGCATAGTATATTTCTTTATTTGAAAAAAGGGAGAATAGACTGAGGCCATTTAAGAAATAATTCCATTTCGTTCATATTAAAAAGATTATGTATCATAAGTATAAATATCGGAATTTCAGATTTTACAGTGCGAATGACGTCTGTTCAAAGAAAGAGTAAAACACTTCAATCATCTAGAGATTTGGTACATATGTATATGCATGTTCTAATCATTTATGTATCTAATATGAGCAATGAATTTTGAAAACAGAAAAAAAATGTTTGTAAACAATTTATAATGATATTTTTCAATAGAAATCGTTTTGTTCAAATGAGAATTCACACACGCGCGTACCCCCATATATATATATATATATATATATATATATATATATATATATATATATATATATATATATATATTTTGAGACATAACCAAAAAACCAAAACCAAACTTATAATGTTCTTTCATTTTGTCACATGAGATTTTATCTTATATTCAGGAATATTTATCACTGTATTTTTCATATCTCTAAGTCTACAATTCTTCCATGCTTAGAATATTGCTGCTACAAGCTCTGATGCCCCTACTATTTACTTTGAGATACTTGATAAAATCCAAAGAAGAATTTTCAATATTAGTGGAGCCAATCTGGCGGCTAAGCTCCAGTCGCATTCCCACTGCCTCGGGGTTGCTTCTCTTTGTTTTTCTATAAATACTTTCTTAGTATTTGTTCGAATGAACTCTTCGCAATTGGAACAACGACTTCATGAATTTAAACGCAGTACTAAACTGACGCCTAGATCTACTAAATTTACAGTTGAACTGGCTAGAAAGTTCTTTGCTAACGGTTTGTTCCTTCGAAATCCTCGCTTGTGGAAATCCTTCCGTCTTCATGCTTTCCAGCCACCTTTAATATGCCAAAATTTAAATGCACTGCGAATTGCTATCTACTGTGCATCTCCTTTCTTTCTGCTCATCATTATAATTTCTGCTCGTAATTGATCCACGCCGTGTAAACTCTTGTGTTTTAGTGGCATTGCCGCGTTGCTTGGCTGGATTCCGATTAAAAAAAAAAGACAGACTTATTTGAACGTCAAAACGTTATTTGGTAATGAATAATTGGTATTGAACTTATTCAGATAATTATTTGAATGATTGAAAACCAGAAACTGACAAACTGTCTCGCAGTTCAGAGTTTACCTACACTTCATATATTATCGAAATATTATCTATTTCTAATTATTTCCTTGTGTTATCTAATATGTAATATTTTGTCCTGATTTTATAGTATAAATAAAAAGACAAATATTAGGTTCCATGTTGAGAAAGACAAAAGGCCAATATTACAAATGATTAATTTCAATATTTTATGTCAACACAAAGGCTAAATACAGAGTTTCTGCTGATGGACACTTACAATGTAATAATAATACAACGCAATGATGTAAAGGGTTAACAGAAGAAGAGCAATGAGGACAATATCGGAAACAATTTGACTTAATGCTTCAAAGGATAGGAAGATATGTTAAGCGATAACCACACATATCGGGAATGGAAGCAGAACATAGAAAACTTTCTACGAGATTTGTCTAAAGTCTTCATATGTTGACTATGAAGGAGTGATGAGAAAGCACTGAAATATTGCATGTATTAATTTCAACTTTTTCATTAATAACTCCACACTTTCCGTTCTGCTAAACTGATATATTCATGTTCAAGGATGACTGCAAATGGAAAAAGGAGCGATTCTCTTGAAAATGGAAAAACATTTGGGAATCGTGCTGTTATCAAGTAGTCGCGAGAAAAAAATCTTTAGTCCCATAAAGACATTCATGCTGACATGATTGCAAATTAGGTGATGGCGCCTACACTTTATTAACAGCACACAGGAGGGTAGCTAAATCTAAGAGGGAAAAGGAGAGTAATGAATGTGTCTAAACGTCTAGATGTCCAGCAACTGCCGCCACCGAGGAAAACATCGATGTTTTTTTGCCACCTGTTGATGGTTGACAGGTGATGGACTATAAATCAAATAGCCAATTCTATTAACATATCCCATGGTAGAGTTGAGAATATTCTGCACAATAACATTTGAATGACTATGTATTTTGTTCTGGATGGGTGTAAAGTAATTCGACACCTGACAAAAATCGCTGGTTATTTGGACATTGTTTGTCACAGATCAAGCTCGTTTCCTTGACCGTTTCCAAAATCAAGATGAATAAAGTGTTCCTCACTTTGAGTCAGAGACAACGAAACAATCCATTTTATGTAAAAAAAAAAACTCCCAACCTGCACCAAGGAAGACCAAGCTTTTTTTATCTATATGAAATTTGCTGACGAGTTTTTGAGATGCAAAAAGCATCTGCGAAATGGATACACCATGTCAAATTCCTGAGGCAGTTACGAAAGCCTACCGATAACAAACGCCCAGAAAAAAACTGAAGAAAAGGGTCTTGTTTCACCAGGATATTGCTCCAAAACACAAAACTTTCCTTACAATAGCAGCTCTGATGGAATATGGTTTCGAACTGTTGTGATTACCTCTCCTATTCTCCTGATTTGAATATCATCAATTCTCCAACATGAAAAAAAAACAATTTTCTCGGAAGCAGTAACACAGTGATGTCATATCATCTGATGATGACTTTTATTATCAACCGAATGAACAGTCGTCTTTTAAAAGTTACACGTCATGTTTCCTAGAAAAAAAAGCAACGTTGTTATTAATATGAGTTGTGTTTAATGCGTGCAAAATCCAACAGCTCTACAATCATTCCTACAGAGTCATTCTATGAACATTTAGATGGCTCTCGTATATAAAGTTTACTACTATTTGTAATTTCACATTTACACTTATTAGCGAGATTGCCTCCCACAGAGCTGCAACATACATCGCATCCCTGAATAAATAAAACAGTTCTTTTTATTCAAAAACAAGACATTTCTGGAATATCATTGACAGACTTATTTAGAAAACTACTTGATCATTCCTCGAAATCTGACTTGATTCTTTAATCATTTCAACCCAAGAAAGTCTGGAATGCCACTAGTATCCAGGGGCTATATAGAGTGAAAGTGAGAGAAATGATTTGAGTATAGGGAGGATTAAGGAAAGAATAAAAGATGACCGGGCTCCAAGAAGAAAGAAGATAGCGATTGACGTTGCATTTAAATTTATGAAGATTGTCGTTGGCAGAGAAAAAAAGTTAACAGAAGGCAGTTCACAGGTAGGAAGTTCGAGAAAAAGAAACTCTCTAAGTAAAAGAGGCGGTTACGTGTAATTATTTCAACAGCAAACGGATGGTACCAAGATGCCAATCGATTAGCACGCTTAAATTCATGCAGATCTAGCACCATGAAAATATTTGTAGAAAAGGCCGAGGGAAGCCACGTAACCTGTGTGAGAATGTGATAGAAGTTGAGATGCCAGATCAAGACCGATTACATTTCAGATCCTTCATTGTATTTGGTCAAAAACCAAGAAATGAATAGAAAAAACTAACAGACCGGATATGGCAGTGATATTTAATGCATGGACAAAAGGCAGATTTCTAAATGCGAAAAATTGAATGTGGCGTGTATTTCTTTTTCTGTTATGTATAATGCCTAAATCTTCTTGGTTGTTCAAACACTCCTCCTTAATAATGGAGGGTTAAACGAATGTCATTAGACATATATTCACCTTTTAATCTTTCGGCCAGTATTAAACTTATTCTGCTTGATCGTTTTGATTTTCAGGAAAAGATATATATTAAATTCAAAAATGAAGGAAATTTATGTACGTCAACGTGACAACATTACAGCACTATTTCCGTATACATTTCCGCAAACACTTTTGTAGGAAATGTTTTCAGCGTGTCAAGACTTGAATCGATTGCAGCGAAATAATTTCGTGAACCAGCCTACCATAAATGGTATATGTAAACCGAATGCGGATAAATATGTTGTTTATAATTCATGATATATTACTTCCGAGTTGAACAAGAGAGAATATAAACAAATAGGCTTAGTTATACTAAATAAAAAAAAGACAATAAATAGAAATTATTACAGAATTGAAAAGAATGAAGTTCACGAGTTAGTTACTGAGAATAAAAATATATTTCATCAGTGGTTTATGACTAAATAGAATAGGAACTGATCTGGATTCGACGGCAGACGAAAGAGTCGTATATATATATATATATATATATATATATATATATATAATAATAATAATAATAATAATAATAATGATAATGGACTCTCCTGTCGGTTTCGACGTATGAGGATCTGCCAGCTTATTGATTCAGCTATGGAATTATATACATATATATATATATATATATATATATATATATATATATACATATATATTTCGGTTTGTGCATTGGTCTGTTATAGTCATGAAGCTCGATTACAGAATATATATATATATATATATATATATATATATATATATATATATATATGTGTGTGTGTGTGTGTGTGTCTCTGTGTGTGTGTGTGTGTATACAGATTGACAATATTAGTCGTAAATATACACATACATATGCAATCATATATCTAAAATATATAAATATATACACATACATATATATTTTATAAAAAATAATTCCAAGAGGATAGAATCCAGGTAGAATTCAATGTCCAGAACAGAGTAAGGATATAATAAGAGGATCAATTCATCACACCTACAATTTCAAAATTGAATTTGTAGGTCTGATGAATTGGATCATATCTACGATTCTAATGCAATAAATTATGACCATGGAATATTAGTGTTTAAGCCTTTTTATATTTTTTATATATATATATATATATATATATATATATAGTTTTATAAAGTTTTAAAACTAGGAAACCATTGATTTTAATATTAAAAGTCTCTATAGCCCTTTCAGCCAACATCTCATCAGGAGACAATCGTTGGATTAGCGAAATGAATAATAGCGATATTGAAGAGCAAAAAAGAGGGGAAACACACTAAAATAACGAACAAGTATATATACTTGTAACGAGGAAGGTTATCGTGTAAATAAATAGCGAGGGACAGTTAAAAAAATATCCCCCAACAGATTCAGAGACCTTATAAATTCTTTCTGCCGGCAGAGAGAAGGTTTTCTAAATCCTATACAGACCGATTCCAAAATCTTCAAAAATGATTATTGGAATCGGCTGTATGAATAATTCTAAACCACTCTTTTTTTTATACAACTTGGCACAAGCTATATTCTCAACTAAATGTTGAGCAATAGCCGATTCCATATTCATGGGGGGGAAGATAGCATATTCTATCTATCTTACCAAGTCATATTTTGAAGGAACGTGCTCATTAATTCTAGTTTCCAAATGCAAGGTTGTACGCCCCACATAACCAGCAGCACACTGGCAATTAAATTCATATACTAAATTACTCAATTTGATGTAGGGCAATACATCCTTGCGAAAAGACGGAAACGCAGACCTAGTTTGAAAAATGCTACGTAAAGCAACTGATGGGAAACAACCGGAAACCGACTTGCTAACCTGCTTAATTAAGCCCTGACCGCTAATCCAACGATTGTCTCCTGATGAGATGTTGGCTGAAAGGGGCTCTAGAGACTTTTAATATTAAAATCAATGGTTTCCTAGTTTATAAAAATATTTATAAATTTTGAACCTCCAAACATTTGTTTATATATATATATATATATATATATATATATATATATATATATATATATATATATATATATATATATATATATGTAAAGATGCTTTTGTAGGTACAAAATTTAATGATAGAAATAAAAGTATAAAACTTGATATTACGAGACATATTAAAAACAGGCGAAGCAACTGGTTTCGCTCCCGCTCTTCAGGTTTCAACGGGAGATTTAATTTAAAATTAAACACAGAAAAATATACAATAAAAGGAAGCTGTGGGAGGAAAATAAAATACCAAAAGGATGAGGTTCAGGGAGTTAGTTACTGAGAATAAAATATATTTCATCAGTGGTTTATGACTAAATAGAATAGGAACTGATCTGGATTTGACGGGAGACGGGAGAGTCATATATATATATATATATATATATATATATATGATATAAAAGGCTTAAATACTAATATTCCATGGTTGTGATTTATTCATTGGAATCATAAATACGATCCAAATCATCAGACCTACAAATTCAAAGGGTTTTGAATTTGTAGGTCTGATGATTTGGATTGAATAATTTACGATTCCAATGGAATAAATTAACCATGGAATATTAGTGTTTAAGCCTTTTATTATATCCTTACTCTGTCTTAGACATTGAGTTCTACCTGGATCCTTCCTCTTGGAAAAATTATTTTCTGAAAATATACATGTATGGGAATTTTTTTATATATATTTTGCATATGTATGTATATTTTCCCTAATATTATCTATCTATCTATCTATATATATATATATATATATATATATATATATATATATATAAATATATATATGTAATAATAATATTAATGGACTCTCCCGTCGGTTTCGACGACGTATGAGGATCTGCCAGCTTATTGATTCAGTTATGAAATTTTATACAGTATATATATATATATATATATATATATATATATATATATATATATATATTACCTCCCGAAGGAGACTCCGCCCTTCGGCGTAGACTCGTTCGGTTTCCTCCCGCCTGAAGGAGAGAGTTCAACCGATTAACAGGATTCGGATTGAAGAGTCGGATATATATATATATATATATATATATATATATATATATATATATATATATAGTTAAATGAAATGGACAAGGAAAATGTTATTAATTTTTATTTAGTGTTTCCTGCGTCCTTGCATTTTTCTTTATGGTGAGGTTGTGCTAGTAGAAGAACTATCTATATCGTCCATTGTCCCAAGTGCTTTCAATCACAACCTTAGTCATTTTAACGGCATTTTATTTTATTACCCTCTTCATTATCTGATATGTGATCATGCCTTTAAAATTATTCCATGCCTGGAACGGTTACTAGAGCTAAGGGGTCTATGCCGCCTTCTGGGTGTTTAATTACTTTTTACCCTACAATCCATTTTCCAAATGCAAAATCCTATGAGCCTCATTATCGCGAGCTGATCTGTCGCTTCTTCCATGTCATGTATTCTGACGGGCTATAATCCACTATCACTGACCTTTACAATTGGGAGCCGTCTGGCAGTTTTCCCTAATCACTACAAACTTGACCCCTTCAAATAAAGGGTGGAACGTTCTGACGTGCGACATTTCTAACTCTCACTATCAATAGGCTTGAGTGTTATTTTTCCTTCATAACAACATGTACTTCTCTTATTACAATTTCTTACGCGTATATAACACCACACCTAAAGGGTTGTCCGAAAATATTGTCACCCATTACTATTTACATTTCTATTTCAGATGGGTGACACGAGCTCCGACAGACCTTCTCAATGTGTGACAGCGTCAATGAAAATGAATAAACCGAATCCAGTACATGTGCTTTGTATTACTTGTTCTTTTGTTCTCATTACTTTTTGGTAATGATGGAAACAAGATTTTCGGGCCACCCTGTATAACGAGTTAAAAAAAAAAAGAATGACTATCCACACAGATAATTTCTTCTCAGGAACCGCTTCTTTGTGGAAAACCACTTCTTCGTGGAACACATTCCGAAACGTATTGTTAACATATTTCTGCCACACGTACTATCTTAACCTGCAAAACCTGATTCCAGTTCTTCATATCACACACCTTTTTTTTCTTTTTCTTTTTTTTCTTTAAGCATTTCACACTAAGCAAGGCGGGAAGCTACTAGGACGCAACGGGTTACAGAAAATTTAGAGCAAGATCAGATAGGAGTGATAGAAGAAAGGATAAGAAGGGTAGTTGATAGATCAAGGCACCTGGAGATGTCGATTGACATTACACTTGAATAGCTGGAGATTGTAGTTCACAGGGAAACAGGAGAAGGGAAGTGAGTTCCACAGGCGAGAGGTGCGAGACATGAAGCTATTAGAGTAGAAGAGACGGCTACATTTAGGAATTTCGACAGTGAAGGGGTGAGAGCAGGATGCCAGCCTCGTAGGGCGCTGGAACTCATGACGTCTGGGAACCAGCGAATGCAGCTCCTCGGAGCAATTTCCATGAAAGTATTTGTAGAATAGACAGAGGGAGGCGACGGCGCGTCTGTGAGAAAGTGACTGTAGACGAGACGCCAGGACAGGGCCAACCGCATTGCATATCCGCCTCTGGAGCCTATCAAGAACCCCGAGGCAAACAGAAGGGTTCACCAGACGATATATGGCAGCAATACTCCATGCAAGGGCGAATTGTGGATTTGTAGATCTGGAGGATCGACTCCGGGGAGAAAAACTTCCTGGCGCGGCTCAGGGAGCCAACTTTCCTCGCAGTGGACGAGGCAATTGACTCGATGTATTTATTCTATCTCAGGTCAGCAGTCAACGTGAGACCGAGAAGCCGCAGAGAGTTGCTTTCGAGAAGTTGAGCGTCAGACATTCTAATGGAGGGAAGGGAAGGCTCTCTGTGGTGATTAATAGAGAGCAGTTTTGTCTTAGAAGCTTTGAAGTTGTTTAGTAAACTTTATAGTTGAGGAGATATTGAAGATTGCCTTGGATGAAGACTTCATAAAATGTGTAATTATTAAGCGCTAAAGATTTCAGTTAGACTAAACCAAATGATCAAAGAATCATTCATATATGTGTTGCAATGCGTGTGTATTCTGATTTATTGTAGTCTATCAGTAAATCCTCATTAGAAGCACCAACTTTCCATCACGGATTATTTCTTCGCATTTCTTTTTTACTCGCTTCATTATGGGAAATCATTGTAGCAGGCAACCATGCGCGGAGGAAGTGAGAGATAAAGACAAATGACGTCATCAAAAGTCTTGTTTGTTTCTATAACAACGACACACAAATGAATCTGATATAGATCTCTTCAGATTTCAGATTTCTTCTCTTACAGAACTCTTTCTCTTACTACTACCGCAACCGAACAGCCAGTTTTTGCCCGTTCCCGCCGTTTTCGCCTATTTACCCCAGTTTTCGTCCGTTTTCGTTCGTTTCCGTCTGTTTCCGCTCGTTTTCACCCATTCCTGCCCGTTTTCGCTTGTTTCTTAAAACTTAAAATATATTAACCACCATTGTCAGGATTTAAGTTCCACAGAGTTTAAACATTCACCACTCAATTCGATTCGTCAAAATCCAGAGAAATACGGTATATATTTCACAGATATTTTTCAATGAAGAAATGCGCCAAAGTGGAAGCCATTGAAAGAATATGCGAAAATCTTGACAGAAGAATAAAAGAAAAAAAAAGAAATAAGTTATAAAATTATTTTCAACCCAAGATGGCGATAAATCAACAAAGACACAAGGAGTGACGTCGAGTGAAAAAAACAGAAAAGACAAAAAAGGAAAACATTTGCATGTTCATTTTTAAAGATCTTAATTGACAGGAAAGATACACTAGCAAGAAATGCGAGCGAAGGATTAAGTAATATAGAAATTACGCTTACACTTAGAGTTTTCTATAGTAAAATGATGAGACCTGGTTCCAGTCTGTTTCTATGTTTAAATCCATCAGAGCACGATACCAAAGAGAGGGAGCTCAATAGAACAACCACCATTATTCATAGAAATTATGTATAGCAATTGCATAGAGAAGTGGGAAAAGGACTGAAGCTGATATGTCAGGTTATGTGCGATATTATTGCTTATTCTTTAGATTTTCTTAACAATGGATACATACAAACCAGAAGCATCACGCCTCCTTCGGCAGTAATTTTCGATAAACAAAATGGTAGATTTATAAATGTGAAAGACAGATTCTGAAAAGAAATATTATCTACTACTCTACTGTGAACAAATAGCAAAACTAACAATCGGTAATATAATCATCAGTGGAAAATGTTAGATCATGAAGGTGCAATGAGTAAATATCGTGGATGTTAGCATCAGCCATGTAGAAAGAAGATAAAAAAAAATGTTTTCTTATATGACTAATAGAGATCAGTATCTGTCTATATCTCTGAAATATGGTATTATGATTATTTACATTATTTACATTATTCGGACTGTTATCCTCGTATTCATTGCCCTATTCACAAGCTTTCGGCCGTTGTACGCTCAGGCATTTTTCAAGTGATTGGAATTTCGGACCGAACCCTTTTTTCGTCTACTGGGGTAGATTAGTCTAGTTCCATGTTCCATGCCTCTTGAGGATATCTCAATTATTTCCGTTTAACTGAAGTCTTCAAGTTTTCTGATTCACCACTGCTGTAGCTTGGTTTTGACCTCACAAATCTTTGGTTTTAGTCAATGGATCTAACGTCTTTTTTCACTGGGCCATGTGGACGAAATAAAAGGTTCGATTCTAAATTCCAGTCATCTGAAGAAGGTCGGAGGTACAACGGCCGAAAAGTTGTGAATATGGTAATGAAGATGAGAATAACAGTCCGAATAAGGTAAATGATGTCAATACTTCAGGGCAGTTTCGTTTGGGAGGTGTCAAATTTAAAAGTCCATTCACTGGCCCTATTCAAAACAGATAGCAGTTACGATAACAGCTGTGAAGTTAACTGTATCGAAATAATCAGGCTTACCATGAAGGCGTAAATATACGTATCAACAGCATAAATGACGAGACGAGAACTAACATCGGTATGATCGATAATGCATATTAAGAAAAAGTATCCGTGGACTTGATTAAGGCGAACGTGACTATACAGCTGATGGCCATCTCGAATGAGCAATGTCGACTTAAAAGAGAGAAACACGTTTTAAGTCAGTTGTAATATTCCAGGCATAAATACTTTGAAGATGGTTAAAGCACAATTATTTCCTTAGAAAGCTCTATTTTCCAAAAACACGGCGTATATTCCAGGAACTGATGAAAGCGAATATGATGATACAGCCAATAGGACGTTTAAAAATGAGCAACAGGCTTCACAATAAGTGTGTAATTCCAGACATAGATATTATGGGGGGCCAAAAACAAAATTAACAATATTTACTTTCTAAAATCGGTGAACATACGTGGACGAGATTAAGGCGGACGTAACGATGCAGCGGATGGGATTCTCGAATGAACTACGAAGACATTTCAAAAAAGACTTAAGACATGCATATTTTGAAGGTGTCTAAAGTACCATTACCCTGCGAAGGCTATGTTTTCTTTGAGAGATAGATATTTCTGAAATGACATTTTACTTGGAAGTGTGAAATTTGACTAACAAAAAATAAAATACAGAAAAATGAAAATGCGAATAGGAGAAAAATTAAGAAACAAATAATATAATATGCTTGAAAACGCAAAAAGGCCAGGTAAAAAAGACTAAATCTAAGATAGAAACTAAACATGTTTTAGCAGTAAGAAAATATTCTGTATAAAAATAAAAAAAATATTGAAACGAAAAAGTCAAACAAGAAGTAATGTAGAAAGTTATCTAAAAGATACAGAAATCTGTACACTTTATCTTATATTTAGCTTGCTTCAGATTTTTCCATATCTAACTTGACATGTAACAAAAAGAAAATCGACAAAACGGCGCTCTCCAAATTTTGCAACCCGACAATTAGAATTCGCTAGAAAGGTCGAAACCAAAGTCACTGCCAGTCCGCCTGTCCGTATATCTCAAAGAAAAATGTCACCTGGTGCTAAATAAGGTAATCTTTAGAGAGGTAAAAATATTTTCTTCGAAAATAATCCTAAATATGACTATCTAGAATTCCCAACGTGTGTGTATGTATGTATACACACACATATATATATATATATATATATATATATATATATATATATATATATATATATATATATATATATATAGGCGCAGATTACAGCGTTGTGTGTATCATATAAAATTGACAACATATATATATATATATATATATATATATATATATATATATATATATATATATATATATACAAGAATCTCAGTGGTTTGTTTTCAATAAAGTTTGGGAGTGTGTATATATGTATGTGTGTCTGCATAGGTATATATATATATATATATATATATATATATATATATATATATATAGTGAGAGAGAGAGAGGTATACACATATATGTGACACATATATATATAAGTATATGTATGTATGTTTTTATTTGTAATATATATATATATATATATATATATATATATATACAAAATGCACACACATATAGACATAGTGGTGATGGTGTAGTAGTGTATTTATGGGTTTGTGTGTGTTTGTGTACATATATTTGTGTGTGTGTGTGTGTGCGTATGTGTGTGTGTTTATTTGCGCGCCCGAGTAACGCCTCGCACGTGACTATGTGTTTTAAAAACATAAACTTTTATTACATTTCAAGGGAAAAGAAAAGCGGAAATACTATAATTTTCTACAGAAGAATGTACACACATGCATGCACACACATGCATGCACACACATGCATACGCACACATGCAAGGACACACACTTACACATATATATATATATATATATATATATATATATATATATATATATATAGATAGATAGATAGATAGATAGATAGATATAGATACATAGATAGATAGATAGAGAGAGAGAGAGAGTCAGAGGGAGAGGGAGATTTTAGTTAAGTTTGCATGAAAATCATACCTGTTATAATGAACTGTCTTTCTTTTATATAAAACATGAAAATATATAGTCCATTGATACGAATCTACTGCAATCATTCAAGTAAATATTTAATAGGTACTTTACTGAAAATATTTCTTATATTAAAGCAAGGCGTGCAACTCACAACTAGAGAGTGGCATGTGTAATTACTCAGACACCAAATTTTGAATGGGATTTCGTGATATTTGTAGAAGAATAGAATGCATTCCAAGTAAACAAAAGCAGTCAGTAACCTATATACCGATTCTGCGATGCATATACATTGCTGTTCAAAATTAAGTGAACACGAAGATGAATTAAAAAATTTATGTCTTTTCCCCGATGCTTAAAATTCTGAATTAAAATATATATTCAGTAGGAAAAACAATTATTAAATCAATCATAACCACTTTCACAATTTTTATCAGTCTGGAACAAAAATATTATTAAAAAATTACATATGAAGATGTACAAATGTAAGTTAACCCTAACATTTAATATTTGGTGACTGTCTCTTTTGAGCTTACACTGTCAACGAATCTTTTTCCTATAATATTTAAGTGGTTTCTGTCAGTATTGAGTGCCGATTTTTGACCATTCTTGTTGGCAAAACTCCTACAATTGCTCGATATTACCTAGGTTTCTTGTATGCCCTGCTTTTCACTTGAATCACAGATTTGGAATTGGTTTTAGATCCGCACTTTGACTAACACGTTCCAAGACGAGAAATTTTATTTTACGAACCAATTCTTTGTGGATTTGTTTTAATACTTCCGATTATTGTCTTTTTTGACGTTCCAGTCTCAATATTAACCCAACTTTTCAACTGCGGACAAGAAACTTTCGTTCAAGACATTTTCGTGCGTAGTATATTGCCATTGTGCTATCAATGCCTACTATTTTCCCTGTTCCTGTTGCAGCGAAAGACCGTCAAATCATAACGTTGACACGGTCATCATTAATGATTTGTATTATATATTTCTCTTTAGAAGACAAAAAAAAATGAACACGTGCCATTTTGATTTTTACATTTCCCCCGAAAAATATAAAAAGTATGGAGTGTAAATGAAATCGTTAACCTACTTTAGAAAATCTTAATTTTAAAAAATTGTTTATATTCCAGCTTGATAAATGTCTTTGAAAGTAGTTGTAATTTATTTACTAAAGGCTATTCTTGAAGAATATAGAGTTTAATTAAAATTTGTTGATTTAAAAAAAAGAGGATATTATTTTAAATATTATCTAAGTGGCTTACTCACATTTGCACAGCAGCTTATAAAAGGAAAATTATTCTAAAAATAGAGTAAAATAGTCAAGATCGATTAGCAAACACAGAAAAATTTGAAGTGTTATTAAATCCCAAATCTTTAAAGAACATGACATATGTCCATCATCTTTAAAGAAGATGGACACTAAATTGTCAGCCATTGATTCTATAGCTAAACATTTTCCTGGAGAATATTTGACTTAGGGAAATCAATGCGGTAGAAAGAGATAAATACAGTAACATGTGGCGTACAAGCCCAGCTGACGTACAAGTCGACCACATGATTTTTAACTCAAAATTCTTTGTTTAGTCATATCTTACATATAAGTCGATCCACAAATATAAATGCCACATAATTGCACAGTAATTTAGCTTTTATGGCATGTGTATATTTAATAAACATATAAATGACGTTTCATTCAACGGAGCTTACTATCACGGAATTACGCAGATGACACGCATTTCATAGCTAATTTTCTGAATGGACGCCTGAGTTAACCAACGCTTCGGTCTGTATTTACACAGCTGTTGGAAACTATGTGCGCTGTTGCCTAAAGTGAATACTTGTTTTATTATTTCATTATTTTATATGCATTTCTATGGTAATACGCCAAATATGTTCCCCAATTACAAACTTCAATGGGATATATTTGTTGCGGCCGGCTGGAGATATGGTAAGTGGCATCTCTTAATTGATATTAGTGATGACCCACATGTATAAAAAGAAAGTATTAGAGGTTTTTCAGTTTTTACCCACCATGTATATATATATATATATATATATATATATATATATATATATATGGGGTGAAGAAAGAAAGAAAGAAAAAAGGGAAGGTAGTTATAAAACATCTTTAGATTTTTATATCATTTATCATTACATTATGAAATTTCACGATAAACACCTTAAGTTTTCTTTCAGTCTAATTCAGCATTCTTTTAATACCGTCTGCGATGATAAGTCATCACAAATATACATTATTGAATGCCGATCAAATGCAGGAGACAAAAAATATATTGTACTTCAGAAGGCAATATATATATATATATATATATATATATATATATATATATATATATATATATTAAAAAAAGAGAGAAGAGTGTCATAAAGGTTTTTGGATGTAATGTGAATTTGGATTACTAACACAAAAACAGAGAATGTCTCATATCGGGAATATTTAACATTGAAAAAGATAAGGAAAAAATTAATTATTTTTAATAATATGGAAATTTGCTTTTTTTTTACCTGAAGACGGTCTTGGGTCCAGAAACCCATGTAGTATAATTATGGTAAATAAAGCATAATATTTTTTTCTAAAAAATCCACATTACAACCAAAAAACGTTTGCGGCACCTCTCTTCTCTTCTTTTTTTAATATACATGATTTTCTCTCGTTGGAACCACTACAACCTCTTTCTTTTACATATATATATATATATATATATATATATATATATATATATATATATATATATATATATATATATATATATATATATATATATATATATATATATATATATATATATATATATATATATATATATATATATATCTATCTATCTATCTATATATATATATATATATATATATATATATATATATATATATATATATATATTCATGGAAACGAGTACAAGATATGAGCTACGAATGATGGACCGTCAACACCAAGTGGGGGAGTTCTTTTTCTTCTTCTTTCTTTCTTTCATTCTTTCTTTCTTTCATTCTTTCTTTCATTCTTTCTTTCTTTCATTCTTTCTTTCATTCTTTCTTTCTTTCTTTCTTTCATTCTTTCTTTCATTCTTCTTCTTCTTCTTCTTCTTCTTCTTCTTCTTCTTCTTCTTCTTCTTCTTCTTCTTACTCCCGCTCACACACCTTCTCTTTCCTGTACTTTGTCACTCTTCCCTCTCCCTCAATCCCCTTCTCTGTGTTTCACTTCCTCAAATATCCATAATATTTCCCTTTAACAGATAGTGGATGATGCAACAAATGTAATATTATAGAATGTTCACTGGGATAGGAAGCAGGCACAATCGTTAGAAAGAGAAATAAGCGCTGAAATTCTACTTCCTCATTAAGTATCCGTCCTATTATATGGCAATGAATGGTGGGCAATTTCTTCGCAGATAAAGGAGAAAGTCGATGCAGTAGTCAGTTTATTCTACAGAATGTCGCTGGGTATAAAACAGACATAGCAGGAAAGGAATCAGTACTTTTTCAAGGAAGATGAACACAAGGGGGAGAGTATATTTATAATAAGTACAACGCATTAAAAATTATTTGGACTTTTATATACGGGAATATCAACCTTTAGAATTTGAAACTCACATAAACATAGTTAAAGCAAGAGTTATAACATGAAAGGCAAGTCAACTCAGCAAATGCTTGTAAATAGATGCAATATTTAAGTGTTACAAAAAGAGTAATAAGATAATCCCTACCCAGGGATACAAAATATAGTGTGATTTAGATGGACGTGATCCTAACGGAACACAGCACCTAGTAAATCAATTAGATTATCATGATGATACGATTAAATATCTTTACAGAACAAGATACCAAACATGTGGAAAAAAAACCACTCAGTGAATCCTGACTTGTATTCTCTTTGAAAGATAATAAAATAAGTTTGTTTACAGTTTTAAGGAAGTATGTTCTAATACATATATATTTCTAGCAGGAAATAGAGTCGGATGAAAAAAAAAAATGTTATTTCTTTTGAAATTACATTGTTTTGGATATCGCCTCTCGAGACCTGACCAAATGGGTATTTTGTTGATTGATTGATTTGTTCTCTGCAGATGTCACATAGGAATAAAGTGTCGCTGCCGAAACTTGGGTTTGGACACGGATGGCCAGAGAACAAACACAGTCGACCTCATATTGAAATACTTATATCACGTGACGAGTAAGGAATATATATATATATATATGCACACACACACACACACACACACATATATATATATATATTTCCAAGAGAAATTAATCCAGTTAGAGCTCAATGTCCAGGACAGAGCACGAATATAATATAAAATGTTCAAACACTAATATTCCGTGATTAAAATTTATTACATTGTAATCGTAACCTAGTTCTGATGCACTTGATCGTGATAACGATTCCAATGTAATAAGTTATAACCATGGAATATTAGTGTTTGAACCTTTTATATTATATATATGTTAGATTGTAAAATTGTTTCTCTTTACATTTTTTTAGATATTAAGTATTTCGTTATACAAGTGAACTCTGGGTGTACAAGAAATGGATACATTCATTTCTTAAGGTTACTTACTCGCAAGTCAGCGGAACGAAATCAACTGGAATTGGAATTCTGCTCTCTTATTAACGATTCTGAGTCGTAATCCATTACACTACCCGTTTATCCGAACTTACGGCACCTGATATTCCTAAGCTGTCACCCAATATGGGTAACTGAACCTCGCTCTCCATGGTCGAGCATTCTAAAGCATGCCGTATCAGACTGTGTCCTCTCCTACCACAGATGAAGCAGCGCATTTTCTTATTATACCGGCGGGTATTCTGTATTTATCGAGTCACTTGAATATACAGGATGTTAGTGACTTAAGTTCCAATAGCCTTTCAAATAATAGAACATAGATGACAATTAAATCGTTCTTTATGGCAGGAGAAGGCTCGCAATGTGGTCACTGATTTTGAAATATGATCTTAGTTTAGGTGAAATTGAATGTGACATGTTTTCTTCCAAATTGTTAATGGTAGTGGTAATACTTGTCGTTTCCCAATAAGAAAACTTCGGTATTCATTGATCAAGTACCCAGTAAATTTTCCTCCTCAAATTCATAAAACATTTCTAATAAATCTCCTTTTTAGGAAACAGTCTTCTAATGTCCAGTAGCTATTATAGCTCTTTCCAATACTGATGCGGGTTTCCTTCCGTAACTTCCATTTTTATGTGAGGTAGAATGTTAAAATCTTGATCATATCATAACATTCTTTTGGGGTTGCATATGTGTCAACTGTCAACAAAATGTTCTGCTGATGACGACGCAGTATCTGTAATGGCTATATGGGCGTGGCAGTCTTGACTGCAACGAATGTATGTGAAGACGCTCTACCCCGATGCTAATGTGTTGCTTTCTTTAATTCGTGACCCCTTCACCTCGGTGGCAAGCCTCCGTTTCTACTCTCGTCACTCCAACCTACAGTGTAAAATATCCAGTCTGATGGATCGTTGGCTAGTACTTCCAACCTATCGATGTCCATGTCCATCACCAACATGCCATTTTTCCAGACGTCCTTGAAGAGAAGACGAGGTTGTCCTACTTACCGGTGCACCATTCCCCATAAAGAAGGACCTTCGAAATCCACTCAACCGTAGATTGTTGTTTCCAGTGATATGCCGTCGCGACGACACTAGAATGTCCTCGCCAGAGCGCAGGCTTGGGCAGCGATTTATTTGAAATCGGCGGTTACCCATGTAGCAACTCTCCCCTCTCTACATCACTGATGTTGTCCAAGTGAATTCTCGAGCCCCATAGAGTTTGGCACGAGAGACGTCGTAGAATTTGAAAGAAATAAGTTGAACATATATGTCTGTCTTTAGGGTTCCCGCTTCTGATATATGCTCTGGTTTTATTCCCGAAGCTTTTCCCATGATTGCCTATGGTTTCAATCAACGAAGGTTTAATCGTGAGATTTCTTTTTTTTTAGAGTTATATAAGCTGTTTGTTTTAGTTGCTGCTGGTGTCAGTATTCCTCAAGAAATATTTCTTTTATTCGGTACAGTTCATTGTTATTCTCTAGTGCCACTTCAAAATGTTCAAAGATGGGTGATTCCTCAGCCTTTTTTCGCCATTCATCTTAGGAAACGTTTGCAAAAAAGAATGACATTTTAGATATGTCTGGAGTTATGCATGACATCCGTATAAAAGTCTAGATCGGACATGGCGTTTTAAAGACAGGACACGGGTTTTCGGGTTGATACTTTAGATTCTGCTTTGTTGGAAGAGCATATAAAAAAAGTTCTATGATTAGCATATATAATTTATGAAGATTTGATAAAGTCCAATATAGACCATAAATAAGAAAATGGAAAGTTGATTTTAGAGTAACCATTTAGAGTATATTTCAAACCATGTATATTTATTATTCCGCGTGTGCGAGCAAGGTTTTAAAAATGTAGCTTAATCTAATATAATACGGGATTTTGTTTCTAACTTATATGAACACTTCTCTTTATAGGAACAATAGCTAATTAATCTGAGTCTGGATAAACAGAAAGGAAAATGGCTCTGTGTTAATTCCATCATGGAAGTTTAGCTTCCGTACCAATTCCCATGTAGTTTTGCAGCAGTGGTCTCAATATGTTCGTTCTGTTTCTCGATGATTGTTAATGATATTGCTCGCTTTTAAAGGTGGTTGACTACTGTTGATAGAACCTGGAGTGCGATGTCAGCAGTAGCCAACACACCTACATGCGGAAAAGATGGTAGATATTCATATGTTGTAAATCTATGTATATAAACAAGATGAAATTATTATTTGCACCCACAAAATAGTTTCATGGAAAATTAATCCATTTCATAATATATGTGCTGCCAATATTTTCATCGTATAGAAATCCAATCTTCGCTTTGAGGTTTGACACCGGCCGCTTGTCTCGCTCATAAACTGAAAAAGCTTAATCTTCAATATGGATGCACACAAGTCACAAATTCTGATATTCTCTACATTTGTTGATTTGATTATAATCCACTTTTCCGATTCTTTGCTTTTCTGAGTTGTGTCATTTGACAGTATTGATTGACTATTTTCTTGATTCCCCTTACGGAATTATTTAAATTTTTCAGTCTAGGGGAAGGAAGAAATGAATGAAGAAGAAACAAATAATATTTTTTGTTCAATGTTTTATTATATATTTGTATCTCAATTTTAATTTTCTATGTTCTCTTTTATACAATGGCTGTATTGATTTTCAGTTATATAAATGAAAGTAAAGAGAGAAAAAAGAATTAGAATTAATGGCTACTTTTCACCGTGGTCACAGACAGTAAATAATTTCTGATGATCTCTAGGTTCTTTGATTTTATTGTAATCCATTTCCGGGTTATTTTCTTTTCTGAGGTGTGTCATTTGACAGTTGTTGCTTTGTCCTATTCTTTGTGTTAGCAAAGTGGTGGTATTTAAATGTTCAATCTTCATGCATGAGAAGCAAATAAGTTACTTTTGTTCATCCATATTTTACTAAGTTTCATTATATAGCTGCATCTGAGTTTTTAGTTTATTTCTTGTATCCTCTAAGATTCAATAGCATTATTTAATTTCAGTCCCGTAAATACTATTTTCATAGTTTTTATAATATATATATATATATATATATATATATATATATATATATATATATATATATATATATATATATATATATATAGATATATATATATATATAATCATGTTTACTAATTAGCGCAGAGATTATAACATTGTTTATTCTCATATAAAAAGCGGTTTATATGGAGTAAAATACACTCCCATAAAAATGGTTTCAGAATAATCGTATAGCAACGGATAATTCCTTTTTTAGTCCAGCTGAACCAAACAACATATTGTTCGCTACACTGCTTGAGTATACAAGAATATTCCTGACGTTGACAGGCAAAAACAAAATGGTGAAATTGTGATGATCATGATTTTCATTCTTTTATACTTACAATGCCTGTTTGTTTTGAACCGAAAAGGAAATCACTACAAAAAAAAAAAAAAAGATAAGTAAAAGATACTTTTCTATTCACTACTATTCAAAACGAGGGAAAATGGCGTCTCGTTTTCAGGAGAAATGATCTTTAACATATTTTCGACTTTGAAATGGCAAAAGTCTATTTCCTATAAAAAAAAAATATTGGAAGACAAAAACACACAAACACACACACAAACACACACATACACACACACACACACTATATATATATATATATATATATATATATATATATATATATATATAGTGGGGCTCGGCCATTGTACACAAATGGAAATGAAACCATAACAATCAGATCAAAATTTAAACATTGTTCATTTATTTAAAAATATTTCTTGAATATCGCTGGGTTGCTTTTGTTTTAGCAGACTTTGATTGACGGTATTCTGTGTCCTCCACAGGTTTTAACTGAGCTTTCAACCGTCTGAGCAATATTCATGAAAGTCCACTAATTTAAAAGCCTTGATACACAAATGACATCCTAGCTTTTGTATGTAAACACGTGCAACAAAATGAACTCTTTTATTTGCCTTCACGAAGTCACTTAGAGGAAGAAACCCGTTTTTCCTCTTGTCTTTTTATTCAATTTGTTTCTTCACAGGTACACTCCATTGAAAATAATTCACTCACTCAATCAATCACACATACACACACACACACACACATATATATATATATATATATATATATATATATATATATATATATATATATATATATATATATATATATATAAGTATATAATAATTTGTATACGGAATGAATTCAAATAACCAACATTTGGATTTTAAAATTTGCAGTTATTAGTTTTGATATCAAATTTTATCATATAATTTAATAATTATTGCTTAGAATAAATTCTTTTTTAATATTACCTGTATTTTAAAAATCTGAATAGCTATTATAAAATGACTTCGTTGTCAAACTTTTTGAATTTTCCTATACTTGCATTTTGATTGGTCATTCTAGCTTTTGTGACAACGTTTTCCCCTTGTGAAAGATCGTTAATTAATTTAAAACTTTTAAAACCATTTATTTTAAATTTAACAAAATGGCTATTTTAGAAGATATTTTATATGATTTTTATGTTATGAATTTTTTTCTTAAATAAATAATTATATAATATATATATATATATATATATATATATATATATATATATATATATATATATATATATATATATATAACTGGAATTGTGGTGCTAATTTCAGTGTAGGCACGTTTTGCATCTTAGGTCCCTACTCAATTATCACATATAAATTTGAGAGGCTCTATATATTTTATTTATGAAACATTTTATTTTCAAACAGAATGATTTTGCTCTTAAGCTCTAATTGTTTTCTATATAAATATGTTTGTTTCACCTATTCTCCAGTCTTTTTAGTGATAATCTAAACCTCGTTTCATTTGAGTTGAGTTGTGCTCGTATTTCATTTTGTCTTTTAATTTGTTATCATATGTAGTATTATTAAAAAAATAAATTTTCCCTTTTTTTATGACTCTTCAGTTTCTTTTTACCGAACAATAAATTTTACACACACACAGACACACACACACACACACACACACATATATATATATATATATATATATATATATATATATATATATATAGAGAGAGAGAGAGAGAGAGAGAGAGAGAGAGAGAACACAGACACACACAGTGATATATATATATACTTATAGAAACACACAGATATATATACGTGTATGTATATATATATATATATATATATATATATATATATATATATATATATATATAATTATATGTGTGTATGTGTATATATGTGTGTGTATATATATATATATATATGCATGCACATGACATACACACACTATATATATATATATATATATATATATATATATATATATATATATATATATATATTTACGTATATAGACTCACAATGATATATATACGTATATATATATATATATATATATATATATATATATATATATATATATATATGTGTAGATATATATGTATATATATACACATACATATATATATATATGTAATTATATATATATATATATATATATATATATATATATATATATATATGGCCTACATTTCTCTTCCCGTGTGGTCGCACATCTCGAAAGTGCTCGAGCACATTTTTGTTTGTTCAACACCGACAGTGCACGCCTTTAGTTTATACTACAATATTTTGGGAGGACATTTTTGCCGTTATTGTTACAGATGCAGGCATGGACAATAATTGTTAGACATGGCGTTATCGTTGAAAATTTCAAATTTTATCTTTCATAAGAAGAGCTGGATGTAGATAAAGGAAGTCTGTTTGCTTCACAGAGAATATATTTTTTGTTGACATTGACTGAAACAAACATCAACTTTGGACAGTTTTTTCTAATTTTCATCTCAATACACAAAAGATTATTCAAAAATTAGAAAAATAATATTGAAATTTATACAACCAAATCTTGTCTGTCAATTTTTTTGGATAAATGCCTGCTGCTTAAATATCGTCGTGTTCTTTTTCCTCATGCAGAGATGGTCATAACTTCGAATCACTTCCGGTTACAGAGACGACTAATGAGGCCGATCTTCGCCCTGAAAAGTTTCCAGCAGTAAGCCCAATGGATGCTGTGGGGTTAGTTGGGAGACGGAGGCCGCTCGATCTTTCTTTTCTGGCGTCTCTGTCCTTTGTTCAAAATAAGATATTCGGGACTTTAAACAGTCGACAAGTTACTCAGCAGATTCTTCTCACAGGAGAATATATATATATATATATATATATATATATATAATTGAGGATGACCTGTCCCAAGTTCATATTTGATTGTTTTAGACAAAATTCGGTTGAATTTACCCTGGTATTATAGAGAGTGACAACTGTTGAAATGTTGAACAGTTTATTCGCAATTTCTAGCATAATATATTGACTATAGAAACCATAAAATTATATGAGATGATTTATGCCGGCAGAATTTATTGAGACGTGTAATAAAGAAAGAAGTGGGAGACGCACTTCCGGGATATTGAGTTAATTATTTTTTCTCGTTTGTTGTATTAATGTAAGACATTTTATTTTGACCTGGCAATTATAAGGAATTGTATCGTGGAAGTTTTATAGAAGGCTCTCTTTAGAAGCTCTATTCTTCGAGGTAATCTAAATCCCTTTTTAACCATTTAACAGTTGATTCTCTTTTGAAAATGTGTTTTAACATATTTACGTCTTTCTTGTTCGATCTTAAATGTAGACGTTACAAGCTCGTATCTGATGTAATCAATGTTATGGCCCGGTTGGTTGAAGTGTGCAGCGACAGTTTCCTGCTCACTTTGATGGATTTCTATGGATATCGACCGAATACTGAATTGCGTTACTGTTTGTGCAATATAATTCCCTGCATTTATGACAGAAAAGTAAATATCAGATGTGAACTGTCATAAGTTGATGCCGATGTGTTGAATATTGCATGAGTGCCGGGGTGTGTTAAATTGCTATCAATGAAGTGATATTTAGAGATTTGACGTCAGAGTTTGTTGAAGGTGGTGTTTCTTCGGTGTGGTTGTGTTTTATGTATGACTGATGATGTTAGAACCGTGTGTTGTTTGAGGCTGATACACACACACAGATATATATATATATATATATATATATTAAGAGATGTTTATGTTTATACGTTCTTTTTATAGATAACAGATATTTAAGTAAATGCTCTGTTTTATAATAACAGAGCATTTACTTAAATATTTGTAACTATACAAAAGAATGTATAAACATAAAAGTCTTAAATAATTTTCGGATTTTGTACATTTCCTTATATATATATATATATATATATATATATATATATATATATTACAAGAATTATTCGTACAAAAAATAGATTAGTAAACTTAATGATATAAATGGCGAAAACATCTTCGCAAACAAGTTTATTAAAGTTACATTAACCCACACACTTCTCGATATATATATATATATATATATATATATATATATATATATATATATATATATATATATATATATATATTCTAATAATGAGCTTCACTGACTTTAACAGACCAATGCACAAACCGGAATTAAAAGGTATAAATATGAACCAAGTGGAAACTAATCAAGAGCAACATCATGTAGGCGTTGCGCGATAATACATTTCAGATCGTCCATCTAAAAGAAAATAAAATGGTCGGATACATTTTGAGTAGTATGAATAGCAAACCAAATATATTTGATAATTTCTTGATGTGATAATCTCTATGAAAGTGTTGGCAGAGAATTTGATTTAAGTTGAAATGAAAGTTGTCGCGCCTAAGTAGAGCAGTGACCCAAATCCTTGAATGTTACAACACACCCACACACACACATACATACACACACACACACACAGAGTGAGAGAGAGGCAAGACAGAAAAAAAGAGGCAGAAAAACAGAGCAGAAGGACATCGAGAGAGAAAGGGAGAAGTCACACACAATCCGTTATACAGCATGCCTCCATGCACACAATTTGAAACAAATCCACGTCATTTGATAGCCTAATCTAAACTTCTACTAAATATTAATTGAACAGTTTTAGCAACAAAAGCAAGAGAATATAAGTCCTTAGGAGGCATAAAAACTCACGTCCACGCTACTCATATATAAATGTATACTATGCAATTGTATAACACGAAATCGTGTCATAGAAATCATATATGTTTATGACGGTCAGTTATCTGTTTCCCTGCACACGCATCTGGTAAGGCGGCTTGACAGTTATCGCTATATATTTCCGTTACATAGATGAAAGTGAAAAGAAAAAAAGTGATTTGATATTATGTCTTTCCAATGTGGAAGGAAACAATAATTTCTGATGTTCTGCAGGTTCGTTTATTTTAATGTTATCCAGTTTTGGGGTTCTTTTCTTTTCTGAGATGCGTCACTTGACACTTATGATTGGATATTTTTTGGTGTGCCAGCCACAGGCATTTAAATATTCAGTCTTGAGAAAGGAAAAAGAAGTAAATATTGTACATTTGTTCAACCATCTATTATTATGATACATTATATATTCATATCTGAATCTTTCTTTTGCTTTTTTGTTTTCTCTATGATACAGAGAGTATATCCGATCAAGACAATAGGATATTCATATCTGAGAATAAACCAATCAA
Source organism: Acanthosepion pharaonis (assembly GCA_903632075.3). Classification (NCBI taxonomy): domain Eukaryota; kingdom Metazoa; phylum Mollusca; class Cephalopoda; order Sepiida; family Sepiidae; genus Acanthosepion; species Acanthosepion pharaonis. The sequence continues at coordinate 493,358 of CAHIKZ030005450.1, forward strand.
TTGCGTTACTAGTGGCTTCTGTGCAAACCTGTGTGATTTGGTGGCTTGATAATCCATGTTGCAGACGGCTGATAAGGCACATGTGTTTTCTTCTTCAATTAGTCTGAGTGGAACTTAGTAAAATATATAATTATTTTCACAACAGCATTAAGGAAATCCATTTAGGCTATTTCCTGAATAACAGAACGGTAACAACACTACAATTATAGTCCAACCAAACATAAATAATTTACACTGAAATCTGATGCTCAAAAATTATAGACACGAATTCTCCATGTGATTCATCGTAAAACATATATTTAATATGTAAAACATATAAATGTACTGTAGAAAATAAAAATATGCTCAGCACAAGATTACAAAGCTATCCATAAATTAAAATTAGAAGAGAAAAAAGCATGAGGAAAATGAGTAGCTAGCGAAAGTGAGCTCAGCGTTTTACCTTTTTAATATATTAAATCATTCTACAGGCATTATTTTTCTTACTAGAAATTGTGCATTTTTTTGACGTGTGCGATTTTAACAAATAATTTAGTTTATTTCAGAGTGTACACACACACACACACACACATATATATATATATATATATATATATATATATATATATATATATATATATATATGGGTATGTCAGTGTCTCTGGGCTCTGTGCCTGTGACATATACAAATATGAATTTTGTCAGCTGACTAATGATATATTCAGTAACCCGACTACAGATTTAAGGTGACCGAAACCAATTGTAATCGTACGGTCCACTCGTCAGACATCACACACACACACACACACACACACACACACACACACACACACACACATACATAAAGAGAAAGAACAATAAGATATATATATAATCTGGTGTTCTTAATATTTTTATTTTTACAAAATAGTACTCAACGCAAATCTGCAGAGCATACATTTGAAGGGATGTCATCATTCTTTGAAAAGGCACCCCTCATATTTTGATACGATATTTGTCAGTGAAAATGAATACCATACCGTCCCTTGTTAAAATGTTTGGAATTACACCTGTCCCTTAGATAATAATGTTATGAATGTATGTGCTTATAAAACTGAGTAAATTTTAAAATAAGTTATTCCAAAATTCACTTGAAAATGAAACAAGAATAGGGACTTTAATTTAAGTCTATAAATGAATTTGTCGTTTGGATTTTCAGTTTTGAAACATGGTAATTCTTGTGTAGCGATGGAACTCAAAAAAAAGAAGAAGAAAAAACTGGAAAAATCAGTGAAGCTACACTTTCCCGCAGATAAACGAAAGCCCTTCAATACACACATCCACATGCACACACAGAAACATAGACACGCCCATACACACACACACACACACACACACACACACACACACACACACACACACACACATATATATATATATATATATATATATATATATATATATATATATATATATATATATCTGTGTGTGTGTGTCTGTGTTTTTTATGCTATTAATATATATCCATATTTCGACCGATTTTATGGTACTTTGCACCAAAATTGCAAATTTAACTAAGGAGGTAAACACTGCCATTTCAATCTCCAGGCCCCCGGGTTTGGCAGAAAATACGATAAAACTAAAGGCGAGTACGGCTTTTTGCAAAGTTTCGCGAAAAAATGTTTTACTGGATGGACTGATGTTCTTTGCACTTAATACAAAACATAGCTCATGTTACGAGGTTTGTGTGCAGTGTTTGATAGTTTTCCTGCGACATTGGCTTCAAACATTAAATTCAAAAAAACTGTGAAAATATCGGGTTTTTCCTACTATTGAATATACATAATAACCTTCAAAGATGTCGCAGTAACTTTGGCATCATGCAAGAAATAAGATAATGTGGTTTTAGTAATGCTCACAGTTAATATTTTTAAAATCCCGTTTCATAATTCCTGGATTTTCATCCAATGCTTTCCAAATTTGCCATGTAAGTTACATATGACACACAGATTTTCTCGTGTGAATGTTTCCTTTAGATTATTTCAGTTAAGACGACGAAATCTGCGACAAATTATGTCCAAAATCGGCTTTTGCCATTTAGTTAAATTTTTCTTCATCCGATCCCATCATAAATTGTCATTCGAACAGCTTTTCATGGAAAAATTGTTTGATAAAGATTATTGAAGCATTAAAAGCGGAAAAATCCCGAAGAACCTCTAATTAACCCCAGATTTACAATAAACGTGCGAAGAAGGAGAGGGCGTTCATGCGTTTGCATTTGTAAGTGAATCAATCTCTGACGCTTAATCCGTATTTTTGTTTGATTATTAGATTTGTGATCAATGACATAGTGTTTGAAAATTTTTACGGCGAAAGGAAATTTACTGAATATCTAAAACACCGAAATAAATTTAACACCGAGCAACAAAAACAGAAGAAGGTCTTGTCGATAGAATTACTTTATTAAGTATAATCAAACACTTGCGAGGTACATACGGTAAAATGGATGCGAAGTGGTAGCTTAGTATACTACTGGATGAGGCATACAAGCAGGAAGGCCGGCAGGCATTTATAGACAGGGGTTCGGGTATGGAGGGGGTTGCATTTATACAATTAGGCAACATAATAAAATATTATAAAATAAATATATTTTACATAAAGATATATTGTTGGTATTTTTACTACAAAAATGTATTTTTATATTTATTTGGGTGTATTCACTTTTTTCCCCATACCCGGGGCCCTAAAAAGTGCTAGCATTCAGGCTCAGTGTGTCCATAGGAACAACAGCGATTAAGATGTGTTTCCACACTTTAAAAAAGCCGGCTATCTCTCAAACAGAGATCTTCTTGCCAGGCATAGTTTATTCTCACACTCCAACAGTACATTCCCCAATAATTTTAAAGAGACGAATTGGCGTAGTCTTGATATTTTCGAATATTATTTGGATACAGATAACATGGATTATTTTGGCGAGAATATATGGGCCCCGTCCCTGTGATCCGCTCGACATTAGTAGGATTCTAACTAGCAGTATCTACATATTTCCTTTCTAGGGAAATATATTTAAATTACATCACTTCTTTTGTCAAATGTTTAGGGAAGGCATTTCTTCCACGTCTATGTATCGTATCTTTACAAAAATGAGGTACTTCATAATATGGCTCTTCAAAACTTCTTATCATTTGCTGCTCTTATTAAAGTTTCTGTTTTTAATATCATTGTACTGCCAACAAATTACACAAGCTCATCTTGTAGGTTATACGCTGTTTTCCTCCACCTTTCTTGCTTTTGGTATGACTTAGGCTTAAGGCCATATCACGCAGAAACACCGGTTCTCGTACGTTAAGCAATGTAAAAACTTGTCAGTAATGTATTGCTCGTAATTTTTTTTACTGTGAAAATATATTGCTGGTATTCTTACTACAAAAATGTATTTTTATAATTTCATTGTATTTTGACATAATTTGGGCTTTCAGTTTGTGCCCCATACCAGGGACACTAACAACTGCTACCAAGTCTGGTTAGGGTGGGACCTGGGAATAACACCAATTAAGATGTGGTTCTACGCATCTCAAAACCACCCGAACATGAAACTTGCTACCGGATGTAGTTTATCGTCATACCCAGATTGAGTATCATCAGCTCGACAGTACATTCCCTAATAATATAAAATAGACGAATAGGCGGGGGTCTTGATATTTTCGAATATAATTCATATACGAATAAAACTGGTTATTGATCCGATCGCCATTAGTAGGATTCAAACTAGAAGTATCTACATATTTCCTTTCCAGGGAAATACCTGTCTATTACACACACACACACACACACACACACACACACACACACACACACACACACACACACACACACACACACACACAGAGAACCCCCTGAAACACAGAGAAGGGGGTCATGGTGGAGTAGTGGTTCGGATTGAGGAATCTGGTTTCCAAGTTCGAATTCCAGTCGAATAATTTGGGAAAAGCGCTAATCGTCTTCTACTCCATCCAGGTATAACCTAGTAAGTCAACTGGTCTTGGAAAAAACTCTGAATTCAAAAGCTTTTTGATTCAAAACTGATTCTTTTAGGGACATTGTGGCACGTTGGGCACTAAATCTCTGTAATCGGCCTTCCCAAAAATATGGTTGGTTATGCATAATGTCTTCACCACTTTAACGAAGTCAAATGTCCTTTAACCAAATATGTGCTGGTGTCTGGATGTCGTTTCCTAGAACTTGACCCTCATACGTCGAATACGACAGGACAGTCAATATATATATATATATATATATATATATATATATATATATATATATATATATATATATATATATGAGATTTCATGAACTTAATTATATACGGATTTAGAATTTATATCTTTTCGTTGTAATTGAATTAGCAACATCACTCGTCTGAGTCTCAAAATTTCACTATCATTTCCCGGAACGTTTTATTCCCAACAGTTTCTTGTACCCATATTATACACTACCAAGTGATTAACATTCTGAGTTCCCATATTTAGCAACGGCTACGATTTTTACGACTCACCCTGGATTAAACACGGTGATCCCGGGCCACAGATCATATCGTCCTACCTGATCGACCGTTCGTGCCAAGAATAACTTTTTATTTCATAACGAACCATCTGTGAGACTCTTCGCTTAAAGATAGGAATGTTTCTGCTCGAAAGACTAATTTAATTAGAGAAAACAGGTGTCTGAAAAATAAAATAAATCATCGAAGACGATAAAAACTTATACAAGTCTACAATTTTAGCCTGAAACTAAATCGAGCACGTGAGTAATTTACAATAACTATATATAAATATATATATATATATATATATATATATATATATATATATATATATATATATATATATATGAAAAAAAAATACAGAAAAAACAAAATTCTGAATATGCATTATTAATGTTAAAATAAAGTCGACGTCAGACGTTTCGGTCTATTTAAGACCATCTTCATGGACATTTTCATTTAAACATAATTAACATTATAACTTATAACAATTTAACACAAAAGACGATGGACATAAGAGCCCAACTAATTCAAACAGATAACTGAAATTTTATACAGATCAGCGTTCTGTTTAAATATGATCACCTAGTCGTCTCGTGGGCGATGTTGTTAAGACGCATTCGAAGATGATTTTCAAAAATTAAAATATCAATAATAATTTAATAATGCATATTCAGAATTTTGTTTTTTCTGTATTTTTCTTTCATACTGTCGGATTTATATCCATATATTTGCTTACATATATATATATATATATATATATATATATATATATATATATATATATATATATTTGTATGTATGTATGTATGTATGTAAAAGACAATAGGAAAACTGTAATGGTAGCCGACATGTTTCGTCCAATGTGGACTTTTTCAATGCAAAAAAAGAAATTAATTCATTAAACAAAGTAACTAATAATAACAAAACAAAATCTCCTTAGCAACTGGAAGAATTTAGAGAACAATAATTTCATACTGTTAACTGAAAATTACGTCATATATAATCGGTAATTTTTTTTCCTGTTATTCTCTCGAGTATTTTCGAATGTCGCTACTTTCGTTTCCAAGAGTGTAATTTTTTGTCTTTTAAAGGTTCCTGTTTTGACCAATGCTCATCCTCCCTCATGTGCTGGAAGCAATTTCTTGTCAGCCAAGGTGACAAGGTTTACATAGGTCAAACTGAAATTTTACGAGTATTTTTTATACGTACTTCAAGATACGATACGATATATAGAAAGATTCCACAATTAATGTTGGCTACAGTGTATTACAACGATTTCTATAATTTTAAGATTTTTTTTGCATTGAGGTCTTTATATTATTTTGGTGTTATCTATCAAACTTTATTGTATGTGTAAATTATATTGTTTATTTGTAAAATGTCGATATATATAAGCGCGAATTGCAATAAGTTTAGATAAAGAGCAATTAAACCTACGAGGGGTTGCGATTAATGATATGAAATAAGGGTGTTTGTTGAATTTTAGTCTCATATATATATATATATATATCTAGTGTTGTATATATATATATATATATATATATATATATATATATATATATATATATATATATATATAGATAGAGAGAGAGAGAGAGAGAGAGAGCTGGATGATTGAATTTAAAATTAACTGAATTTAGCCACCAATAAACCTATCTGCTATAACGGTTCAGGAGAGATAACTTCCGTTTTAGCAAAGAACATTGAATGTTTATAGCACGTTAGGCTTAACGGTGATTTCTCATAGGATGGAGTTTCAGTTCCTGCCGAAACACGTATATGTTTTTTTACAAAATGTCTGTAAGCAGTATTAATTAATACTGCTTAACTGAAAGAACTCACCATTTTCTTAAATAAGTGTAACGATAAAATTAACGTATAAACAGAAAAATATATTAAATAATTGTCGAACATAATCCATTTCGTATGATTAAATATATATATATATATATATATATATATATATATATATATGCGTGTGGGGGTGGATGCATATATATATATATATATATATATATATATATATATATATATATATATATATTATTATAATAACGGACTCTTCCGTCAGTTTCAACACACTTATTTGATTCATTTATGAAATTTTGTGTGATAATGTTATGTGGCACTTAAGACCCGCTAGTGATTTACAAAGGAGGCCATATATATATACATATATATATATATATATATATATATATATATATATATATATATGTGTGTGTGTGTGTGTGTGTGTGTGTGTGTGTGTGTGTGTGTGTGTTCGCATGTATATATTTGGAAAGCTCCATCAACAATAGCACGTGTTGGTCCAAGCCTTGTGAGTGAAATTTTCCAGACCAACAATTTGGGATACGGATTGCTCTGCTGGAACAATGTCACAAGTAATCGTGACCGATGTTGTGAGTGTGCTCGTGTTGTTCAGATAATTGAACATTCCAGATAACACGCTCTCTCCCAGAAACTGTTATTTAGGTCTGCTCAGCATAGCGGCAGTTCAAACCAGAGTTTGGCTCTGTGGGTGTTGAACTAACGGAAATGCGTCTGAGAGAAGGTCCGCTATAGGGAATTGATAGCCGTCCTGGTAGACGGGTATCCTCGAAAACGAGTGGCCAGCTATTGTTATATGAATATACATATATATGCATGTATACATATGCGTGTGCGTGTATATATATATATATATATATATATATATATATATATATATATATATATAAGCGCTCTCTCTCAGAAACTGTAATTAAAGTCTGCTTAGCATAATTATATATATATATATATATATATATATATATATATATATATATATATATATATATATATATAAAAATATTATTAACATGTCCGACACAATTTCACTTCTACAGTGTTGCATATTTTACAGTTCTGGAAAAGAATCTCTTCAAGTTGTCATTATTTGAAAAGTTTTAATTTCGCTCGACATGTCACACCATGTGTTTGCGTTCTGTTGTAGCATACCTACGGACAATAATGGGCATGTCTCCATTCTCCATAAATACAGTAGTAAATGCTGTATTTTAGACTGTAGTTGGAGATTCGTCTCTAGCTGTGCTGGTAAAACTCTCTGCCTCCGGTCAAAGAGGATGTCCAGACAAGACTATGTCGAAGGGCAGAGTCTCGCCTCGGAAAACAGCTACCCCATCACATTTTATACGATGTATACGGGAAAATTTTTTGCCAAGCCTACGTGCCCTGATACTCCATATTAAATTCGGCCTTTTGCCACATCTGACCACGTGATATCCTGCATTTGGAGATTCATTGTACTGTTGACTACTCCATCTACGTGTCGCTGATTAATCTCATATGTGTTTTCTTGTCCTAATTATTATCTTTCTTTACCAACCTGCGTGTGATTATCCTATTCAGTAACCTTCCATAGGTTACAACACCTTCTTATATATTCAATGAATTATATTATATATTCCTTCTCCTATGGTGAAATATATAATACAGTGTCACCTGGATATAAGAGAGTTGTCGGGACCGGAGAAGAAGTCTCTTATATCCGGGTTTCTCATATATCCGGGTTTGGTCTATTTTATATACATTAACACAGGCTCTAATTTGGGACCAGAGAAAATCTCTCTTTTATCCGGGTTTCTCTTATATCCGGGTCTCTTATATCCGGGTTACACTGTATCTTTATACGCAGTTAAATCTAGAATAATGAGATATCACTTGCAGAATATTTTGTCGTGTGTTGTTATCTAATAACATTTCTCTGAGCTTTATTATCGTTGTTTTTTTTTTATTGGGCGATAGTCGTTCGCAGGAATTGACCCATGTTTCAAAATATCCTTACAAAAGATGACATCTCTCTAGCCGCTCGCTACTCTATATTACCATTGAAAGTGTTCAGACGAAAATACATCTCATAATTCAACCGGTTCTAACGTTCAAGTCTAAGAACACACATGCCAAGAATATTGTTGCGAACCAACCATATCCACTTTGTATTCCAATTGTGGGATATAAGTTATAATCGAACAAAATTTTCTCACGAACACTTCCATTTCGGAATCAACTCCCAAGTGGATGTTCCCCGATCATTACAGCATTTTCAAGTGTGTTATCTTACCCCCATATCCCCTAAAATGACTCTTACCTTTTACTCTGTAACACTTTATCTGAAATCAATATCGGGCTATATACAGGGTACGTTTGCTTTGAATTGTTCATATTCCAGATCGAAGATGACATCTGGATACATAAAAGGGATTCTTTGGAAAAGATTTCCTCTTTTACTGGTAAAATTTCTGTTAGATCATTTGAACCATTATAATAAAATACACAACCAATGTATATGTTGTAATCTTTCGTGATATGTACAGGCTTTTGATAATAATCCAGAAAATGCTGATTAAATATTAAGATGGGTCAGTATATTGTCCTGCATGTTAAATTCATTTAAAATACTGTTATCAATTTGAGTCTTAAATAAGTTCTGGTTGTGCACATCTAATACATTATTCAACAATTAAGTGCAATTAAATTTTATTCATTAAAATATTCACCATTGTTTGCAATGCCTTGTTTGGAATTATCAGGCAGTTCTCCGTTATATTCTGAGTAAAAATATGCCGGTGTTGATATGAAGATTTTTTCATCGATCACTTGAATCAATTACATATTAGAGAAAGTTTTCACGATCCAAGCGTTCAGCCGTAGTTGCTAAATGTAATAATAGGTTCTTACATGGTCGGCTGAATATGTCCGGTAGTTTAGAAAAGGCCAAATGAGTTCCAAAAACCATTTCCCTAAATTATGCTTGCTGTATACGGCCTGGCTTCTTCTGGAGAAAAGTATTTTCCTGATGATAAAGGCGTTTTGATAATAAATATATCTGAACACTTTGTAGATGTTGGAAGTATAAATGAACATGTCGTTTTACATTGAGTTTGCTGATGAGATTAGAGGCTGAATATGTGACCAACAACGGAGTTTTGGAGATAATTGCAAAAAATGAGACTTATATTTTAACATCAGGAAAAGAAAGTTAAAATTTCTAAGGCATATAATGAGGAAAAATTTCTTAAAAAACTGATACTCGCTTGACAGATTAAAGGAAAACGAAAAGCAACAGGGAACATAATTAGTGAGCTTGAGTAAATGCATTGTTTAGCGTTTCGGAGAAATAACAATGTGACAAAATTAATAAGAGCTACAAAGGAGAAGAAATAGTGGAGGGCATGATAGGAAACGATATCCAATATAAAACAAATTCTTGTTTTTTAGGGGATATAAATATATAGATACTAGCGGATGTAACCGTCTATACTGCTGAAATCTTCAAGAATGGCTACTTCTTCTGCGTAACATATAACTACAGAAGTGTGTCGATCACACATAAAACAGAAGAAAAAATTGATAATACCACGACGTCAATCCACAGACTTTTACATTCGTTATGCTAGTATACAATTAAATCATTAACTGCCACGCGTAATTAATAGCTAAAATTTTACATCCGTTATTAGAATTGGTTCCAAAATCGGAAATAACTTATGACTCAAACTAAGAGACTAGAAGCATGTCTACAGACTGTAAAATGACGAAAAACAAAACAACGTACAAGCCTGCTAGAATAAAATATTCAGTTCTTCGTTAAATTATATATATATATATATATATATATATATATATATATATATATATATATATATATATATATATATATATATATATATATATAAGAATTATCGAATTTTATTGTCGTTGTAATTTTATGTTTTTAAAACAATCCAATATAAATAAATTCTAAAATATTAACGTAGACTTAAAAGCAATTCAAAAACGAATGTAAATGCGAAAAAGCGTTAAATTAGAATCGAGCGGCGACAGTTTTATGTGCTCCCGGTTTGTAACTGTTTTCCAACTAAGAATTATCAATTGCCTGAAGCGTCAGAAAAGATTTAAGAGACATTTTTTTTTCTCCTTCAAGTATTACGCTTAAAAACCTAATTGATTTAATGCATTGTGCTGTTAGATATTTACTGGAATACAAAAATAAATTGCACAATACTGGGAAATTCGCCCGAAAGTCAAATAAATAAAATATTAAACCACACTACGATAAAGAAAATTGCTCCCCGATCTCATAAAATATGCATAATGTCTTAACAAATATTTTCTGTCTGTAGCAAAGCAGAAGAATGGGAATATGGATATAATAGATATTTTGTATGTACAAATGATAGGAAATACGGAAAGGATTATCTCAACTGGCAAAGGTGACGAAGAATTCGCAGAATCTCGTCATAAGATATGGTTTTAATTGCTTTCGTAGACTGCAAAAATAATCTCTCTCTCTCTCTCTCTCTCTCTCTCTTATACACACACACACACATACACACACACACATATATATATTTAGGCAGCATTTTTTCATTCATACATGTTTCATTAAATAATATGGACAAGTGGTGTCTATTTTTTTTATGTAAATTCGTTTCATAACGTCTGATAAGCGTAATAACATTATCATTAAACGAAGAAAGAAAATCACAATAGTGATACATATTTTTTTAATCCAATATAAGCTTTCGGCTTACATAAGCCATTATCAAAGATGACAAATACATTATAATATATTAAGCAATACACGGAAAGAATGTTATGATAATCTGTTTCTATTTACATGAATGATTTCCAAGCAACGATAAACACGTGCATATAAGACGCTGGAAGCGAAAATAGCACCGCAGCTCATGACGTCACAGGTGACCACGCGAGAGTGAATTCGAGAAGTATTAAGTATGGGGAGCCATGGCTTCTGTTACCAATGTCCGTGTCCGTGCATTGCTTAATATATTGTACAGTAATTGTCATCTTTGATAATTGATTATGTAAGCCGAAAGCTTCGACTGGATTAAAGAATATGGATCAATATTGGGAGTTTCATTCTTCATTTAATGACAATGTTTTTAAGCTTATCAGACGTTATGAAAAGTATTTACATAAACTAAATAGACAACACTTGTCTATATTATTTAATGAAACATGCATGAATATATATATATATATATATATATATATAAATATATATATATATATACTCACACACGCACACACGCACACACACACGCACGCACACACACACATATATATATATATGTATATATATATATTCACACACACACAACCCACACCACAGACACATATATTGTCGACAGTTTGGCGCCGTCTGTGAGAACAATTTCACCATGACGCAATAGACTCCCCGCAAAAATTTACAAATACATGCATTAGTTTTGTGTGAATAATTCATGTATTTGTAAATTGATTGCACGTTTATTGTAATTTAAATAACCGATCCATGTGCGACTTTTGGTTAATAAGTGCGACATTACTGTAATTATTGAACAATATAGTTCATGCCACTTTGACAGTAAAATTTACCAGTAAAATAATTTGTTCATTACCATATTTGGTATAAACGCAAACATTTTAAAAAAAGAAATTCAAAAATCAAACTCAGCGTTGCATTGGCCCGTTGAAAAACCAATATCTCATTTTCAATAGCATTTCGGATACAATACACATATATTTTCGATGTCCTCTTATTACTAAGAGAAAAAAAACAAGAACAACATCTATTATATACCTCAAGATGTCTGTATGAACAGACGAAAGCTTGTGTAAAATAACAACTAATACGGTAGAAATTTATATGAACAAGGATCAATTCATTCATAACGGATCTAAGGTTTTTGTGTACTATTTGAATTGTTTGTGAGATGGATGTCTCGCCATTTAAAATCATTAACCTTTGCATTAGTTTTGTGTGAATAATTCATATATATATATATATATATATATATATATAAGTGAACATAGAAAACACTTAGAGGCGACAGTCTGTTTCATGCTAGATGCAATCGTCATATATCGTATATATATAAATAGGCGAGAAAAATAGCAGCACTCGTGGCATGACGATTACATCTAGCATGAAACAGACTGTCGTCTCTAAGAGTTGACGTCTATGTTCACTTTTATATTTAGACACGCTCTATCTCTGATATTGAGCACTTTATCCCATAAATATAGCACATCTTAAGAATATATATATATATATATATATATATATATATATATATATATATATATATATATATATATATATGTGTGTGTGTGTGTGTGTGTGTGTGTGTGTGTATATATATATACACACACAGCTCCTCGCTGCTTCGTCGCCGCTCCAAACGTGACGTCCGCCTGTCTGCGTCAGTCGTGTTGTCCCGTCCTGTGACGACCAAATGGCTTGGTATTGGTCGCGGCACCCAAATGTGACGTTCTAACCTTTTGGTAATTCGGATGGTAATCTGGTCAGATCCGATATCAGCCTCGTCGTTCCCAACTCGCTTCCAACGTCTGGTTACCGAAGTAACTGCGTTGATCTCCAGTCTGCCTACTCACGTTGTGAATTGATTTTAGGCAGAGGAAATCAATCAGTCGTTGGGGCCGTAATGCAAGTTGAGTTCAAATGAGGGTGGTATCGCACAAATATGTGTAAAAGAAAAGAAAATAATAACTCAAAAGTTCAAGGTATTAAAAAAAAAAAGGATAACAATACTTTATATCTGGTTGCTTGATATATAGGACTGCGTCTCACTCCCGACCCGCTATATGGATTGTGACACGTTATTTTTGTTAGGTGAGTTTTAACATCTTAAGTTGTCTGTTCTTTAAGAAATTGGTTCTTGGTGTCTCTTCTTATTTTGGTGGTATGGATCTAAGTCGCACTTCAAAAATAAATTGTTCTTGGATTGAAGATGAGTTCAGAAGTTGCGCGAATCTTAAAAGTCAGCCAATGCGAGGCGGGACCCACTTCAACTGCGAACTGGAAGTTGATCCGAACTGGACTGAACTGGGAAACTGATTTTCGCTCTCTGCGACTTTACTTATATGGACGCCGACCAAAACCGGGGTTGGCTTTGTTGGGGTTTGAGGTTCCTTGATAATTCCAAATCCACAATCCCCTTCTTTTGTTTTCGGTCAGGAAAAATTTATTATTTCCATTTTTGGAAGTCTTCTGTTACCCCTACTTTCAGAGGGCGTCAACGATCCTCCCACTTCTTCGCAGTAACATCTTATACCTATCCTCTCTAAGGAGTAGGAGCAGGCCTGATCACCTCCGCCTGGCTCTCGTTAACATTCAGGCAATGGTTGATCAACAGTGTGGGCGTGACCAGACTAGCCTTGTTTCTTAAAAATAAATATCTTGCTCAAAGAAAAAAAGAATTATCTCCTCTTTTTTCTTTTTTTTCCTATTCCCTTTCCTTCTTTTCTTTTCTATTCTCTCTTCTTCTCTGGCCGCCAACAGAACAATGCGACCAGTATTGTGATAACCTCAATTCTCATCTGGACTTCGTCAGTCAGATTTTCGCCAATTATCAGAGTGGGTGGTCGTCCAGCAATTACGGTCAACCTCTCTGATAATATTTTTTCGCTCTTTATCGCTACATTCTAACAAAACCCAGACCTTGTCTAACGATATCTTTCCCTATTTTCCTTTGGTTTATTTAGCTCTTTGGTGGTCAGGCAGTCCGTGACACAGTTAAATGTTTATCTATTCTGTCCCGGAGTTTAGCTAGCCGATCTGGAATTTGTCAATTAGATTTTCGCCAGCGCCAAGTGGCTGTTATCTATTCCCGATAATATAAGTCCGCCACCACGATACAGTCAATTTTTATCTATTAAGAAGTTTCTGCAATGGCAATGAAACCTTTCAACATTTGTCACTATCAAAATTTCATTTCTTTCCCTTCTTTTCTTCCTTTTCTTTGCTTTCCAAATAGTGTCACACACACACACACACACACACACACACACACACATATATATATATATATATATATATATATATATATATATATATATATTGTATTTTCGAAGTATTCACTCTTTTAGACATGCTTTATTAAAGACAACTGTCAATGTACTGCGGTGAAGCTTTTTATTTAGTCTTGCTGATAGCATATAATAACACCGAAGTCTGTTCTCTAAAAATACACCAAATCATCGGAGGCTATCAACTACGATACCTATACTGTAAAAAAATATGCCTACCCACTACGACCAATCCCTTGACGCTGCAAATACAATCGCAAACGGTCCCGTTGATCAATCTATTGATATAATCCTTAGCTCCGTGTAGACATATAATTCAATTCCACCGCAAACTAACAAGCCAAATATCCCCAAAAATGTATTACATGCATGCAAATGTCCCTTTCTACGACCATAATGGGAACATTTACACCCAAACTAATAGTGTTAATATAGGAAATCCGCTCAGCCTGTGTTTCTCCAATTACTACATGACCCACATACAAAACATGATAGTCGCTCAACCAAAAATATATGTTTTTTCTGTAGACGATATAGATAATTTAAAAACAGCATTTGAAAAAAAAAAGATCCATAACTTTAACTATGAACTGAGAAAGAATTAATCCCTCAGATTACAGTAATAACTCATCATCACCTCATTATATACAAAACCACTAGCAGAAAGTTCACTTAGATATAAAATAAGAGTTTTACATTTTTTCGCAAGAGAGCACACGAGAATTCATCATTTTTTAAAAATGTTACACCCCAAGCAAGGCGGGAAGCCACTAGGTCGCAAGGGGTTACAGAAAATTTGGAGCAAGACCAGAAAGAGTGATAGAAGAAAGGATGAGGAGAAGGGAAGTGGATAGAACAAGGCAACTGGAAATGTCGATTGACATTACATTTGAATAGCTGGAGATTATAGCGTTCTGGGAAACTGAAATAGGGAAGGGAGTTCCACAGGCGAGAGGTGCGAAATATGAAGCTATTGGAGTAGAAGAGACGGCTACATTTAGGAGTTTCGACAGTGAAGGTGTGAGAGCGGGATGCCAGCCTCGTAGGGCGCTTGAACTCATAAAGTCTGGGAACCAGCGAATGCAGCTCCTCGGAGCAATTGCCATGAAAGTATTTGTAAAACACACAGAGAGAGGCGACGGCGCGTCTGTGAGAAGGTGACTGTAGGCGATATGCTAGAGTAGGGCCAATTATATTGCATATCCGCCTTTGGATCTTATCATGAACCCCGAGGCAAACAGAAGGGTCTCCAGACTATATATGACAGCAATACTCCATGCAGGGGCGTATTGTTGATTTGTAGATCTGGAGGATCGATTCCGGGGAGAAAAATTTCCTAGTGCGGCACAGGGAGCCAACTTTCCTTGCGGTGGACGAAGCAATTGACTCAATGTATTTGTTCCATCTCAGGTCAGCAATCAACGTGCGATCGAGCAGCCGCAGAGAGTTGCTCTCGAGAAGTTGGGCATCTGACATTCTAATGGAGGATAGGGAAGGATCTCTGTGGTGATTAATAGAGAACAGTTTTGTTTTTGAAGCATTAAATTTGACCAGCCAATTCCTGCCCCAGTTCACAACCGATTGGAGGTCCTTTTCGAGACGCACGGCCAGGTTAGTTTTGTGTATCCTCTCGTCTAAATTTCCTTAAAGAACGCAATAATGTAAAACGGCCATTAGCTATCAATTCTTTACCTCATCGCCCATCAGATTAGACTATTTCTTTCAAAGTAACTAATAACGATACGAGCATACAGACGAAAACAATGACATTAACATCCTCTACAAAAGCTAGAATATTCTGCCAAATATATGCAAGTGGAATATTCACTTAGAGATATCATAAAGAAATACACTACGCCAGTCGACCTGAACAAGAAATTTTAATTATCTATTAAAAAAAATTAAAGCAGCTAAACTTAACATAAACAATAACAACACGCGTGCAAAATCAAAACTACAAAGAACCAACATTATTTACGAGCTCGATTGACCATAACGATCTGCGTTCCTCGTCAAATTGAACTCATAAATAATTACACCGTTCAAACTATTATATGACTTACGTGACACCTAGCTCAGCATAGCTTCATTACGACTCATTTAAACACATAAAAAATGCGAGCAGACTACATTCAAAAGAGACGAGGAGAAAATACAAGCATAATAACAACACCCGCATCAAAAAAAAAAAATTAAAAATAATGGAAGCCCTAAAATTAAAAAAAGAAAGACACTCAATAACAGTAACGGTGAACACGGCCAAAATGTACTGATCGTGTTTTGAAAATAAATCATTCCTATAAATGTAAATACATGTATAAATCATACTATATATTCAGTTAAAATTAAAAAATTAAAATCATCAGTGATAATGGCTAAAAGTAGAGCAGAAAGAACCCAGACAGGCAGAACAGGGCAGTTTTTAGATTGTTTGCGCCGACAAAAGAAAACACTTGTTCGCACACAAGAAAAATTAAATAGAAAGATTAATCGCAGTATCATGTCAGTCGTAAAATACGACTGTCATGATACTGCGATTAATCTTTTCTATTTTATTTACGAACACACAGACACACAAATATATATATATATATATATATATATATATATATATATATATATATATATATATATATATATATATATATATATAAAATTAAAAGAAAAGCAGACCACTTCATGGTACTATTATAATAATGCATTTCACCAGAGAAAGGACGCCGGATCATCAGATAGCACTTCCAAAATTGAAATGAAACTAAAAGTGAAATTAAAATTGATGGGTAGTGTATGTTTTTGTAATTTAACAGAGAGTGTAAAAGGGATGGTTAAAGAGACGTGGTAGAGTATAAATATTAGCTCTGGATTTACATTGAAACAAATTGATTAAATATTAGCTCCGGATTTACATTGAGCTCTCAGGATTTCATCCTCCTTGGGATTACACATACGGATTACCAAGTTCTTCATAACTTAAATACACACACACACACACACACACACACACACACACACACACACATATACATATATATATATATATATATATATATATATATATATATATATATATATATATATAGTTTTTCAGTCGTTTAGGCATTTTGCAAGTTTTCAGATGTCGTTTATAAGTCATATCGACACCATTTTACGTAAGAATCACTGAAAAACATTGATTTGTTCGGCTTAAATTAGAGCAGAATAAACTCTTTTTATATTAGTCTCCCTTTCTACCTGACTGAGCAATTGGAAAAAAAAATAATTCAAATATTCGGAAATGGTACCAACATTCTTCCACCTTAAATGTTTGTTAAAGAAATATTAAGAGAACGTTGAACGTGTTTAAAAAACGATGGAGAAGAAAATTGGATCAGGAGGTCACAAAGTGAAGAAGCATGATCATTTCAGCTTAGCGCTAAAGGAATCAATTATTAAGCATCTAACAAAATCCATAAAATCTTTGGCACTTGAGAGAAGAGTTGTGCCTATGAGTGTTCTAAGAGCAATGAAAAAAGACTTGAAGATTAAATCGTGCCTGAAAGGTACGACACACATTGTTACTCCAGGAGAAAAAGATTGAAACTTAAAGAGGGCTAAGTCCTTCTTGATTAAGATGAAAAAATTATATATATATATATATATATATATATATATATATATATATATATATATATATATATATATATATATATATTTAGTGGTTTTATAACATATTATAATTTTCGATTATGATTATATATATATATATATATATATATATATATATATATATATATATATAATCGAAAATTATAATATGTTATAAAACCACTAAAAATTGCCATTTTGTTTAAAAAATTTCGATCACTTGATAAGACACAAAAAAACAAAACTGTTGAAACAATATGGCTATTTTGTAGTGATTTTATCACATATTTATGCGATAATGAAATCGAATGAATTATAAAGGCTGTATTCTTTATTGAGCACTCTATTAAGAACAGTATTTTTTGCTTATTGGAATTTATTCCGTATTCACCAATAACAGACAAGGGGATTTTATTTAGTGTTTTATACAATTTCTCTTGCTATTTATTTTTTTTTTCTTTTCGGATGATAAATTATATAAAAACTGCCCGTTTGTTCATGTTATCCGAGCGCTTTCGGCTATACATTTAACTATTTTCAAGGATTATATTAATTACTTAACATTTAAAATATAATAATTAAAAATGGCTAAATGTATAGCCGAAAGATCTCGGATAAAAAGAACATGTCTGTCGTTTTTAATGAAATGTGCAGGAAAGAAGGATTACTGCCTAAAAAATATATATATATATATATATATATATATATATATATATATATATATATATATATTCGCGCATTCTATTCAAAGCAAGGTGTCTCATTGAATATGTATCAATTGCCAGTAAGTCTATGTTACATTACTTTAGATAATTATGTGAAATGATTAACGGAATCTAGGACGCATCAAACAACAAGCACAAACATAAAGGTCGGGCAGTTTATTGACAATTTACATCCCAATACAAACGACTTAAACTTAAAGAATCAGCACATATGCTAGGCCAGAAAAATCTCATGAGCTGACCAAGCATAGAAATGAGTACAATATGGGAACCAGTAGTAAGGAGTTCCAAAGAAAATCGATAATAACAAAAAAAAAGTTCCAATATGAGCTCTGGTAAAAACATGGTTTGAGAACAGCAAAAATTCAATTTGAGCGCAGGTAAAAATGTTTGCTGAGATATTATTTTTATAATACCCAGAAATTCATACACAGATGAAGGACACAAGGCACAGTGGATAAAGTTGTTGGTTAGAACCAGTGACAGGACCCAAAGAGTATGAGTTCAAAACCCGGTAAGGCAGTGTAGAACTTTCAGAGGGAAATCAACAGGAGATAACTGATAACTGACTTCCATTAAGCATGGCATGTAGAACTAGAACAGTCTACCTCAGTGAGCGAAATTAAGGGTTCAGTTCGACATTCCAACCACCTGAAGAAGGCCGAAACGTACAACGGCCGAAACGTTGTAATAAATAGGGCGTCATGTCCGAATAATGTAAATAATACGTCTTGTTGCGATTCTCCAAAGTCAGATATAAAATAATGAATCATATATTACTTTTCCTGACTTATTTGTTTTGATTTTAATAAAATTACGGGAATGTAAGAAGTAAGTTGTAAATAATGAAATAAAAATTACAACGCATGAAAGAAATTCTTTTAGAAACATGAACGATAACAAAGAAAGTGTCAGGAATAAAGAAAATAAAAAAATAAAAACTAGAGATGAATTATATAAAATTATGTTTAGAAAGAAGGAACAAAAAAAAATGGAAGAAAGAAGGAAAATAAAGTAAGAATGAAGAAAAAAGGAAAAATGTTATGAAGGAAGGAAAGAGGGAAATAAAGAGAGAATGAAAGAGAGACTGTAATAAAGAAAGAATGAAAGAAAAAAGGAAAGAAAACAACGAATGAATAAAAAATGAAAGAATGAAAGAAAATAAATAAAGAATGAATAAGAAGGAAATAAAAACGTCTGAAAGGAAATTAATTCAAAATGGAAGAAGCAAGAAAATAAGGAAAGAATGAAAGAACGTAAGTAAATAAAAAAAAGAACGAAATAAAGAAAGAATGAAAGATATAAAGAATAAATATAGAAAGAATGAGGGAGCTAAAAAAATAATGAAAGAAGATGGGAATAAAGAAATGAACGAAATAACTAAATAAAAAAGATAGAAAGAAAGAAGAAAATAAAAAGGAAATCAAAACGGAAATAAAGAAAGAATGAAAGAAAAAGTAAATAAAGAAAGAAGGAAAACAGAAGGAAAGCAGGAAAGTATTAAAAAGAAGGAGATAAAGAAAGAATGAAAGAAACATGGAAGTAAAATGCAAAGACGGAAATAATAAAAGGAGAAAGGAATGAAGAAAGAAATGAACGAATTAAAGAACTAAAAAAGGAAAGAAAGACTGAAATAAAACAAGAATGAAAGAAGGAAGTAAATAAAGAAATAATGAAAGAAAGAAGGAAATAAGGTAAAAATGTAAGAAAAAATCAAATAAACGAAGAATGAAACAAAAAAAGAAATGGGAAATCGGAAAGAAAGAAAGAAAGAAAGAAAGAAAGAAAGAAATATGATGGGAGATATGAATGAGAGAGCTTGATGTAAGGAAATACAGAAAGACTGATCCCGGAAGTAGAAAGAACCAAAAATAGAAATAAATATGTAATGAAGAAAGAAAGAAACTGTAAAATATAATAAAGAAAGAAAGACGTAGAAACTTTTTAAAAATTGAAATAATTTGAAGAATATATACTGAGATAATTTGTCGGTTGAGAAAATCAGAGGAAATAAAGAATGAGAAAGAAAGAATGAATGAAAGCAGAGCATGTATAGAAGATAAAAGTAGTTTATCCGAGGAAATATGAATAAACAGACACCGGAATAAATACATAAACAGAACGTAAGAAAGACTTTGCAAGAAGCGAATATAAATGAAAATATAAAAGTAAGAACCGAAGATATGCAAGAAAAGAAAATTTACATCTTGGGTAAAAAAAAAAAAAAAAAAGAAAATACAAAAAACATACAATAAAAAAAAATTAAAGGAGAAATGTACTAAATTCGACAAAAGTATATATATATATATATATATATATATATATATTAGAATCTTATATATATTATAGATAGATAGATAGATAGATAGATAGATAGATAGATAGATAATATTAGTGGTAAATATACACATACATATGCAAAATATATAAATATATATGCATAGGTGCATGCACATACATGTATATCTTTAGAATAAAACTTCCAAGAGGATAGAATCCAGGTAGAACTCAATGTCCAGGACAGAGTAAGGATATAATAAAAAGTCTTAAACACTTATATTCCATGGTCATAATTTATTCCATTGGAATCGTAAATACGAACCAATTCATCAGACCTACAAATACAAAAAGAAAACAGAAAAAACAACTCCGGAAATAAAAACAGAATTTAGAGAGAGTGTAAGTATGGGAGTGTGGGACGAATGTTAGAGCTAAAGAGAGGGGTAACAGACTAGAGAAGGAGGGAGATTAAACATTAACAAAGAGAATTTTAGGAGAGGTGAATGGAAGGGGTTTAAGTAAGAGAAATATGAATGTTGTCAGTTGTCTAATACATAAAGATACATTTCGTGGTGACATAGACACACCATAGACGATCTAATGTTAAAGATCAGAAGAAGAGGGAGGGAGA